>CM061062.1:33533319-33918925 GCA_030762895.1 Sophora flavescens | reverse complement strand
TACCACTACAGAGAAGGGACCTGACGGATGCGTGGAGGAGGACAGCGGCGACGCGCTGGGCGTGCGCGTGGTGGAGGACGCGGTGGTCGCGCGGAGGAGGACGAACCAGAAAACCCGGATCTGCAACTCGGTGGAGGACGAACCAGAAACAGATCTGCGTTGTGTGTGTGTATGTGGCTTTTTCTGTCTTTCCTTGTTTGTTGTTGTTGGGTTGTTGGAGAAGAAGAAGAACGAGAGGAGAGAGATGAAGGTGGAAGGATGAAGGTGATGGGTTTATGGTGAAGGAGGAAGAAGGAGATGGGTTTATGGTGAAGGAGGAAGAAGGGTTGAAGTTAAGAGGATGAAGGAGATGGGTTTATGGTGAAGGAGGAAGAAAGGTTCTGTTGAAGGAGAAGAGGAAAAAAAACGTGAAAGAAGGGAAGGACCAAGAGGGAAGGGAGAAGGAGATGGTTCTGTCAGGGGAGGAAAAATAAAATCAACGAAGAAACAGTGGTTGTGGTTAAAGAGGAAAAAAAAAAGGATTGTGGTTTCTGGGTCCTTTTCTTTTTACCCAGTTTTCTTCTCCCTGTTCTTGCTCTCTTTCTCTCAATATTTTGGTTGATAATTTTGTCCCCTTTTTTGAAAGCAGAAACAGAAATGGAGAAGAAGAATTTTCCGTCCCCCCCTTCTTTGTTGATGCTGTCCTCTATTTGTAGAAGGAGATGAACTCTGCTCATTGTCATTGGGACCTTGCAAGCTTGAGTGTTGCAGAGGTTACCATGCTCTAGTCCCTTCAATTCCCATTTCTGTGCCTCTTTTCTCTGATCTAGGCATAGCCCTTTTCCCCAAGTTCTGAACAATACCCATAAATGGGGGGCTAGCTGCTTGAGGCCTTGAGCCTTGTGAGAGCTATGGTGGAGATAGGGAAAACACAGTGGACAAAACATTTAACTTCTAGAAAAACATTTCTTTTTGTTTTTTTTTTTTGTGTTTTTTTTATTTAAATATTTTTTCACTTGGGCTTGGACTCAAA
The DNA here is from genome assembly GCA_030762895.1 of Sophora flavescens. Taxonomy (NCBI): domain Eukaryota; kingdom Viridiplantae; phylum Streptophyta; class Magnoliopsida; order Fabales; family Fabaceae; genus Sophora; species Sophora flavescens. Next base: position 33,917,913 of record CM061062.1, on the reverse strand, counting down.
ACAACTTGTAACAAAAACAAATTGGGTCAATAACATAACCAATTTTTTAGAGAATTTTTATGCATTTTTTTATATTTTCAAAATATTAATTAAAAAGGAAATTATCCGGACTAAATTAGGTGTTCACAGATGTCTTTCATTTGATTTGGTTGTATATGAACTATTTTTAGATTATTTGTGTTTGCTTTGGTTGTCATAAAACTAGTGACATTTTTTTAGTAGGATCATATTTAAAAATGTTAAATTATTTTTTGCGGCATTTTTTTTCCTGATAATTTCTTGTATTTTAAAAAATGTTATCAATAATACTTATTGTAACATTTTTCAAGTTAATAACATTTTTTAAAATGTCACCAAAAATATATTTAGTGACACTTTTAACATTTAGCTACATTTAACATAAATGTTACATGCTAAATAAATGTTAAAAAAGAACATATTGTAACATTTACTAAATGTTACTATATGTATGAAAAAATGTTCTTAAAGACTTTTTGCGACATGGGTTTTATGCGACACTTGAAAGATAACTTGAAAAATGTTATCAATACTAATATGTAACATTTTTTTATAATTTAGTGACATTTTTTAAATGTCACTAAAAGTGACTTGTGTTGTAGTGTTAGCAACCAGCTTTTTAATATTTTTGAGATCGTATTTTTTGGTTGCTAATTAGCGACCGATGCCAGAATTCAGTCGCTAAATAATTAGCAACCAGGGCTATAGCGACAAACTTTTTTCAGTCAGTCATGCTATTAGATACCGAATTCAATGAATTAGTGACCAAGTTATTCGGTAGCTGTATTGCTTTTTTCTTGTAGTGGATGCTGATGGCGGATGGAATTGTGGAAGGGACAAAAAGGTCTTTTAGGTCTAAAATTTAATAAGAAAATTAAATGATTTTTCCAATAAATAAAAATAAGTTGTCAGAGTTAATAATGAAGTTCCACACTATAAATGAGATGTCATTATCTAATTGAGTCACCTAGTTAGTTTAAAACTTACCCAATAATGTAGAACTCTTATCTTTATCTGAAGAACAATATATTGTGCTTTTCTCGATCAAGTTTCTTTTTTTTTGATAACATTGTAGTGTCAAGTTTTGATTTTGATATTGATATATATTGTACTTTTGCAGCAATTGGAAGAGACGTACAGTTTTGTTCTAAAGATTGGTTTCTTGATACTTGAGCGACATATTATGTATGACCAATCACAAATATGATACTATACTTATAACGATTGTTTTAATTATTATATACCGTCCATCAATCAAAAATCTTGAAATGAATATCTTTTATGTTGGCTAGGATAAAAGTAAATAAAAAATTCAATGAAATATACTATATTACATGGATACAAATCTACTATTCCATTTCTCAATATCATTTCCTGTCCCACCGCTCATATTTTACCACTTCAATAAAAGTAATTTCCACTTCATCTCACATATAATCAACTAGCTATAAGAAGAGGCATGCAGCATGTAGAACTCTGAACTCTTATCTTTAATTATCTGAAGAACAATATATTGTGCTTTTCATTAAGTTTCTAGAGTAGGCATGGAGACCTTAGATGAGATGCTTGTGTCAAGCTGGTTTAATGCTCATTCTTCCGTGCCCCAATCTTATGTACAACCACCAGAATGTCGACTTGGAACACTCATTAGCACTTCATGTAAGACAATTCCTGTGATTGATCTTGGAGGACATGATCAGGCTGATATTGCAAAGCACATTTTGAAAGCCTCCGAGGAGTATGGCTTTTTCCAGGTTTCAATTTTACTTCCACTTTCTTTTCTCACTCTTTCTTTTTTTTAATAAAAAAATTAAATACAGAAAAAGTTTTCACTCTATATGGAACCACATTACTTGGGTAGTTGGGTTTTTGGTCTAACAATTTCTCTTTCTCCCCCACTCATATATCAAACTTCAATCATTTTGATTGGTCGTTAGGGGTCTGTTTGCTTTGTTTTTAATTTCCTGTTTTCAGAAATAATTATAAAATTGTCACTTTATTTTTATTCTATTTCTTGTTTTCAGAAATTTGTACAGGAAAACTAAAAACAATTTGTTTCTGTATTCAATGTTTCATGTACAAATATTTGAAAACAAGAAATATAATGAAAACAAAATAATAATTTTATAGTTATTTTTGAAAGCATAAAACATAAATATGAAAACAAAGCAACCAGGCAGTTTTGTACCACGTGCTTTGGTCCTACGTAGCACCGCCGATAATTCCACCTAATTCTACCTCTTGCATGCATGGTTTATAGCTAGGTTTTATTCTCCTCTAGAATGATATGGAAGTGCTTCATTTTCTTAGCTAAAATCCTAAAAGCCAAAAAGTATCAACCCTAGATTGAGTCTAATCCCAAAAACTACGTAGGGTTGGAAAATTTATTTCAAAATAAACTGTTTTGATATATTTTTTTTACCAGTTGTTTTGAGAGGTTTGAAATCTCTACTTTATTATCATTTATATAATTATTTTTCTCTAATATTATGATTTCTAAGTACGCCTCAGATTATAAACATATTTAATGGAGTTCTTTATATTTTTCTCATGTTTATTTTATTTATCTATTTATTTATTATCATTACAACACGTAGGTGATCAACCACGGAATTTCCAAGGATTTAATTGATGAAACAATGAACATTTTTAAAGAATTCCATGCTATGCCACCCAAGGAAAAGGTAAATGAATGTTCCAAGGACCCAAAACGAAGTTGCAAGCTCTATACAAGTGGTGAGAATTACAAAAAGGATGGGATTCATTATTGGAAGGACACATTAACACACCCCTGTCCTCCTTCTGGAGAAAACATGGAGTATTGGCCTCAGAAACCATCCAAATACCGGTAAAGTTTGTGTACATACTATTCATTTCAATTTTGTTTTTCTAGTTTTTGTCACACATTTAGGGCTCGTTTGGTGGTCAGGATAAGAGAGACATGATAGGATAAGCTATCATATCCTGTTTGAAACTGTTGTTTGGTGAGCCAGCAGGATAGGATAAACCAATTCTGTCTCCTATCCTATCATGTCCATCTAGTTAAAATTCTATCCTGAGGGGGAAGCTGGGTTAGAACTCAACATGATAGGATAAGGTGATTTAAAGTATAATAAAGTATAAAATAAAATGTATACATAAAATAATTAAAGTATAATAAATTATAATATGGTTACGAAAAAGGTATAATAAAACATAAAATAATAAAAATATTAATAATTAATTTTAAAAATTATTATTTCTTCTCACAAGGCTAATTTTGTTACGTCATATTATTTTTAAAAACTGAAAAATAAATAAAAATATTCTAATAATTTAACTATATGTAAAGTAAAAAATAAAAATGAATATTTAAAATTATAAAAAATTTAATTTAAGTTAAACAATATTTTAAAAATTTTAAATATTATATGTAATTTTATCAGAAGGACAATTTTGTCTTTTTATATAATCTTAAAAAATGAAAATTATAAAAAAAAACTAAAATCTAATAAAATATGAAAACATTCAGAATAAGAACGAAAATTTTAAAATTCATAATAAAATTACAATGCTATCCAGTTGATTATCTGGTGGACACCAAACGTCGGATGGATAACAGCTTATCCTGCTCATATCCTATCATACTCCTATCCTGCTCCCTTATCATATCCGTCCCTATCCTATCCTTACCACCAAACGAGCCCTTAAGGTTATATTATCATTTTGCACCTTCTTCTTCACAATTTGTAATATTTGGGAAAGTATAGACTCATGGATAATGATACACAGATTCTTCAAAGGAGATAAAGACAAAGGCTAAATATTGTTGGGCTTTTAATTAAGTGAAAATGTGATCAAATAATCTCATCCGTATATTTCATATATAATATGTGATGGTTTATTTTGTGCAACTAACACTGCTGTTGATAATATTTTGTAGTCTTTGAGGTCAATTTCCACACTTGCAGCTGCAGGCAATTTATTTCTATTAGATCCAATTAAGGTTACTATCATTCAGGATTTTGAACAAAATTGTAATCTTACGTGGTCTACACATCAACTTTAATTTCACTAGTTTGGAAGTTTTTTAGTTTATTACGGCTGCTTCTAAAAATCATTAAGAAGTGATTGTATGTGACAAATCTTGATTAGGTGGATGACATTAAAATAAATAATATTTGATGTGACCAAGAAAATCCAGCTCAATTGGGATATTCTAAAATGGTAAAAAAAATTCTTTTGTGAACTACTTTCTTTGTTTTCTTAACCCCTCTGTTACATATTGATATAAAAAAGAATTCAAATCGTGCACGATTACACGACATTGAATTTATCTTCTTTTTCCGTAAAAAAAAGAAAAGAAATTATCTTTTTTTTAACAAAGAATTTAACTTTTTTTTATTAGAAGAATTTATCTTTTTTAATGAAGACGTTATCAGGAAAATCAAAGAACATATCTCAACATCTTTTCCTTCTTAATTTTGTCACGACACATTAATTTTTAAGAGTTTATTTTTTATATAATGCAAAAAAAATTACTATATCAATTAATATATATCACTATAGGTATAACATTATAAGGTGGCCACATATAATTATGTCATGAGTGAAACTTTACTAATGATCTTACAATATATGATTGATTAGCTGATAGCATAAAAATCTTTATTACATTATAATGCATCACAATTAAATTTTTAATTCGATGCTCAATTTGCATAAAAATTAATCATTTTCATTGTGTTTATGTCAAGGTGAATTGAATCAACTAATTAACATGGTTTGATTTTGGAATTTTTCAGAGAGGTTGTTGGGAGATATACACAAGAACTGAGGAAACTGGGACTTAAAATTTTGGAACTGCTTTGTGAAGTGTTAGGACTTACCCCAGGATATTTCTGTGGAGGACTTACTGAAAAACCAATGGTGTCAGTTCATCACTACCCTCCATGCCCTGACCCAAGTTTAACTTTCGGCATAGCCAAGCACCGAGACCCTTCCATTATCACCATTCTACTTCAAGAGGAACATGTACTTGGACTTCAAGTCCACAAGGATGGGGAATGGGTTGGAGTTGAGCCTATTCCCAATGCCTTTGTGATTAACATTGGTCTGCTCTTGCAGGTAATTCTTGATTAACCCTTTTATTTTCCAATTTTGCATTATTTTGATTTCGAGTACTTTTTTAATTTGAAGCTTATTGCTGATCACCTTGAGTCGAGCTGATAATTAAAGCCCAGATAAACATTATCCCAGTGACCTTGAGTGATCAGTTCAGTTGGTTATGAAACATGAATTGTGAGTTTTAAACCTCCGCAATGATGTATAGTGTATTGCTGATAACTACCTTGAGTCGAGTTGATCATCTAAAACTCAAATAGACAAACATTATCCTAGTTGTCCCCTTGAGACATCAACTCAGTTGGTTAAGTTATTAAACATGAATTGTAACTATTCAGATTCAAATCCCTGCAATGTGCTTCACCGGCCATTTCTCATTCCCTTCTCCTTCCTATCCTTTCCCTTATGTAAGCCATAGTATGAGGCTCCCCTTGGACAGAAACATTATACTAGCTATTTCCATTTTTTCATTAATTAGAGAAAAACATTATCATTGTTGGAGACAAAAATTATCTTAGTTAGCGATAAATATTATCCAGATTACCCCATTTAACACAAAAAAAAAAATATATTATCCCGATTATGAAAAATATGAATTAATTAGGAATCCTAATTAGAGTTAAATTTGGAATTCTAGTTAGAGCTAAACGGAGACTTATAAATATCTGCTGTTTATGTTATTTTTTCATATAATTTATAATTCACGCTTTCATTGTTAATAAATATAAAAGAATTTTCTCTATCCTAAGGTACTTGCACTGTTTTCCCATTGTAAATTGTCATTTTCATCCGAATTATTTTTTTATATAGTGAGTCCACAATATCTTCTATGGAGTGCTCATACGTCATGTTGTATACATGCGGTTTCTTGATGAATTTCTATCACTTTATACCTCAGCTTTAAAAAAAAGGGAAAAAAATTGTAAAAAAAGGGGAAATTTGCTACAAATTCCCAAAAGAAACTTTTTTTTTATAAGCAAAAGAATGTATTGATTAAAAGTATATGGGCTACTCTAACCCAAATACAAGAGCAAGAACCGAAAAACAAGATAGCAAATGTAAAAAAATACTGCTCCAAAAACAGAACAGTATTAGCGATACACAAGCTATCCCAAAAAACCAAAGATTAATTGGCAAACGAAAAAAAAAAACTAGCAGACCAGAAGAGCATCAACCCCCAAACTTCCTTTCCTGTAGAAGCACCAAAAGACTGAAAGAAATACATTTATGACACATACCCCCCCAAGCATTTAACCAAAAAGAATCTTGAGAATGTGCTTTTAGAATGAATTATGATATTTGAATTCAAATTTTGGACATCGTATGTGACACTATTTCTCACTTACTTTTTATCTTCTTTTACACGCTTCTCGAAAATACACAAAAATAACAAAGATGACACCTTATGATGTCTCCATTTTGTGTATAAAAATCATTCAACTTTTACAATTGTCATCTATGACCATTTGCTATATATTGTTCTTTTAACCTATACCACGATTTCATGTTATCTACAACTACTGAATGATCTTTTTTTGTTTATCTTTTAATGTCAAACGTGAAGTGATTATTATTTTCCTTCTTTTATGAAACATCGAACAAATAATAATACCATGATATGATAATTGTATCATATCTCACTTGTATTTATATATACTAAAACATTCTAATTTTATATGAGATACAATAATATTTACTCACATTCCTATGATACATTTATGTCGTACAAAAATTATTTTCACATTTTTATTTTTTATTAACCTTTCATTTCAAGGATGACATAGCTTTTGGTTAACATTGCTCTCTAAGTCTTTCAGATAATCAGTAATGGAAGGCTTATTGGTGCTGAACATCGGGTTGTAACGAATTCGAGCACTACACGCACAAGTGTTGCATATTTCATCTATCCATCTTATGAAAGCATCATAGAACCCGCAAAAGATTTGGTGAATGAGAGCACCCCACCAATATACAGATCCATGACATTTGGAGAGTTTCGCAAAAATTTCTACTCCAAGGGTCCCGAGATTGAAGCAGAATTGCAATCCTAATCGTCCAAACATGGACAAGTAAGTTTGGGGAAAAAATAATCCAGACTCTTATTGTATTAATAAGCTCAGATTGTCAAACATACATTAAAACTGAATAAATAACAATAATGTTCAACATTCACTAGTAGACACAATGCCTATGATTTTAATATGAACAAGAAATGTTTTTGGGCGGTAACTCTTTTGTTGAGGGATCGACAATTATATGAGGAATGCTAATATGCTCTATGATACTCTATGTTTCTAAACTTTTTCTTTAACGGTGATGTATTTCAATTGCGTATGATTAGCATTTTTGGAAAACTTATTGTTTTTAGAAAAGAAAGAGAATTCTGATCCTAAATTATAAAAATAAATTTTCAGGGGAATATTGTCAACAATTCCAAGTCCTAAAATAAATTTCATAGCCGTTTAGCTTGAACCACGACCTCAAAGCATGTTACAAACTTAGCTTCCATAGTGAATGCTTCAATGATAGTTTGTTTCCCACTTTTCCATGCATTAGTTCCTCCAGCGAAAATATATGAATAACAAAAGGTTGATTTTCCTGTATCCACACAACCAACAAAATTTGAATATGAATATCTGATCACATCAGTATAATCACATCTCCTCTCGGTAAGCATGTGATCCTTTGTTCTTTACAAATATGTCAACTTTATTTGCTGCTTCCCAATGATCTAAGCCAGGATTACTTTGGTACCTTCCCAATATTCCACTTGCAAAACTAATATTGATCGCGTACAAGCCTCAGCATATATTAAGCCCCCTACAGTTGATGCATAAGGAATCAACTGTAGGGGACTTAATTGGGAAAACTTTGGAAAACCCATTTATTTTAAGATAAACTGGTCTTTTAGAAAAGAGAAATTTGAGTTCGGGAGTCGATTACGAGTAGGGAAGGTGTTAGCACCTTACATCGCCCGTTTATAAAACGGTACCTCAAGTTGTGCAAAACATTTTAATAACTTTTTAAATATTTATTTTACCCCAAAAAATTATTTACAAGAAAGAATTATTTTCTTTTTGATATTTTGTATTTTTATTTATGATTTTGAATTTTTAAATTTATTGTTGATAAAACCTAAATGAGGTTGAACATGTCATATAAGTCTCCAGGGCAGTCTCAAATCTAAGGGATTGAACATGGCACCCGAGTCCATAGGGCATCCATAAATAACACAAGTTCAATTATTTTAATTTGCTAAAAAGAGATCCTGAAATAAGGAAAAAAATAGTTTTGGCTTGACAAAATGATTGATTCTGCTCCTATGTATTCCCGGGTGCGATGAGAAACTCAAAGCCACGTAGTTCTTTTAAAAAAAAGCTCGCTTGGTTTGTTGATTTTAATTTAGAAAAGGAATTTTGGTATTTTGGGAAGATTTTTTTATAATAAACAAAGAAATTTTAATTTTCTTTTGTCTTTTTATAAAGAAAAGAGTGGGGTTACCACATTATCAGGCCCAAATTAAGAAAACATTTTTGTTTTGTTTTGTTTAAGTCTTGGCCCAAAGTTACAAGACAATAGAAATAATAAAAGAAAATAAAAATAAAATAAGAGAAGCAGATAGAAGGCTGAAGCTTGTAGCTTCATCGTTACCCACATAAAAACAGAGGGGGAATAGAAGCGTAGAGGGGGAGCGACGTCGCAGCAGTGGCGAGGCATGACGGAGTTGGGGGGAGGTATGGTTCTGAGCGGTGGTTCGGATAAGAGACAACGGCGGCGACTTTACGATGATGGCGGTAGGCGGATGATGGCAGAGGACGTCACTGAAAGTGTGAGACATCGAAGCAGACGGATTTGCAAGTTTAGACTTGGGCGTGGATCTGGTGGTCGTCGAACGGCGAAGTGGCGGCGGGCGACATGACGGAGCTGTGTCTAGTGCAGTGATGGGTCCGAAAATGGCAGTGAGCGGTTGGAGAGAGGAATCGCGGCGAACTGAGCTGTAAAGGTGGCGGAGGTCGCGCGCTTGGTGGTGAAGCCACTAGTGCAATAAGTGCTTTTTACGTCAGTTAAAATTGATTTTTTACGTCAGAATACTGATTGACGTAATAACAGCTGACGTTAAAAGTTAAACTTTTAACGTCAGTTGAGAACTGACGTTAAATATAACACTATTAACGTCGGTTCTTTAACACAACTGACGTTAATTTTGTCAAAATTAACGTCAGTTCTTTAAAAAAGCGGCGTTAATTTTGTTAAAACTAACGTCAATTGTTATCAAGAACTGACGTTAAAGGTCTTAATTTTAACGTCAGTTGTAATAAACAACTGACGTTAATAGTGTACTGTATATTTTATAAAATACTATTAACGTCAGTTGTATGATAAAACTGACGTTAATGGTATTTTTTTTTAAATTCAGTTTTAAAATTTCACTCCCCTCAGCCATTCCTGCATTCAGTAAATATCCCAGTAACACAGAATATCACACACATTACAGAATTGCAAAGGAAAAATGGAATAATGATCCATATATATGTATTCAGAAACAATATATATTTATTAACATAGGTTATAACTCAAAATAAATACATAAATATAAATAAAAATAAATGTATACTAAGTTTAAACTACCTATATCAATATCCCTTCGTGATGATCATCACGAGTGGCATGTACATCGTCCACCTGTGTCTCCTCGATTATAGTAGGCATGTTTGTTGAAAAAGAAGGAGTCTCAGGAATATCAAGATTTGAATCTTCATTTTCATCACTACCATTATACATGTTTTTTCCTTGGAGAACCACGGACAACCTTTTGTTAGAAGGATCAGTGATGTAGAACACTTGTTTTGCTTGGGAAGCCATTATGAAAGGCTCATTTATATGACCTAACTTGTTGAGGTCTACCAATGTAAACCCCGATTCGTCGGTTTGTACACCACCGTTACTATCAACCCACTTACATTTAAATACCGGCACCTTAAGCTTAGTGTAATCGAGCACCCAAATATCTTCAATATATCCAAAGTAAGGTCTCGGTGCTGTAACGGGTTGTGTCCTTTGCACTAGAGAAGTGCATTGCTTCGGCCACGATCATAACCCCACTATTTTGCATGGTACTCTTGTTATCTTGTTCCTTTGTATAAAAGGAAAAGTTATTTATGTCGTATCCGCTCCAACATATGACGTTGAAGTTAGGCCCACGTGCTAGCCATTTTACGTCATCGAAGCAAGATTACCATCCTTAAGCATTTCTTCCTTGAACCATGGTAAGAAAGTCTTGTTATGCTTGTTCAACAACCACCTTTCGCTCATTCGAGGGTTTTCTTGATTGACTTTTCTTTTATGTTCAAATAAGAAAGGCTGAACACATTCGATGTTGTTCAATACATACAAATGTGCTTGAAGCACTTCCTCCCGATCCTTCCTATTAATTCTTAAGCCATGTGTACCCTTACCTTGACATCTGATCTCATCATGCCGAGGCTTAGGAACCCCTATAGGATCCGTGTTATGAAGGTAGTCCGAACAAAACTCAATAGCTTCTTCTACAACATACCTTTGAACAATAGATACTTCCAGACGATGAGGATTCTTCACGTACCCTTTCAAGATCTTCATGTAGCGCTCAACTGGGTACATCCATCTTAGAAAAACCGGCCCACATAATCTAATCTCCCTCACCAAATGAACAATTAAGTGAACCATTATGTCGAAAAATGAAGGAGGAAAATACATCTCCAATTGGCACAAGATTGTAGCAGCCTCAACTTCCAAGTCATCCAACATACGGGGGTCAACGACTTTGCTACATATAGAATTGAAGAATGAGCACAACCGAGTAATGGCATGTCTCACATTTTTTGTAGCAATACCACGAATAGCAACGGGCAGAAGTTGTTGCATCAAGATGTGACAATCATGAGACTTCAAGCCAACCAATTTAAGATCACTAGAGACAAGCCTCTTCATATTTGAAGAGTAACCATGTGGAACTTTGATGCCACTGAAGACACCCACAAAAACTTTGTCTCTTTTTTTTTGACAAAGTATGACATGCTGGCGGCAAATAAGTCCGCTTACCATCCTCAACAACTGGAGCTAACTGCTCTCGTATACCCATAGCAACGAGGTCGAGACGAGCATTCACACCATCCTTTGTCTTGCCCTGAATGTTGAGAAGCGTCCCGATCACACTATCACACACATTTTTCTCCACATGCATCACATCAATGCAGTGTCTGACATCAAGCTTGCGCCAGTATGGAAGATCAAAGAATATCGACCTCTTCTTCCATATGTTTTTCTCAGCAACTATACCTTTCTTTTTGGACTTGTCGAACATAACATCGATGTCCTTTACCCTCTGATAAACCTGCTCTCCAATTAAGGCCGCCGGCGCTTCTTCTTTCTCTTGGCATCCATTAAAAGCTTTTTTCATCTTACGATATGGGTGATCACATCTAAGAAATCTCCGATGCCCAAGGTAAACCGTCTTCTTTCCATGATGCAACTGAGTGTAGCATGTGCCTTCTTCACATATAGGGCATGCTTTATGCCTCTTGACACTACCCGGACAAGTTACCGTATGCTGGAAAGTCGTTGATGGTGCAAAATAACATGGCACGAAGCTTGAAAGTCTCATGAGAATACCCATCAACTACATCAACACCTTCCACCCACAGTGTTTTCAAGTCTTCAATCAAGGGACCTAGATAAACATCTAAGTCATTTCCCGGTTGCTTTGGGCCCGAAATCATCATAGACAACATCATGTATTTGCGCTTCATGCACAACCAAGGGGGCTTGTTGTAAATTACCAACAGAACAGGCCATGAACTATGAATACTACTCATGTTACCATAAGGTTTCATTCCATCCGTAGCAAGTCCAAGCCTTAGGTTTCTTGGCTCATCGGCGAAATCCGGAAACATAGTACCAATATTCTTCCATTGAATAGAATCAGCAGGATGACGAACCTTTCCATCACCTTTCCTCTCATCATTATGCCATCTAAGATTCTTCACATCTTTCACATTGGCAAACAATCGCTTGAACCTTGGAATTATTGGAAGATACCACAACACCTTCGCAGGAGGACCCTTTTTTCTCACATCATCAAGATCATCATCATCATCACCACCCTTCACTTTGTATCGTGATAACCCACATTTGGGGCAATCGTGATTGTCTTCATGAACACCGGTGTACAATATGCAATCATTGGGGCATGCGTGTATCTTCTTATACTCCATACCCATAGGACACAATACCTTCTTGGCCTCATAGTTACGGTCAGGCAATGTGTTATCCTCCGAAAGCAAGTCTTTCAACACTTCAAGCAATTCCGTGAAGCTTTTATCGGTCCAACCATTTCTCTCCTTCACACAAACCAATTTTAGCACCGTCGACAACCGTGTATGAGTAGTACACCCTGGATATAAAGGCTTATCCGCATCACCGCACAACCTATCATACACATGAGCTCGATGATAAGATTCTTGTCCAATATCACGGATCATGTCCTCTACTCAATCATCCTCCATATCTACGTCAACGTCCTCACGTTGGGAGACACTCGCCGTACTACTCAACAACACATCACCATGCCATATCCATCTTGTATAACTCAAGCAAATCCCTTCACAAATCAAATGAGTACGTATATCCTTCACCATACATTTCCTCGTATTCAAACACTTGACACAAGGACAACAGAACATTCCATTACTATTAGGAACATTCCTTTGAGCAAATTCTATAAATTCTCCCAGCCCCTTCAAATACTCAGCACTAGTACGCTTACAAACCATCCAACTACGATCCATAACTAGATAGGTCCTGTAGATATACAAAACATATATCCAATATAAGGACAATACGGGAGATTGAAAACTATAGTTTTTGAAGATTTCCAAGCTCTGGTCACGGCCTGGCAGTGATGTCCATCACGGCCGTAACGTGCCAACTGAACCAGACCATGTCATCATAGGCAGAACTGATCACGGACTAGTCGTGATGAGCATCACGGCCGTGACAGATCAACCAGCAGAGCAACATGCACTCAAAATCAAAAATAGAGACGTACATTCCAAACAACTCAAACTCACGGTTTCAAGTTTCAACTACTGAGACTACAGTTTCAGCATACACTCAAAACCAAAAATACAAAAATGTGCCCTAAATACTCACCAGAAATAGGTGCTCGCATGGTGGTTGGTAGGAATCGCTCGAGTGGTGGCCAACGTTCGATGTGATTACTGAGAGCAGAGGGACAAGGAGAGTTAGTGCGTGGGAAGGGGAAAGAGAGATGTCAAGTTATTGCAAAGAATGAATGGAAAGACAGAGTTAGAGTTAATAGTGTACCTCACGGTGGTGGCGAAGAAGCCCTCGTGGTGGTTGCGGTGGAGATGAGCTCGCGATTAGGGTTCTATGCTGGGTGAGAGCGAGAGTGAGGGTTGAGAGTGATCTAGGGTTGAGCGTGATGAAAATAGAAAAGAGACGTACGTACAGAGCGAAGTTCAGAAGGCGCGCGGGTGTAAACGTTATAATCAAAAAGAAAAAAATAAAACAACATTTAACGTCAGTTTTATTAAACAACTGACGTTAAAAGTAATTGTTTAACGTCAGTTGTATTAAACAACTGACCTTAAATATTAATATTTTTTTAAAAAATACTTTTAACCTCAGTTGTTGAATTCAACTGACGTTAAAAGTGTTGTGTAAAAACCATTCTCTATATAAAGTACCATTATTCTGTATCAGTCTGTAATACTGCATCTTCTTTTCCTCTATATTTCTATTCCTTCACAAAATGGCTCTGAGACCTGTGTTAGTTAAGAGTGACAACAGGACATATAGGGACATAGGATTATTTACGTCAGCTATTTATTTAACTGAAGTTAAAATCACACTTTTAACGTCAATTGTATAAACAACCGACGTTAAAAATAAATATTTTTTATTTTAAAAACACTTTTAACGTCAGTTTTATTCAACAACTGACGTTAAAAGTGTATAAGTTTCTGCAAAATTAAAGCATTCATTCCTTTGACTACTCTGATACTAAATTACCCATTACTGCTGTGTTACTTACCCATGCACATTGTAACCTATAATCCTCTTTATGAGCACTAAGTTTATACCTAGCTAGACTTAAAGGTCTATTTCTTCCTATTCCTTCGGGCGTTTTCTTTTCTGCACGTTTATAATATATGATTGCCAACTCCCAATGCGCCTTGGAACCTAATGCTCTTAATGATCAATTTAATTTTTTAGCAACTTACGACGCCTAGTAACTTCATCCCCTACTCCTATAAATAGCTTCCTTCCTTCCTTTAATTTTTCTGCTTCACAATATGGCTCTGCCATGGAGATTAACTTCATCACTAGTCTTTCTTCCTATACCTAGACTTAAAGGTCTCTGTCTTAATTGTCAAACAACTTCTGAGTTTGAGTAAATCCTATTACATGGGTGATAAGGGTGTGTAAATCGCATTATGTGAATTGCACACACCATCATCCTTCTGGAGAATCACAGACTCTGACTCCAAAACCTCAACTTTGGAACCAAGTGGCTGTTCCAAGAATATTGCTGAAACAGATCGAGTGCACCCTTCACTCTGCTTTGGCTCCAAATTGACTGTGGTTTCAGATGGAGCATCAAGGACTTCAAGTAAGGGAGGAGATGCATTCAATATCGGAGTTTCTGAGGACAGGACTGAGAAGAAAATGATGTTGAAGCAGAAACTTTTTTATATTTTAGTGCTATCTTGCGGAAATTTTTTATCTTTTAATCATGTAATTGTAACTTATGAATCGCTTCAATGAGATACGATTTGATTATACATATATAACTTGTTTTATGTTAAGTGTTTATTTATTTTAATTTGCACAAGAATTTGTTTACTAATTCAAGCTAATTAATTAAGATTAAAAATAAACTTTTTTAAAAAAAAGATTAGAAATAAACTGCACTATATATGGAGTGATGATCTGAGTTAAGAGTGACAACAGGGAGATGAAGAAAGATAGGAATGAGTTGATTATTTATGTCAGTTATGTATTTAACTGAAGTAAAAATCATACTTATAACGTCATTTTTATAAACAACTGACGTTAAAAGTGTTAATAAAACACTTTTAACGCCAGTTCATTAAACAACTGACGCAAATAGTGATTTAATATTTACAAAACTGACACCGCCTCACTTTTAACGTCAGTCCTTAAAACAACTGACGTTAACAGTGAATTAATGAAGTCTGATATTTACAAAACTGTCACCGCCCCCTTTTTAACGTCTAGTTTTTGGTTAACTGACGTAAACCTTTACCGTCTAATGTATATTTTCCACTAGTGAGCTGTCAAGGCGGAGGATGTCTCCTCCCTTCTCTGTTTGCTGATATGATTTATGTGTGTGGTCTTTTTGTTTTTTTTCCTGGTTTTATTCTTTTTATTTATTTGATTTTCTTGGAGAAGAGGGACTGGTTGTTATAGAGTGTAGAAGGAATGGGGGGAAGATGGAGGTTTGAAGAATGGAGTTTTTGAATTGAAGGTGGAAAGGCTTAAGATTGAGGTTGAAGATGAAGGCTAGTCATGGGTTGATGCTGTAAACATGGAGAGAAATGATGAAAAAAAAAAGATGATGAAAAATAAAGAATGAAGGGTTCTGCAGCAACAATGTAGTGGACTATGATGAACGAAAATAATAGAGCCCCCCCCGATGAGTATCCAATATATAGCCAAACCATTGGAGGATGATGCTAAAATTTGTTACTGCTTTGGTGAGAGGTAAGGACGAAGGAATTTGTACCAATGGTGGTGCCATGGTGTGGTGCTCCCACTACTCTGCTGGGTTGTTGCATGTGCAGGGGTTGTTACCTCTTATTTTGGAAAAAAGCACAAGAAAACAAAAGAAGGGAAATAAAACAGCACTGGTTCATACCTGAAATGAGGAGAGGACAAAGCAAGGATGTGAGAAGGGTTCCAGAAAGCAAAAAATCAAACGTCCCTCTTCTTAATTCTTTTTATCATTTTCTTTTTAACATTTTTATATTATTATTTATCGTTTATCATTTTTTTTGTTTCTTTTTTTACATTTGGGTTTAGATCATGGACCTGAAAGATATCTTGCAACAAAAAACTAAAATGGACTCCACTTGATCATGTAATGGGGCAAGAACAAAAATATTTTTAGTTTTTTTGCATTTTTATATTTTTTCTTTTGTTTTCAAAATATTACTTAAAAGAAAGAATACCCGGACAAAATTAGGTGTTCACAGCTGCCCCTCTTTACTTGTTTCTTATTAGATAATAAGTGTAACCATAGTTAACCTATTACATTATAAGAAATGAGTATAGACATGAACTCCAATTTTGGTCGGGGTACACTAACAAGCAGAAGGACTCATAACCAAAAGGAAAAGGCTTATGAATGGTATACGACATAGAACCGGCGGGTTGGATTGTCCACTGAAGAAGAGGATAAAGAGCTCACGAGTTGGATTACCTGTTGAAGCTCGAACACAAAAAGACTTGTGAGATGGATTTCTCGTTGAAGCTCAGACAGAAAGATAAAAGAGCTTATGGGGAGGATTGTCCGTCAGAAGCTGGAACAGAGAGATAAAAGAGCCTACGGGGTGGATTGCCCTTTAGAAGCTCCAATATAAAGATAAAAGAGCTTATGGGGTGGATTGCCCGTCAGAAGCTCGAACAAAAAGATACAAGAGCCTACTGGGTGGATTGCTCGTCAGAAGCCCGAAAATAAAGATAAAGTGCTTACGGGGTGGATTGCCCATCAGAAGCTCGGACAGAAAGATAAAATAGCTTACGGGGTGGATTGCCCATCAGAAGCTCGAAACCATAGCTTACGGGGTATGGTACCCACCGAAGCTTGAAAAAAAAACTTACGGGGTCTGGTACCCAACGAAGCTTGAAAAAAAAAAGGATAAAAGAGCTTACGAGATATGGTACCCACCGAAGCTTGAAAACAAAAAAAAAGCTTTCGGGGTGTGGTACCCTTTGCAGCTTGAAAACATATGGAGCTTACAGGGTTTGGTACCAACCGCAGCTTGAAAACAAAACCAGATTTCAGAGTGTGGTACCCACCGAAGCTTGAAAGCAAAATGAGCTTACAGGGTTTTGTACCCGCCGCAGCTTGAAAACAAAAGGAGCTTTCGGGGTGTGGTACTCGCCAAAGCTTGAAAACAAAAAGAACTTACTGGGTTTGGTACCCGCTGCAGCTTGAAAACAAAAAGAACTTTTGGGGTGTGGTACTCGCCGAAGCTTGAAAACAAAAGGAGCTTACGGGGTTTGGTACCCGCCGCAGCTTGAAAACAAAAAGAGCTTTCGGGGGGTGGTACCTGTCGAAGCTTGACAAGACAGATAAGTGCTTACGAGGCGCCGAAGCTTGAAAAGAAAGATAAAAAAAACTTCCGAGGCCCTATGCTTACTAAAAATGGACAAAAACAAAACAAAGCTTGTGACGCCCTATGCTTGCTAAAGCTAGCAAAAATGCTGCTTATGGGTCCTATGCCCGTTAAAGCTGAACAGAAACAGAAACAGAACGAAGCTTATGAGGCCTTATGCCTGCTAAAGCTAACAAAGACACGACTTTTGGTGCCCTGTGCCCGCTAAAGTCGAACAAAAGCGAAGCTTACGAGGCCCTATGCATGCTAAAGCTAACAAAGGTACAACTTATAGGCCTTGTGACCATTAAAGCTAAACGAAAACAAACACGAAGCTTATGAGGCCCTATGCCTGCTAAAGCTAATAAAGACGTAGCTTATGGGCCCTGTGCCCGTCAAAGATGAACAAAAACATAACGAAGCTTATAAGGCATTTTGCTTACTAAAGTTAACAAAGACATGACTTTTAGGACCCTATGCCCGCGAAATCCGAACAAATGCATTGCAAAGATGTTGACTTTGTTGATGCATGAAATGATGTGAGAGATGTTCTTTTATGATTGATGAAAACTGTGATAATTTTTTTTAATGTATGATGCATGGGATGCTTTTTATGATTGATGAAAATCTTGGTTATGCATGACGCATGATATGCTTTGATGAAAACTGTGATTGATTTTTTATTTTTTTTTACAAGAGTATTGTTTGATCCTTGACTTCTCAAAGTGTTGATCGCTGCCAAGCTTAAGGATGAGGTAGAGTGAGACTGCTTGCTTGCTCAAATGATGTTTTGCTTCTTGGCTGAGATATGCTTCTTTGTAATGATTACCCCATGGATGAGACTACCTAATCTTTCAAGGATGTGACTTACCCCGGTCTTCATGTGTTGTGAGCTTTTCATGACTTGTCCTTTTAAACTGCCCCAGTTTGCCAATTTGAGGAGGCTTCTTGTACTTTCCTTGTATTTGACCCTAATTTTGCGTAGGTCGCTTTTTGCTAGTTTTCAACCTACCGGGCTACTCTAACTTTTGCCTAAACCGCCTTTTCAGGTTTTCAGTCTAGCGAGCCACCTTCTCACATTTTCTCTTCTTTTTTGGCTTTTGATTTTTATTTTTTTTGACGTGGACAATTTTTACCACCCTTATTTATGAGGATCAATGCTCTTGCTTGAATTGCAAATTGAGGATGCCACTTTCTTCCTTGTATATGAATTTTTCTAGAGTTGTTCATCAAAAAATTACCATTAGATGGTTAAATTGTACGGTTGAACTTATGTTCTCCTTACTTGAGGCATCATGTGACAAACATGCATGTATTCAAAAGTATGACAGGAAAGGATGTTATTACCCGAACAACTTCTCGATTGGTGTTGAAAGTTTGACAACTCAAATGGTATTTAAAAGGACATAAATGAAGTAAAACTCACAAGAGGTGATGTGGGGTTCAAAAGAGCATTTCCCCATTTTGGTTTGATTTGATTTTGGATACAAGGGATTCTGCTTACCAGAATTTTGCCTTAGTATCAGTCGTGTGAAAATGAAATGAGCTTGATGTATGCCACTTAAGAACAAAATTTCCCAGATAAAGACCTTTGAGAATGGATTTGCCCCAGTGCAAGGCATCTTTGAGAATAGAATTGCTGCAGTGTCAGGCACCTGTTGAAGAAGTTTAAGAATGAAGTTGTCCCAGTGTAGGACATTCCAACAATGAAACTGCCCCAGTGTAGGGTATTGGATAAGGAAAACTTGAGAATGGAGTTGTCTCAGGGTAGGGTATCCAATAATGGAAATGATTTAGAATAAGGTCCTTGAAAGCAAAATTTCCCCCCACGTAAATTGTCATGCCTATCTTGTCCTAACTTTTGCTTAAACTATCATTGCGTGTTTTCAGCCTAAAGGACTTTCTTTTTCTTTTCTTTTCTTTTTTTGGTTATTTTTTTAAGAACAATTAGTTAAAAACTCAGAAGAGCACACACCTTTTTTTGTCTCAAAATTAAAGTTGATGAAAAAGTAGCAATCATTCATTGATCGGAATGGACTTTTCAAGCTTGTAACGTGGCCAATGGTTGGGGGTCATGAAAGGGAGGATATAAGGCTCAAACAAATGCTTTAAAGTTGAATAGGACCAAGGATCCATGATTTTTTTTCGATTTATGAGAACATTTACTTTCCTCCAACTTTCCTTTTTTATTTATTCTTTTTTTTTTTTGCATGAAGTTTTTCACTCTCTTTCTTTCTCCATCTTTATTTGTGTTCCTTCATCCTCTTCTTCTTGTTTTTTTATTTTATGCTTCATGATCACCATTTCCTCTTGCTTGCCCCTTGTTTAGGGGGTGATCCTTGTCCAAGGTTATTTGAAAAGAATTTTCAAGTTCAAAAGAGGTAACTAGGGATAATGATGATATTCTGCTAAGGATAGAGAAAGATGGTCAATCTTCATTTCAAATCATGATTGCTTATTTTGAAAAACTTTATTTTCGAGACAAAGATTATGCTCACCAAATGTTTATTTATTTGCTCCTCTTTTATTTTTATTTTTTATTTTATTTTATTTTATTTTTTTGTTGAAAAGGCACAAGCACTTGTGGGCTTTATTGATGTCCACAAAGATCTCTCAAGAAAGTGGGCCTTATTAATCAAATCAAAGAGGGTACTTGGAGAAGAAAAATGAAAGATAATATTTGAGAACGGTTAGAGAAACATTATGATGTGAATGGAGATGTAAAGAATGTACAAGAAAAGTTATACATGCAAATCCTTTACATTAACGCTTCAAGAATGTGAACATGGTTCAAGTATCCCTTGATATAATGCAACATAACCATCGTGTCATGATAAATCCCTGATAAACAAATCTAGTCTTGGTTGCTTAGAAATTTCCAAAACGAGGGTCACAAAGTATTGACTCTTCTTAGAAGATCACCTCCTCATAAGAGCTTGAACGTGCGTCACTTGAATTCTGCAGGACAACTTGAAACCCTTATATGGCATTGACATCTGAACCTCCATGATTAGGCACCTTTTGACCACATGAGAAAGTCTTGTTTCCAATTCCAACTCATTATCCAGGGTTTAATTGATGACATTCTTTTTCATTGAAAGCGCAGTGGATCACTTTTCACCAGGAAATGAGCACAATGCATGAAATGCATGGAATGAATTATTATTTTTCTAATAAATTTTCAACTTAAAAAAGAAATGAGTATATGAGATGAATGGAAGAAGATATTTTTTTTTGAGCCAAGTACTAATGCGTGAGATGCATGAAATGAATTCTTTATTTTATTTTATTTTTAACTAAAGAAATGTATGAAAAAATTAAGTTTCTTTTTATCACAATGTCAATGCATGCTCTCTCTGTTTTTTTAATGAATGTATGAGATTAATGATTTGTTTTTATATTGACCCCAAAGAGGTATGAAATGCATGAAATGAATTATCGTTTATCAAGTTTTCTTGAGAGATGCGTAAAAAAAAAAGAGATGAATGAATTCTTATTTTTATTTCTTTTTTATCCAAGAGGTCAGTGAAATTAATGCATAAGATGCATGAAGAAGATTGAGTTTTTTTTTAGTTTTTTTTTAATTTTTTCCACCATATGCTTGACAAGAATTTTTTCTTTTAATTTTTTTCATGTTGTTGGTATTAATGCATGCAATGCATGAAATTTATTTTTTATTTCTTCGTATTAACTCAAAAAAATTAAGATGCATGAAAAAAGTTGAATGATCTTTTTTTATTCTTTTGCAAAGAATATGAATGAGTTACAAAAAAAAATGATTTACACAAAGTCCCATTTTTATTATTTACAAAAGCATGTGTTACAAAATATGAAGGAGGATTTTTTTATTATTTTTTTTTTGTTTTAAAAAGCAAAAGGACTTGTGTAAATAATTTTTTTCTTTTAAAAAAAACACAAAAAGTGGATTGTTTTTTGAAAAAAATGAAAGAAAAAACATGAAGATGAGTAACGAAAAAATGATCCCTTTATGTCCTAAGACAGGTAAGACTTAGGGTTTGACACACTTAAAGTTATGATTTTAACTGGCTAGCCCCTAAGGTTGCTCTTTCAGTGAAAATTGGGTAGGTTCTAGACTTCTAAAATCCATGGTCCCCAGATTGCCCCTATCCCGAAAGATAAGGATCCAACTCATGAGTCTAGCCACAAGTAGGGATAAACCCTCTCAATATGACCATCCCATGATATCGGGTACAACCTAAGTGGTGAATCGACAAATATCAGGGGAGTACAAGACCTCTTCAATGACAATATTGAGACACCGCCTAATCCTTTGGTTTTGAACAAGCTCGGGTAAAGAGCTAAAAGTGTGAGCAATATGTGATAGTGATGTGTATGCCAGGAGCATATAAATATGTAAAACCCTAAAAGCTAAGGGCTACCCTACAAAACAGAGCCACAAAGAAGAAGGAGATGTCGTCTATCCTAAGGTTGACATGACAAATTGTAGAATATATACAAGTATGTATGAGGAAGAAATAAAAACTATTTACTAAATAAGAAAGGGTAAACAAACAAATAAAATTTATTAAAATTTTCACAAGCAACTATTATAGGCCTGACTCTCAAAAATCCCCAGTAGAGTCGCCAGCCGTCACGGCCGTCCTGATCGGGAGCCTCGAAAAAAATAAGGTAAAAACAGAGGAGTCACTACCAAAATTTTTAATTGGGAAAACCTTGGAAAACCCATTTACTTTAAGGTAAACTCGTCTTTTAGAAAAGAGAAATTTGAGTTCGGGAGTCGGTTATGAGTAGTTAAGGTGTTAGCACCTTACATCGCCCGTTTATCAAACGGTACCTCAAGTTGATTGTGCAAAACATTTTAATAACTTTTTAAATATTTATTTTACCCCAAAAATTATTTACAAGAAAGAATTATTTTTCTTTTTGATATTTTGTATTTTTATTTATGATTTTGCATTTTTAAATTTATTGTTGATAAAACCTAAATGAGGTTGAACATGGTATATAAGTCTACAGGACAGTCTCAAATCTAAGGGATTGAACATGGCACCCGAGTCCATAGGGAATCCATAAATAACACAAGTTAAATTATTTTAATTTACTAAAAAGAGATCCTAAAATAAGTAAAAAAAAAAATAGTTTTGGCTTGACAGAATGATTGATTCTGCTCCTACGTATTCCCGGGTGCGATGGGAAACTCAAAGCCACGTAGTTCTTTTAAAAAAAACTCGCTTGGTTTGTTGATTTTAATTTTGAAAAGGAATTTTGGTATTTTGGGAAGATTTTTTGATAATAAACAAACAAATTTTCATTTTCTTTTGTCTTTTTATAAAGAAAAGAGTGGGGTTACCACATTATCCAAACCCAAATTAAGAAAACATTTTTGTTTTGTTTTGTTTAAGTCTTGGCCCAAAGTTACAAGACAATAGAAATAATAAAAGAAAAATAAAATAAAATAAGAGAAGCAGATAGAAGGCTGAAGCTTGTAGCTTCATCGTTACCAACATAAAACAGAGGGGGAACAGAAGCGTAGAGGGGGAGCGACGTCGCGGCGGTGGCGAGGCATGACGGAGTTGGGCGGAGGTATGGTTCTGAGCGGTGGTTCGGAGAAGCGACGACTGCGTCGGCTTTACGATGATGGTGGTAGGCGAATGATGGCAGAGGGCGTCACTGAAAATGTGAGACGTCGAAGCGGACGGATCTGCATGTTTAGACTTAGGTGTGGATCTGGTGTTCGTCGACGACGAAGTGGTGGCAGGCGACATGGCGGAGCTGTGTCTAGTGCAAGTGATGGGTCCGAAAATGGCAGTGAGAGGTTGGAGAGAGGAATCGTGACGGACGGAGCTGTAAAGGTGGCAAAGGTCGCGCTCCTGGTGGTGAAGCTGTCAAGGCGGAGGATGTCTCCTCCCTTCTCTGTTTGCTGATGTGATTTATGTGTGTGGTCTTTTAGTTTTTTTTTTTCTGGTTTTATTCTTTTTATTTTTTTGATTTTGTTGGAGAAGAAGGACTCATTGTTACAGAGTGTAGAAGGAATGGGGGAAATATGGAGGTTTGAAGAATGGAATTTTTGGATTGAAGGTGGAAAGGCTTAAGATTGAGGTTGAATATGAAGGATAGTCATGGGTTGATGCTGTAAACATGGAGAGAAATGATGGGGAAAAAAAATGATGATGAAAAATAAAGAATGGAGGGTTCTGCAGCAATAATGTAGTGGACTATGATGAACGAAAATAACAGAACCCCCCTCCCCCCGTCTACTCTATTAAGTGCCCAATATATAGCCAAACCATTGGAGGAAGATGCTAAAATTTGTTACTGCTTTGTTGAGAGGTAAGGACGAAGGAATTTGTACCGATGGTGGTGCCATGGTGTGGTGCTCCCACTACTCTGCTGGGTTGTTGCAGGTGCAGGGGTTGTTACCCATTATTTTGGAAAAAAAAGCACAAGAAAACAAAAGAAGGGACATAAAACAACACTGGTTCATACCTGAAATGAGGAGAGGACAAAGCAAAGATGGGAGAAGGGTACCGGAAGGCAAAAAATCAAACGCCCCTCTTCTTAAATTTTTTTATCATTTTATTTTTAACATTTTTTTATTATTATTTATTGTTTATCATTTTTTTATTTCTTTTTTTGGATTTGGGTTTAGATCATGGACCTAAAAGATAACTTGCAACAAAAAAATAAAATGGGCTCCACTTGATCATGTAATAGGGCAAGAACAAAAATATTTTTAGTTTTTTTACATTTTTATAATTTTTCTTTTGTTTTCAAAATATTAATTAAAAGAAAGAATACCCGGACAAAATTAGGTGTTCACGGTCGTACTTTGGACATTGCATGAGACCACAGTCATACTTTGGACATTGCATGAGACTGAATTTGTTTTCTTTTTAATTAGAGCAGAAGACATCGAGCATGTTTCCATTATGAATCTCTCTAATACTGTACTTATATATGTTTCTGAGACAAAATCAACAGCTCTTATGATCTATCATGAAATATCTCTATCCCAATCACACATAAGTTACCTCACCCATGTGAAGTTGCAAGCAAGATATAATCAACATACAAAATTAGAAAGATTAACTTCCTCCCACTGACCTAACCGTCGTTGGGGTCATTTCTTCCCATCGAAATTGGGGTCAAAATTGTCATTTAATGGACTGATTTAATAAATTAGTAATTGTTTTAGAATTTTTAATTCAATTATTTTAGTACACATTTTTCGGGGTCATTGAGTGCAGCATTTACACAAACGTGTTTTAGGGTGTCATTAATGCACGACCCATTTCTTCTTCTTAAATATATCATATACGAGACAATGAAGAATTTTCAGATCTGGTCTCTACGCCTCGTTGTACTATCTATTGGGGAGAATCACACACACTACACTCACGGTTTTAGAGAGGATGAGAGAATAGAGGAGAGTAGGGAATGAATATGTGAATAATAGAGGTAATTGAATGTTATTGATCAATGTGTATATTAAATTGTACACTTGCACTTTATATTTATAATGCTGAGAAACTGAAAAACGAATTAACAAACTAACAAACTTTAACTAATCATAACTGCCCTAACTAACTTCTATTACAAGCTATGGTTTGAATTAACTACAACATACCCCTCTTAATTCAAACATTCTAGATTTACAACACCTAGCTCCTTTCTAAGCTTTACAAACTTATCAGCTTTTACAGGTTTAGTTAATATGTCAGCAACTTGAATTTCTGTAGGGCAGTGTGCAACCTCTAGCATTCCCTTGTTGACTTGTTCCCTAAGGAAGTGGAATATTGTCTCAATGTGTTTGCTCCTACCATGAGATATAGGATTCTTGGCTAAGTTTATAGCCAATTTATTGTCTATCAGTAACTGAATAGGCTTCTGCACATCAATCTTCATTTCACTCAACAATGAGTCTAACCATATAGCTTGGCAAGCTGCATAGGAGCCAGCTATGTATTCAGCTTCGCATGATTACAATGCCACAACTGACTGTTTCTTAGAGCACCAAGAGATTGGTGCACCAAGAAATTTGAATAAGTATCCTGTTGTACTCCTCCTATCCACCCTATCTCCACACCAATCTGAATCTGAATATCCTAACAAATAAACTATTTGATGAGCTGACTTGTCAGGAAATAGCACACCAAACCTCACAGTTCCTTTCACATATCTCAGAATTCTCTTAGCAGCTAGCATATGAGACTTCTTGGGTTGGTTCATGAACCTGCTGATGAGACCAACTGAGAAGCACAAGTCGGGTCTGCTATTACAGAGATACCTCAAGGAGCCAACTAATTGCTTAAACACAGTTGCATCTACTCCTTCTTCTGTTTCAGTTGCTTCCAGCTTTAGATTTGCCTCTGCAGGTGTTGTTGCAGAGTTACAATCTATCATTTTGAATCTCTCAAGTACCTCAGCAGCATATTTCTGTTGGTGCAGCACAATTCCATTTGGAGTAGTGGCAAACTCCATTCCAAGGAAATATGACAACTTTCCTAAGTCTGTCATCTCAAATTCAGCCATCATTAGTGCCTTAAAACACTCAATTTCTGTGGAGTCATTTCCAGTCACTAGTAGGTCATCAACATATAGACAAATGATCAGCAGGCTTGCCTTTTTCTTTACTTTCACATACACACCATACTCAACTGAGCATTTAGAAAACTCATGCTGAAGTAGGAATGTATCTATTCTTTTATTCCAGGCCCGGGGGGCTTGTTTAAGGCCATAGAGGGCCTTGTTCAGCTTGTAAACCATGTATTCTGTCCCTTTAATCTCAAAACATGGTGGCTGAGTTACATACACCGTTTCTTCAAGTGGTCCATTTAGGAATGCTGATTTCACATCCATATGGCAAAGAGACCATCCATTGTTGCTTGCCAAGGCCACTACTAGCCTTATAGTTTCTAACCTTGCCACTGGTGCAAAGACTTCTGAGTAGTCAACTCCATGCTTCTGCAAAAAACCTCTAGCAACCAATCTTGCCTTGTGCTTAGCAATAGAGCCATCAGAATTCAATTTCAGTTTGAAAATCCATTTCACATCAATTGGCCTTTTATCTATTGGCTTGTCAACCAATTCCCACGTATGATTCCTCTCAATGGCATAAGTTCATCAATCATTGCTGCTTTCCAGTTCTGTTCAGTCATGGCTTCCTCATAGCTCACTAGCTCTGCGTCTGCCAGAAGAGCAAAGTGAACTAATTCACCTTCAGATGTTACTGCAATGTCAGGTAACATATCAAAATCATCAAATCTGCCTGGCCTTTGCCTTTGTCTCTGTGGCCTTGTTTCATGAGATGCTTCAGTGATCAATTCCTGCTCATCCACTACAGACTCTTCCTCAATTAATACTGGAATCACAGGATTGAAACTACCTTTTTGCTCATTCCAATCCCATGACTCAGTTTCATCAACATACACATCTCTACTAACTTTAATTTTTTGTTTCAGTGGATCATACAATCTATATGCACCAGTAATGTGATATCCTACTAAGATCATTGTCTTACTTTTATCTTGCAACTTTTTCCTTCTAGCATCAGGCACATGCTTGAAACATAAAGAGCCAAATATTTTTAAGTGACTTACCATAGGTTTCCTGCCAGACCAGCATTCTTCAGGAACCTTTTGCTTGAGTCTCTTAGTGGGACACCTGTTCAACAAATAGGCTGCTGTGGTGACTTCTTCACCCCAAAAAGAATGTGGTAGCTTCTTCTGTTTCATCATGCTTCTGGCCATGTTCAACACAGTTCTGTTCCTCCTCTCAGCCAAGCCATTTTGCTGAGGAGTATAGGGGGCTGTCACCTCATGTTGGATACCACACTGTTCAAGGAAACCCTCAAACTCTTTTGATGTGTACTCACCTCCACCATCTGTCCTTATCACCTTGATCATATTGCCACTTTGCCTTTCAGTGAGAGCTTTGAATTTCTGAAAGACCTTAAACACCTCACATTTGTTCTTTATCAAGTAGAGCCACTGCATTCTGCTGAATTCATCAACAAAGGTCACAAAATACTTATTTCCACCTAATGAGGGGACCTCAAGAGGACCACAAACATCTGAGTGAATCACATTCAACACATCAGTTGCTCTCATAGGTAGATATGTAGCAAAAGTATTTCTGGACTGTTTTCCAGCAAAGCAAACCTCACATACTTTTTCAGGTATAGCTATTTTTGGAAGTCCTGTCACCATCTCATCTGCAACTAATTGTTTTATACTTCTAAAGTTTAAGTGACCAAACCTCAAGTGCCATAGCCAGCTTTCTTGGTTTGTCATAGTTGCCTGAAAACACTGCATCTCAGCTGTGTTCATGTTGGCTTGGAAGGTTCTATTTTTGGAGAGGGGAGACCTTAGTACCAATATCTGATTTGGATCATATAATTCCAATGAATCATGCTTCATTGTGACTGAGAATCCTTTCTCAACTAGCTGGCCAACACTCATCAGGTTGCAGTTCATCCCAGGCACAAACAACACACTTTCAATGAGTGTTGTCTTGCCATCTTTTCTTTTAATCACAATGTTACCAACACCTTCTGCTGCAAGTGTTCTACTATCTGCAAGCCTGATATTTGCCTTTCTGCTGGAATCAAAGTCCCTCAACCATTCCCTATGGCCAGTCATGTGGTTCGAGCACCCTGTATCAAGGTACCAAGCTTCACTGTGAGGATTCACATCATTGGTTGTCACCAACAGAACCTGATCTTCATCTGAATCCTCATCCTGAGCAACATTGGCCTCTTCTTCACTATCTTTGAACTGCTTCCCTTTTCCTTTGCCATGCCAAAATTCTGATGCAAAGTGTCCCCACTTCTAAAAATTGAAACATTGGACTTTCCTTCTATCTTGGACTTTCTTGCCACCTCTACCTCTGCTAGAACCTCCTCTCCCATTTCTGTTAGGGAAATCGGCTTTATCACCATTCTTGGAATGATCTTGGCTTGAAGTCCATCCTTCTTTACTTGGTCTGCCACCATTTCTTTTGCCTTTTTTCCATTTCCCTCTATCTGCTCCCCATTTCTTGGAGACTTGAGCTTGCAGTGCTTGCTCTCATCACGCTGCCCGCCCAAGACTTCTTTCATTCAATTTCAGCTCATGAGCCTCCAAGGAGTTCTGCAGTTCCTCGAGTTTCATGTCCTTCACATCTTTGGCTTCTTCAATTGCAACCACTATATGGTCAAATTTCACAGTTAGTGTCTTTAACACCTTCTCAACCATCTGCTGATCTGTGATAGTCTCCCCACAGGTTCTCATTGAATTCACTATGACCAAGAGCCTGTCAAAATAATCTGAAACAGACTCTTGTTCAGTCATTGACAGCAGCTCAAACTGTCTTCTCAAGGACTGCAACTTGACCTTCTTAGTCTTCTTAGCACCCGCATAGAGCTTCTGAAGTGTGTCCCAAGCTTCCTTGGCTGTCTTTGTCTTGGAAATTTTCTGGAAGCTTGCAAGATCCATGCATTGATGGAATAGACATTGTGCTTTATAATATTTCTTCTTAGCTGCATCATCATCCTTCTCCGAGACTCTTCTTTTGACTATCTCCAAGAGTTCTTGGTAGCCAAGAATGGCTTCCATCCTTACAGACCAATAATCGAAATTCTTGCCATCAAGAATTGGCAAGTTAGACATGAAACTACTGCTTCCATTCGCTGCCATGATCACAACAATGGCAACACTCACAGGCCCCTTATCTTTCTGCTCTGGATAACAATTTGTTGGGGAGAATCACACACACTACACTCACGGTTTTAGAGAGGATGAGAGAATAGAGGAGAGTAGGGAATGAATATGTGAATAATAGAGGTAATTGAATGTTATTGATCAATGTGTATATTGAATTGGTTCTGCATTTTTATTCTTTATCCAGAACTATAATCATCAACTGAAGTATTTTCTTCTATTGTGTCTGTTCAGCTGTGATGCAAATTGATGGTTGAGTACTTGAAGGAAAGGTTCCCATCTGTTTTGACTGAGCTATTGGAGTATGTGTTTTACTGAGCATTCAGACTTCATGTGAAAGCATAGAAATGAAGCAATACTTGATGGCAACGACATAAATGGAAGGCGGGGTGAAGCAAAGGCTATATTGTGAACAGTTAATTTTATTATTTAATTGAAAAACACAACATAATTATGTCTGAATAATGACGTGTTGGTCAACGACGTATTAATGTTAATGCTAAGTCGTTGCCCATAAGCAACGTGTCGTATAGCTCAAGTACAGTATCGAATGAGTAAGGGTCGCTGCATCGCCGCCTAGATGTAGTGAAAAATAAGCAAGGGTTCCCACATTTTTGTGAACGAGTGTAGGTAAAGAAGCTAGTTCACGAGTGTAGGATTCGCTTTGGAACTTGAAATATATGTACACTTACAGGTAAATCAATGGAAATAGTTGACATTGTGATTAGGAGGATGATCAATTTCATGTGCCTACAAGAAACTAAATGGGTGGGTGAAAAGGCAAAGGAATTAGACCCTTCGGGTTTTAAGCTTTGGTACACTGGCAAAGTAAAGTCGAGAAATGGGGTGGGCATAATTGTGGATAAACATCGGAAGAATGATATTGTGGATGTAAAAAGGGTTGGAGATAGAATCATTACCCTAAAATTTGTAGTGGAACAAGACACCTTTAATGTGATTAGTTCTTACGCACCTCGGGTAGGGTTAGAAGAACACTTCAAGGTAAAATTTTGGGAGGATTTAGAAGGCCTAATTCAGGAAATACCACTAGGTGAAAAGATTCTCTTAGAAGGGGATCTAAATGGGCATGGAGGGAGGGCACCTAGAGGTTACGAGGGTTTGCATGGGGGATATGGCCTAGGGGAGGTAAATGGTGAGGGTAAGTCTATCCTGGACTTTTCATCAGCTTTCGATCTTACTATAGCCAATACGTGTTTTAGGAAACATGACGGTCATCTTATCACGTACAAAAGTGGGGTGACAAGTTCTCAAATAGATTTCTTTCTTATTAGGAGATCGGATAGAAAGATTTGCTTGGACTGTAAAGTCATACCTGGAGAGAGCTTGACTACCCAACATAGAGTCTTGGTTATGGATGTAAGAGTTAAGAGGAGTGTGAGGAGAAGAGGCCACAAAAAGGTTTCAAGGATCAAGTGGTGGCAACTGAAGGGTGAAAAACAAAGGATCTTCCAACACAAGGTTTTGGAGGGAGGGTTTTGGGAGGCAAAAGGAAGTGCAAATGATATGTGGGACAAGATGGCCAAGGGGATTAGGAAGGTAGCTATAGAGACGCTTGGTGAATCAAGAGGATTCGGACCTAGGGGTAAAGAATCCTGGTGGTGGGATGAAAGTGTGCAAGCTATGGTTCGGGTTAAAAGGGAATGTTTTAAATCTTGGTCTTTATGTAAAAATGCAGAAAAGTGGGAAAATTATAAGGTGGCAAAAAAAGAGACCAAAAAGGCAGTGAGTGAAGCTAGAACTAAAGCTTTTGATGGGTTGTACCAATCCTTAGGCACTAAAGATGGTGAGAAATCTATTTATAGGCTTGCTAAAGATAGGGAAAGAAAGCCAAGAGACTTGGACCAAATGAAGTGAATTAAGGATGAAGAAGGTAGAGTTTTGGTTAAGGAACAAGATATTAAAGATAGATGGAAGAAATATTTCCACAAGTTATTTAATGAAGGATTTGAAGTTTTATCATGCTCACGGGTGCTTGACATCAGAGAGGAGGACCAAAATTACACTTTTTATCGTAGAATCCAAGAGCATGAGGTAAAAGAAGCTTTGAGAAGGATGGATAATGGCAAGGCAGTTGGACCGAACAATATACCTGTGGAGGTATGGAAGAGTCAAGGAAATAGAGGCATTAGCTGGCTCACAAAGTTTTTTAACGAGATTATGAGGTCAAAGAAAATGCCGAACGAATGGAGGAGAAACACTTTAGTTCCGATTTACAAGAACAAGGAAGATATACAAAATTGCGCAAATTATAGGGGGATTAAACTTATGAGTCATTCTATGAAGCTATGAGAAAGGGTGCTTGAACGGAGACTAGGAAAAGAAACCAAAATCACCGACAACCAATTTGGTTTTATGCCCGGGAGGTCGACCATGGAAGGAATTTACTTGCTACGATGAGTGATGGAACAATATCGAAGGGATAAAAAATATTTACACATGACTTTCAATGATTTGGAGAAAGCGTATGATAGGGTGCCAAGAGAGGTTTTGTGGAAAGCCCTAGAAAAGAAAGGTGTCGGATTGATTATATTAGAGCTATCAAGGATATGTATGAGGGGGCCACGACTAGTGTGAGAACGTAGGGTGAAGCCACAGAAGATTTTCCAATCACCATAGGTCTGCACCAAGGGTCAGATTTAAGCCCCTATCTTTTTACCTTGGTCTAGGAGGTACTTACGGAGCACATTCAAGAGCTAGTACCGCGATGCATACTTTTTGCAGATGATATAGTTCTAGTTGGAGAGTCGAGAGAGGATATAAATGGAAGGTTGGAGACTTGGATCAAGCTTTAGAAGCATATAGCTTCCGTTTGAGTATAAGAAAGATGGAGTATATGGAATGTAAGTTTAGCAAAAGGTGAAACACCTCTAGCCTAGAGGTGAAAGTTGGAGACCACGACACACCACAAGTCACAAGGTTTAAATATCTTGGGTCTATTATACAAAATGACAGAGAAATTGAGGGAGATGTAAACCATCGGATTAAATTAGGGTGGTCGAAATGGAGGAAGGCTTCTGGTTTTTTGTGTGATAAAAAGGTATCTCTTAAGCTAAAGGGAAAATTTTACCGTACAGCTATTAGACCGGCACTTGGGCGGTAAAAAATCAACATGAGAGTAAAATCAATGTAGCAGAGATAATAATGTTACGCTGGATGAGAGGAAAAAGTAGATGAGATAGGATTAGGAATGATAGCATTAGAGAGAGAGTTGGGCATGTATGGAGGAGACCTTTAGATTCTGTAGTAAAGAGGGTGGACTAGGCGGAGGGCAATGCTAGAGGCAGAGGTAGGCCAAGAAAAACTATAGGAGAAACTATTAAGAAAGATTTAGAGGCCGATGATTTAACCATTAACATGATTCATGATAGAACATTATGACGCCGTATGATCCATGTAGCCGACCCCATCTAGTGGTATAAGGTTTGGTTGTAGTTTGTTGGTAAACTATTGACTGTTAATATAGGTAATGAACTATTAATTCAATAGACAGAAAGTTGTCTTCCCATTTTTTAATCGGTGAACTCTTCCAATTCAAATGAATTATTTAAAACGACTATTGATGCTTAATATAACGAACATCACATTAATTGGTTTAATTTTTTTTTATTTGTTCATCAAGTAATTATTTCATATTCCTCTTTTTTGTATATTGTTTTTATATAAGTTGATTGATTATTTAACTTATTATTTCATTTAATTTTTTCCTGAACATATGCAGAAAGACGTTAGGTGTTCTGTTTTAGATTTCATTGATAATGATAGGTGGATTATTCCTTCTTCTCTTTTAGAGCATTATCCTCATCTCAGTAATGAGATTGCTCGAGTAATTATTCCAAAAGTCTGAAGCTTCTGAAAAGCTGTGTTGGAAAGGCAACAGCTTTGGTATTTTGACTTTCAAGGATGCTTTTAATGTAATTAGACTTGTCTAATCTTAGGTTTTCAGCTCTTGGTCCAAATTGCTTAGGAATCCAGTCATCCCTCCTTCTAAGTCTTTTATTGCTTGGAGGCTCTTGCACAAAAGAATGCCAACTGATGAACACTTGCAGCATAGAGGGTGTACTATGGTTTCAATCTGCAGTCTTTGCTATAAGACTGAAGAATCTTCTTAATATCTATTTTTTCTCTTCTCACTTTGCAACCTTGCTTTGGCAATAGCTGAGTTATGCACTTAACATGACAGTTGTTGCATCATCTATTGCTACTATCTTTTCGATATGTAATAGGCAGTGGAGTAAGCAAACTAAAGATGAAATTGTTGCAGCAGTAATCAATACTGAAGTTGACACAGTGAAACATAAGAAGGGGCGTTGAATTGTGTTTCTTAACAGTTTTTCGAAAAATCCTTTTCTCAAACCTTTTACAAGCAAAACAATAGAAACAACACACAAACAGGAAAACGTTTTTGAAGAGTTAACAAACTCAGATTCAAAACCCCACAGTTAGTATAACTAAAAACTGTAAAGGATAAGGGTTAGAAGAATCACACAAGTGTATTATCCTGGTTCACTCTCTTCCAACCAAGAGCTACGTCTAGTCCCTTATACCTGAAGGTTTTATCCACTATTCTCCAAATAGGTTACAAGTATTCAACACCTCTTCAGGCTACAAGTATTCTTTCTCTACCAAGCCTCTTCAGGCTCTAACACTAACAAAGAGATTAACTGATTTGATATAAGAACTCACTATGTGTGACTATTTGAAATTTTAAGATTAACAAGATTTACAAGTAAACTTGTTCTACAAATTAAACAGAGTTTTTGCACTATGAGATCAGAGTTTCTTTCTTTGCATATGTATATATCTATGTATATCTATCTTTCTTCTTGAAGTTCTTCAAGTATATATAGCTGAAGTGCTTTTCTGTCTTGATCTTCATCAACGGTCTTCAAATTATATTTGTTTAGACATAGCATTAAATGCTTGGATCCGTTGAGACTGATAACTTGATTTGCTTCTTGGAGAAATGCTTTTGATTATCAGAGGAATGCTCAAAGTAGAGCTGTCACTTCTCTGTTGTACCAAAGGTTGCTTTCTGACTTTCCATCTTTGTACTTGACTTGATTTTTATAACAGTGTGGTTGACAGAGTACAAAGCTTTATGGTTTTGATGGTACAAAGTTCTTTTATCCAAGAGATAAATAATTTAACAATAGACGCAGCAAGAATAAAAATACATATATTCTTTGAATTAAATAAGCAATCATTTGAAATAAATATACTTAAGCTTAGACGGGTTCACGTTTTGAACCTAGTGGACGCACAGGTCTTCGGACGTGCAAGATTAACTTATCAATGGGATGGGCTCGTCTACTGATAATCCGTCTAGAGGCTTTTTGCCTAGTTCCAAGTATTGGGCGTGCTATACTTAAGAGCTCGTCTACTGACGTGGCGTGTAACACCCTGTATTTCATTGTTTTAAATAACAGTAATACATATAAATATGTTTATAAATTTATTAGAGTTTAAGAAAATTAGTTTAAATAAACGGAGTTCACCACTCAATCCTACTTGAATGTAGGAAGCTACGATTAAAATTTAGGTTGGAAAGTCGAACGAAACCCTACAGTGAATTCCATTGATGAGATAATAATACTGCTCAAAAGACCTAATTTTAATTCGTGAACGAAAGACTTAAGTTTAGTATTTTATTTTATACAATTATGTATTTTTAGATTTATTTCAGAAAAAAAAATAAAATAATTTACGTTTTTCGGGCGAAACACGTAATCGGGTAGACGACGGAGGGGATTTTGCAGTTTTTAAGAGCCGATAGAGGGTTTGTCTTAGGATTTAGAGATGATTCAAGGGTATGAATCATATTTTTAAGTCTAGAAGGTTTTTCAGGGTTAAAGTGAAAATTTGGGAATTTTACACTTAAGCCCCTGAACTTTCTGTAAATTACCCTTTTGTCCCTAAATTAGTTTTTAAGTTTTTTTTCAAGTGGATTGGGCTAGAATTCTTGTTTCCAATCTCAAATGGTCGTGGCATAGAAGCCCAAAATTTTCTAGTTCATGGATTGATTCCATAAAGCCTATTTGGAACTATACAAGTTTCCTATCTTAAGCTTAATACTTAAATCTTCAAGTGGGCCCCACCAAAAAAAAAAATGAAACCAAGCCCAAAATTACCCAGCCCATGCTCAAGCCCATGAGGATTTATGGTTTCCTCATTTTTTGAATGAATCATGATGTTTCTAGAGTGTTCCACAATTTTCCACAAATTTCTACATCATCCTTGATTATTCTTCAACATTCTTGATTCTTCTCAAACCTTCATGAATTGTCTTAACCTATCTTTGACTCATAAATTCAGCCAACAAAGTCAAGATAAGCTTGCATTAAATGTGGAAAAATCATCATCATGACACTTTATTGACAATTTGCAAACTAGTCCTTCAACTTATGGAATCTTTGCAACTTGGTCCTTAGAACTTAAATGCATTTGAATCCTTTAGCAAGACAACTCATCATCATCTAGATCCTTCCCAATATGGCGCCACTATCACTATAAATACCATACTCTCACTTTTCACTTAGTTTCTAATGCCTTTTTGTTCAAAACCCTAAGTTCATAAGTTCTTTAGTGATAAGTTTGTGAAGCAAGTTTCTTGGATTTCCTTTATCATTGATCTTCAAGAGGTAAATCCTAATCTTCTTTCTTAATCATGCCTATGTTCTTTAGCAAGTTTCTTGATTCAAGGCTTATATCATAGTTGTTCATCACTTTAAAGTTTCTAACCCTAGAACTTTGAAAAGTCATAATAAATTCTAGAAAAATCCAATGATGATGAAACTACTTTCTATCTTCTTAATATCATGTATATTATCTAAATCCAAGAGCATGATGTAATCAAAAATTTCTTTCCTAAAAACCTAGCCTTGGCCGAATCTAGTAAAGTAGGGTTGGTAGAGTTTTGTTCATGTGTTGTCATGTATGATCATGTATTCTATATGGCATGTATGTCTACACACTCAAATCCATGTTAGTTTCTTAAAATGAAAATCTTTACTCAAAAATCCCTATGTTGGCCGAAACCCTAGGTGGTTAGATTTGTTGAGTTTTTGTTCATAGTTTTCCTTAAAGATCTTGTTAATCAAACTCTTAGTATGTATGCCTTATAAATCCAAGTTGGTTTATTAAACTAAGAACCCTAGCCCTATAAACATGTTGAGGCCGAATCCTTGTATAAAAGAGTTAGGAAGTTTTGAGTTTGAAACTTAGTTGTTTAGTCACTAATCTACGATTTAGGTTAATCAAGGATCATTAATCCATGACTTAATCATGATTAGGAATTTTAGTTAGTCAAAATCCCTAGAGGCCGTGACCATGTAGTAGGGTTTTAGGATGTTTTTAGTTTCTTGAATTGTGATTGTTTGATTGTAATGGTTGAAGGTTAAGTATAAAGCGGTGTACGTGAGTTTCCGGCTTCCGACAAATTTAATTCAACTTGCTGTGGATCTTCGAGAGGTAAGAGGGGTTACCTGACGGATTATTCGGATGACAATATGTCCATGTTTGTGGTTTGTATACATTTGTTTATGTGGTTGTGGTGTCTGGTTTGTTTTATTTGACTATGTGTTTCTAGCTGTTTATCTGTGTTGGGGTGTTTCTCTGCTTATAATTTATTTATCTGCAGTAGTATCGTATATTGTTATGATGCATGATCTGCCTGGTGATATAATTTTAATGATGTTGGATGTTGTTTGTGAGGCCTGACAGTGGTTATTGCACAACCGATTAATCAGATAAAAGATTTAATAAGCTATGAAGAATTATATTCAATGTTTATGGGAGATGTTGGAATATAATAGAGGCGGAAAATATTATTTTGGAAAAATAATAAGTTTTGAGAAATATTATTATTTTAATGATTTATTAGTGTAAAAGGAATTTAGGAGTCACGGTGAGAGCGTAACCGTGAAATTTTTTTAGTACTGCTGATTTTTACGCAAGAAATTATGTAATATTATAAAAAGTTATTTTGTGAAATTAATATTCGAAATTTATTTATAAAAATAAAAATAAAAATAATAATAAAATAATAATATAATATAATATAATAAAATAATATAAAATTAAAAGTTTGACTTTAAAAACATTTTCTTGGAAAATGATAAACAACGACAAGTTTTGAAATTATTTACAGTGAAAGTTGAAAAAACAGCAGTACTTATTTTAAGAAGAAATTTAATATGAATTGATTTAAAGAGTTGAAGTTTCAGTAAAAGAGTTTTAAACGATTTGACGTTTTATAAACGAATTACAAGTAGAAAGAAATTACGGTGAATGAGTTTTACTTAATGACTTAAAAGATGATATAGAACTTAATAACCGAGACGTCGGGGTATTAAGGTTGTTGTGTTGTAGATTGGGTATCTACTTAAAAAGGTTAAAACATTTTAGATGTTTTCTACTACCACGAACCTAAGCCTGAGGCATCAGTCTAGGGTTTGTGATTGAGCACTTGAACTTAGATGTCCTGTGTTTTAACGAAGGTTTTTAAGACGTTTATATTATGGTTGGTCAAAAGCTTTTGAGAGCTTTGACAAAGAAAGACATAACACAAAGAAAAGTGTCGAGAACAAATGTTTTCTTGCATGCATATGGCAGAGGCGTCTTTGTGATTCTACGAGTGATTATCTTGCGGCGTCAAGTATATCATGCTACGATGTTCCTCATTGTGCCCGGGGTTTGGACAATGAGACCCCATCTACGATGTTATCACTGTGCCACGGTGTTGGACAGTGTGCGATGGGTGTGCCTGTGGCAATCGAGTCTGATCAACTCATCACGAGGTTGGGATATCTCATGAGATTAAGTACGAAGTTTTAGACGACGAATATGAAGTGTTTATGCATTCAGATTTTAAAAACGACGATGTTAGGGTGGGAGACCCTTTGATATATTGTGTTGTATGTCAATATTAAATATGAGAAATTAACTGATCTGGGTTTGTATATGTTTTGTTGTGTCGTACATATGGTTCTCGCGTTATGATCAAATTGTCGGTTTCTCACTCTTGCATATTTTATTTGTGGTTTCTCTTCTGGGTTCTACATGGTGGAATTCAGATGAACCTCTTAAGGACTATGGCATTTAGAAGAAGAAGAAGATGTAGTTCGGGAAATGTTGATGCTGCTTCTTTTGTCGTAGTGTTTTGACCAGCTTAGCTTTAAGTTCAGTTATGTTTTGGGAATAATCTTTTTATTATAAATGTTTAAGTGTGAAACTTATGAGGCAGTATAGCTGTATGATATATATATATATATATATATATATATATATATATATATATATATATATATATATATATATATATATATATATCTAAGTGTGGTTATGTGAACGTTGTTGTGATGATGTTGAAAAGAAAAAATTTTATCACCCATTTTGTTTAAGACAAACGTTCATAAAACATTATTTTCCGAAAGCAACCAGCAAATTAAGTTTTTATTTTCGCAAACGGGTAGCCATGTGATGACCCGAGTATGGGTGTCACATGGCGTCTAGTGAGACTACTCGTTTATCAAGTCTTTGGACTTGTTATATTTCAATGTCTCGTCTACTTGATTTTTCATTACACTTAGCAACTCGTCTACCTTAGTTAATGCTAGGATCTCGTCTATCACAGTTAATTTTACGATCTTGTCTACCATAAAGTTAATAGACTCATAATTTTACCTAGAGTTGTAGACTCGTTTTCCTCTGACTCGTATAATTCAAAAAGTCCCTGTACTCTTATAACAAACGAGTTAGATCTTCGACAACACTTTGCCATACAAATTTAACCTTTTTTGTTAACATCAAGACTTAAGAGATTATTTAATCCAAAACCACTTTGATTCTAACAATCTCCCCATTTTTTATGATGACCAAAACTAATTAAATTTGAGTGAGCAAAGCCTAAGAGCGCTACAGATCTCCCCCTAAGACAAAGCATTCAAACTTAAAAAGGTAAAACAGATAAGTAGCAGCACATATCAGATTTAACTTATCAGATCAGTTTAGTCATATTCAAAAACATAGTATCAGAGCTATCAGAGCTTAGAAGTCAAATCATAGATATATATCAAAGATAGCATTATCAGATCATATCAAGCACAAGTGTGAAACAAAACAGTATGCATGTGAAAACAGATATGTATGTCCAAAAACTAACTTTATAAAAAATTTAATTCTATCATTTCTCCCCCTTTTTTGTCATCAGACAAAAAGGAAACATGAGTAGACCATCATTGTCAGTTAAGGAATAAAAAAGCGAACTAAGAAGAGGGTGGAGGTGGTGGAGGAGGGTTCTGATTTGGTGGAGTTGGATGAGGTTGAGCAGGCAGATTATGACTTTGTTGGAAGCTTTGAAGAATGCTCATCATTTAATTGATCATCACATTTGTTGGAACCAAAGCTTCAACAACTTGCTCCTTGACTTGTTCCTTGACTTCCACTTTTACTCTCTCTTCTATGATCTTTCCTATAATCTCTTCAAAATTCTGAGGCAGAGCGGGTCTTGAGCTTTCAACACTGTCATGAGCATGTGCTTGACCTTTAAAGGTGCTTATAGCTCTAGAATGTTGGCGTTGATCATGTGGAAGGATGACTGTCAGAGCCAATGACTGAGATGAGTGCTTTTTAGAAGTACTTTGTCTTGGAGCAGACTCAATCTTCTTCATTCCCAGTCACTGGTTGAACAGTATCAACATGCAAATCCGGTTCTTCAACAATTATTTCTTCTTCAATATGCTCAGAAATAGGAGATGATGGTGGTGATGAAGCAAGAGTGAGCACAGGAGGAGGTAACTCTTTAGCCCAGTGAACAGGATCTTCCTCATTGATAGGACTTATGAGAGGAATTCCAAGAGTGTCCTTATGAATGTAGAACTTGATATTGGAGAGTCCACACTTTCATCTAACTTTTGGAATTCTTCGTTTATCTCGATCACTCAGTCCAGAGGATGAAGCTTCCTTAGCACAAGTCATCATATGACTTATCCAAATATCAACTGCAGCATCTTCAGATATGTCTTCAATAGGTTGTGACATCCAGTAATCTATTATATTTTGATCAACAGAGACACCAGTATCAACTGAGATCATGCAAGAGTTGTTTTTTGGCTTCTTTGCAGTGCTCCTTTTCTTCTTCAGATCCTTCTCCTTGTTCAAGTCTATCATAGGTAGTCTTGGACAAATCATGTAAGGTCTGACTCCAATTTTTGTCTTTTCTAGGGTATCGAACAGCCAGGTTGGTGGAACAAAATTGGCAGCTCTAACATGTCTAGGCAGCTTAAACTCATTTTTCAAGAAGGCATACATGAGGTGATCCACAATATCAACAGCTTTACCATATACACTTGGATGCCTAAAGGTCACCCATGATGTCTCTCTGTCCAGAATGAACTTTGGTCTTCCATCTGTTCTTGACCTTTTGTGCAGAATTGTCTCAACTTTGGCTTTGCAAGGGTCCTTAGTCCAATCAGGTATAATATGCCTGTTGACACCATCTGTGAAAGGTTTGAAGGGTGGGAATTTCGTTAGGTTAGGCTAGATCTTTTTGGGTGGAAATTTCTCTTGTGTAAGATGAGTAAGGGCATGTCCAATATGGTTGTACAGGGTGGATGGAAGTGTATGAGTCTGTACCTAGGGAATGGGTACATGCCATGGGGTGTAGCTTGGTTCTGGTTCATACTCATATTCAGGCAGAGGGTAAAAAGGTCTGGTTGACTCTGGTTCTGGTTCATGTTTGTGAAAGAGTATTTTCCAGTCTCTTTTGACTTTGACCCAGCTTTCACCTTTGCCATTATAGAGAATTGAAGGGTTAGTGTAAGGAAATTTGGTTCTTGGCATTTTAGGAAACGGGGCACCGGGGTTAATCCCTACATCATCTGGTTGATTAAACCAGGGATCATCTATAGGAATGATTGGTTGAAATTGTGGTATGTTTGGAGATGTTTGTAGTGATGAGTGGACAGGTGAGGTTAATTGTGGTGAAAAGGTTTGTGGTTAAGTGTCGGGTTGTGTTGGTGGAAGTGTGGGAATGTAAACATCATGGTGAAAAGGTATCACAAAATCATGTGCAGCAGTAACATTATCCCTATTTTCTAAACTTTCTACCAAGGCATCTACTGCTAATTGGACAGGATCGTTGGCAGGGATTTTTACTTGACTTTCCTTGAGGGTTGCCTTCTTCTTCTTGGAACAGAAGTAGTAGCAGCAGTTTCCCGTTTCTTCAACACATCACTAATGGGGACATTGTCCTCATCATCTTCATCTTCATATTCATTGTGGGACAGGACTAGATTCCATGACCTTTTTCTGAGATGTGGCAAGTTGAGGGGCAACAACAGCTTGTTCCTTGATTTCAATGCCAGTAGCAGGCTTTCTAGCAAATGGTTTCCTTGCAGCAATAGTTTTTCTTCTAACTACCTTTTTCTTGAGTCCTAGAGTCTCAGCATTGTTGAGCTCTATTTGTTCTTCCTTAATTCTCAGCATCTCTTCTTCCTTAGCCATAACAGCCTACATGTATGTGCTGAGATTCATGTTGGATATATTCATCCTTCCAAAATCAGCAGCAATCATACCCTTCTCAGTTAGAATTCTTGCTTGCTCTTCAGGGGACTTGGCAGCAAGAAAGTCATAAATTCCTTGAGCCTTGAAGATTTTTGACAACAGGTGACAAAATGGAATAGCGGAGAGCTTCTTCCTGTAAATAAAAGCATCTCTGAATCTTCCAAAAAGAATTCTGGGAAAGTTGATTTTGGACTCAATGATGAGATGGCAGAGACAGAACTTGTGCAGAGCCAACAAGTTATCCTTAGACCCAGACTTATGAAGAACATCCTTGTCCAGTAACTGGTGAAGAATGCGAACCTTGTCCTTCATTTCCACTGACTTCCATGAATGAGTTCTCATTGTATCTTCTCTCATCAGGAAGGCAGCTACCACATCAGAATCACCAAGGTCCTTCTCCAAAGTATCAGTAATGACCACTCCTTCTTGAGCGCAGTTGATAGCTTCAGAATTGGTCTTTTCTGAGACCACTATTCTTTTCCCAAGTATCTCAGCAAAGATTTCAGTAATGGTTACCTGAGGGTTTCTCCAGAAATTCCTAATTAAGTTAGGATAGATCGAGACCTTCTCTATAAACATTCCATCCCAACCAGCAGCAGTGATGTTCTGACTTAGATCCAAGTTATATTCTTCCAAAATACCAAAGTTAAAGTGGTGCTCCATAGCAAGATTCAGCTTGTCCACATTGTATGTTGAAACAGCAGAAGAGGAAGCCATTTTTGAGGTTTGAAGGTTAGGGTTTGGTAGCAAGAAAGCAGTGTACACGAAGATTCAAAGAGAAGAGACTGCGCAAGGTTTTTCAGAGGGAAATAATATTACTTAAAAGGTTTCGAATTTAAAGAGTTTTCCCAAAGAAAAAATAATTAAAAAAAATAAAATAAATGAAAACGTGTGAAGAAAGGAGTAATGAGTACTGATGCGGTGCATGTTTTTGAAACTGTAAAAAGCTATTGATGAGATTGATGGAAATAACTAACTCAGCATAAGGATATTATTAAATATGTCTTAGACATACATTAATGCAAATTTAATAAAATATTGCATAGACGAGTTTGATAAAACCATGCAAATAGTCAATGGACGCAATGCCTACTGGATGCACATGTAACATGCATTGGACGCACTTGAGCAATAGACGCGCTTGCAATAGACGCACATGCAATAAACGCAAGCATTGGACACATGATTGATAGCGTGATTTTACATGATGTTTTCAGTACACTTTTGCATGCATTTTTCATATAGATTAGGCATTCTTTATTTGATTTTAGTCAGATTTTCCCTTGGAACGGGTGAAGCGGTTTCTTGGTGTTGTTTTGCAGGAATTAATGTAAAAATGATCAAAATCAGCCATGATGGAGCCTGGATGAAACAGATCTTGAAAAGTGAAGAATATGAGCCAAACAGAGCCCATCACAGCCTGGCCGTGATGACCATCACGGCCATGATCAAGCAGAGCAGAAGGCAAAAGTCAAAAGCTGTCACGGGAAATGCTCGCCCCACGAGAGGCTACTCGCCTCGCGAGCCTGAAGACCAGCCTGTGCCAGAAATGTCATCTTCTATGCCTCGCCACGCGAAAGGCTACTCGCCTCGCGA
This sequence comes from Sophora flavescens, assembly GCA_030762895.1. NCBI lineage: Eukaryota > Viridiplantae > Streptophyta > Magnoliopsida > Fabales > Fabaceae > Sophora > Sophora flavescens. The sequence goes on along the minus strand of CM061062.1, from coordinate 33,874,529 downwards.
GACTGTGGACCAGAAGCCATCACGCTCAGGCCCTGATACTCATCACGGGCGTATTTGAGAATACCCTTACTGTCTCGCCTCGCGAGCCACTCTCGCCTCGCGAGAGATCCAATCTCTTAAACAGCAGATTTTTAACATTCGCCTCGCGAGCCAGGTCTCGCCTCGCGAGCGCGCGCAGAGTCGGATTGGTATAAATTGCTGTTTTAGGACCGAATGAGGAGTTTTTTTAGTTTTTTTGGAGAGTTTTGAGAGGGGGCACTTGGAGGCTGCGGCTGGGCTAGGGTTCCAACCCTAAAAGGGAGCTGAGTTAGGGGGTTGCTGTGACGACAGTGGGAAGCTTCAATGAGTTCTCCCTTTCTTCATTTCTCTACTACTTTTCTGGTTTGGCTTTCTCTTTTATGAGTAGTTAATCCCAGTTTGTTGGGATTAGATGTAACTAAACTAAACTTCATGTGTTTATCTTGACTGATTAATCTATGTTTATGCTTCTCTGTTAGTGATTGATTTTCCTTCACTTAATGCTTGTTGTGGCTAGCACCCCCATGACTTGATTTGTGTTTTGATATGCAATTGGGAAATTCGTATTAGAACCGGAATTGGAATTAATCACCTAGTAACCCTTGCATCTAGGAATGGAGTTTGGTTTACTAGTAATCACGTAATCCCTAATCCTAATGCAAATTCATTAATCTAGGCCACCTAAGGAATTATGTTCTATTAGTGGATTTAGGCACTTGCCATCCGAGGAATCGGGGTTTGAGTAATTTAGTGGATTGATTTTAATATTTGAAGCATGAATGGGAGGTATCTAGTCCTGGTAGTACATGAGACGGAGGTTTGGTGAAGTCTAGTCCCAACATATCCCTTTCGCACTCCAAGTGTTCGATAGAAATCCTCAAAGAACTTTTCCTTTTGTTTTGTTTGTTTTGAATTCTCTGTTTAGTCTAGATAGTTGCCGAGTTTGCGAATTGGTAATTGACATCCATTCCCCGTGGATACGATAACCGGTCTCACCATCGTATTACTTGCACGACTGGGTATACTTGCCCAGATTCGTCAACAAGTTTTTGGCGCCGTTGTCAGGGATTGGTTTTGCCAATATCATTAGTAACAAAGGAGGCAACTGATTTAGACATTTTTATCTTTTATTTTTCTGTATATATTTGATCTTTTTGTTTTTATTTTTGTTCTGCCAGGTGGATGGAATTCATGGACAACTATCATTAACCATCTGATGGGGAAACCTCAAGTCACACTTGGGAGGACAACTGGTGTTGGGAAGATTACCCAGAATTGGTAAATTTTGATATCCCAGCACAAATTGATTCTGTGACAGGTAGGCTTGTATATAGTTGCTCTAAGGAGGAATGGGAAACCCTCTGTTCATATTTACCACCTCCACCATGTATGATTCCCATAGAGCCACATGAAGCAGAGTTTGAACAGAATATGACTGTGGGAATGGATCAAATTGAAGATGAAGTGGTGGTGGTAAGCGAATCACAAGAAGAGGAATTACCTTTCACGCACCCTTGGGGAGGAACAAGTGAGAAGGCAGGGCATTTGGAAAGCACTCCCTCCACCATGCGTGCTGAATTTACTGCATTAAATAAATATGTTGGCTTGCATGCATGTGTGGACACTGGTAAGTTAGCCCCTTCCACTTGTCTGTCAAACTTCCTGGTGATAATGCCATTTGACCCGCTAGGAAGTGAGTGCATTATTGTAGTTAAAGAGGTCAATGGTGCTTTCACACCATGGCTAGGTGGAACCATGGATAGAGTCATACTGCTGCTACAATCGCCACTCCACAAGCCATTTGATCCGGGAGGAGGATCCTAGGACGTCAAGCTAGTGACGTTAAAGAAGCGCTTATTGGGAGGCAACCCAAGTTTCTTAACCCTTCTCTTTAGTTAGATTTTGTTTTTGATTTTTAACTCTTGAATAATTTGAGAAGATCAAGAGTTTTCTTTTACTAATAAAATTGCCAAGTGATTCCAGGGAAAGAAGGAAGGAAGAGCAAAAAGACAAGAAAAAAAAAAAAGCAAAGTCAGCACCCATCACGGCCGTGATGTATTTCCCAACAAGTTTCTGACTGGAATAAGAGCCAGCACCCGCTACCGCCTCGGTAAGCCGTTCCATTTTTATCCTCTTTCCAACTTGATTGTTTACATTGGGGACAATGTAAATTCTTAAGCTTGGGGTAGGGGTATTTTGATTTTTGTATGTTGCATGTTGCATTCATATAGTTTTGCATGATAGTTTTGCATGATCACACAATTAGATTGCCCTTGCTTAGATTTTGTATCCAATTGTGAGAACTAAGTGCCAAATAACTTGTGATAGTGAATTCTTGAACCCAATTCTGTTTATTCTTGTGATATGGCTACAAATGAAAAATGCTTGAGATAATCTTGGATAGTTGATAATTAGCGTATGGTTCTATAGATTTGTGTTTTTCATTGATTCTTGAACTACTAAAATGTGAGATTTTGAGCCAAAAGGGGTACTCACTAAATCTACCCCATTCTTTGTGTTAGAGTGTTATTCCTCTTGGATTGTTATTCTCTAGAACTTGACTTGAAACCGTTTTGAAGCTTAAAAATTTTTGAAAACATTTTTGAAAATGATTGAGGCACAAGGTATTTTTCCGGCCTTCTGAGCTTTGATTGATGAAATGTTACCCCTTAGTTGCCCAATTTTGAGCCTGGAAAACAAAATACTTTTCTTGGTACCTTGAACTATATTGATGAATGATGCTTGATAGGATACCTTCTAAAGTATTACAAAAGGGTAAAAAGGTAGTTGAAAAAAATATGGGATGAGAAAATCAAAAAAATATTTCTCTTGAGCTGAAAATCTTCCCTTCTCCAAATAAAAGAAAAAGAAAAGAAAAAGAAAACAAAAATATAGAGAAGGGGATGACAAAAAGAAATGAGAAATAAAACAAAAGAAAGGAAGAAAGGTGGAAAAGTAAATCAAAACCCAAAAAGGTATTTTAGAAGGTCATGCTTTGCAATGCTGGATAGTTTGTATAGCCTTTTGAAATTTCCTTTTCTTGATTTCCCTACCTAACGATTAATCCCATGGCCCCGTTACAACCAAAGCAAAAGACCTCTTAATTCTTAATTGTTTTCATTAATAAAGTATAGATTTGGTTGATAGTCAAGCCTAAGGTAGAATTCATTCCTTGAGGAAAGTGGAGCGAATTGTCTTATTTCCCTAACACTTGAGTGAGGTGAGAAAGAGAGCCAAGCAAATGAACAAGCTTAGGGTGAGTTTCAGGTGAGAAAGAGTGCCTGAATCAGTGAGAATATGAATCTAGGGAATCTAAGCTTCTAATTGGACTTGAATTGATTGTCTCTTGCTGAATTGTTTGAATTGCCTATTATTTGGATTAGTATTTACTCGGGTTCTTGGTTCACTATCCATGCTTTGATTATATATCTCTTCTGGCCTTAGTGATTGCTTGAGGACAAGCAATTGAATAAGCTTGGGGTGATTTGATAGTATGATTTTACATGATGTTTTCAGTACACTTTTGCATGCATTTTTCATATAGATTAGCCATTCTTTATTTGATTTTAGTTAGATTTTCCCTTGGAACGGGTGAAGCAGTTTCTTGGTGTTGTTTTGCAGGAATTAATGTAAAAATGATCAAAATCAGTCATGATGGAGCCTGGATGAAACAGAGCTTGAAAAGTGAAGAATATGAGCCAAACAGAGCCCATCACGGCTATGATCAAGCAGAGCAGAAGGCAAAAGTCAGAAGCTGTCACGGGAAATGCTCGCCCTGCGAGAGGCTACTCGCCTCGCGAGCCTGAAGACCAGCCTGTGCTAGAAATGTCATCTTCTCTGCCTTGCCACGTGAGAGGCTACTCGCCTCGCGAGACTGTGGACCAGAAGCCATCACGCCTAGGCCCTGATACTCATCACGGGCGTATTTGAGAAGACCCTTACTGTCTCGCCTCGTGAGAGATCCAATCTCTGAAACAGCATATTTTTAACTTTCGCCTCGCGAGCCAGGTCTCGCCTCGCGAGCGCGCGGAGTCTGATTGGTATAAATTGCTGTTTTAGGGCAGAATGAGGAGTTTTTTAGTTTTTTTTTTGGGTGTTTTGAGAGGGGGCACTTGGAGGCTGCGGCTGGGCTAGGGTTCCAACCCTAAAAGGGAGCTGAGTTAGGGGTTGCTGTGACGACAGTGGGAAGCTTCAATGGAGTTCTCCCTTTCTTCCTTTCTCTACTACTTTTCTGGTTTGGCTTTCTCTTTTATGAGTAGCTAATCCCAGTTTGTTGGGATTTGATGTAACTAAACTAAACTTCATGTGTTTATCTTGACTGATTAATCTATGTTTATGCTTCTCTGTTAGTGATTGATTTTCCTTCGCTTATTGCTTGTTGTGGCTAGCAGCCCCATGACTTGATTTGTGTTTTGATATGCAATTGGGAAATTCGTATTAGAACCGGAATTGGAATTAATCACCTAGTAACCCTTGCATCTAGGAATGGAGTTTGGTTTACTAGTAATCGCGTAATCCCTAATCCTAATGCAAATTCATTAATCTAGGCCACCTAAGGAATTAGGGTCTATTAGTGGATTTAGGCTCTTGCCATCCGAGGAATCGGGGTTTGAGTAATTTAATGGATTGATTTTAATATTTGAAGCATGAATGGGAGGTATCTAGTCCTGGTAGTACATGAGACAGAGGTTTGGTGAAGTCTAGTCCCAACATATCCCTTTCGCACTCCAAGTGTTCGATAGAAATCCTCAAAGAACTTTTCCTTTTGTTTTGTTTGTTTTGAATTCTCTGTTTAGTCTAGATAGTTACTGAGTTTGCGAATTGGTAATTGACATCCAATCCCCGTGAATACGATAACCGGTCTCACCACCGTATTACTTGCACGACTGGGTATACTTGCCCAGATTCGTCAACAATGATCAATCCACACAAATCATATTAAGATGTTTTCTAAAAAAATATGAATCTATCCTCTGCAAGAGGTTTAGTAAATATATCTGCCCATTGATGGTCAGTATCTACAAATTGTATATCAATAATGCCTTTTTGCACGTAATCTCTAATAAAGTGATGTTTAATCTCTATATGCTTAGCCCTTGAATGCAATATTGGATTCTTAGATAGATTTATTGCAGTAGTATTATCACACATAAGTGGAATACTACTTATAGACACATTATAGTCCTCCAATTGATGTTTGATCCATAGAAGTTGTGAACAGCAACTAGGAGCCGAAATATACTCAGCTTCAGCAGTTGATAAGGCAATAGTACTTTGTTTTTTGCTTGACCATGAGACTAGATTAGCTCCAATGAAGTGACATCATCTACTGGTATTTTTTCTTTCATTTCTATCTCCAGCATAGTCAGCATCACAAAATCCAACTAAACTTTTGGTCTACCTTTTTATCTTTTTCATCTTTGTTCAGTATGGACGTGGGATGCATAGGGGTGTTCATAGGTTTGCAATCATCCATCTTGAATTTCGTTAACAATTCCTTTGTGTACTTGGTCTGATGGATGTACACCTCGTCCATTGTTTGTTTAACTTGAAGTCCAAGAAAGAACTTGAGTTATCCCATCATGCTCATTTCAAACTTTTTCTGCATAAGCTTAGAGTATTCTTTACATAGAGATTCATTAGTAGCACCAAAGATTATGTCGTCAACATATATTTGAACAACAATGAAACATGACTTATTGGATTTTCTAGATAAGGTTGTATCAACCTTTGCTCTACTGAATCCATTGTCCATTAACAATTAACTTAACCTTTCATAACAAGCTTTAGGATCTTGTTTAAGGCCAATAAAGCTTTCTTTAGCTTATATACATGTTCAGGTTGGGTTTCACTTTCAAAACCCAGAGGTTGCATAACATACACGTGCTCACTAATAACATCATTTAGAAAGGCACTTTTTACATCCATTTGATATAGCATTATACTATGATGTGCAGCAAATGATAATAAGATACGAATAGCTTCTAGTCTAGCAACTGGTGCAAAAGTTTCAGTGTAGTCTATACCTTTTTCCTGTGAATAACCTTGTGCAACAAGTTTAGCTTTATTTCTTACCACAACATTTTCATCAAGCTTGTTTCTTTAAGCCTATTTGGTTCCAATAACTGATTTGTCTATTGGTAAAGGCACAAGAGTCCAAACTTCACTTCTCTCAAATTGGTCAGTTCTTCCTGCATTGCAAGAATCCAGCCCTCGTCCAGTAGAGCCTCGTCTACTGTCTTTGGTTCTAACTGAGAGACTAATGCAGAATCATCTTGCTCTCTGAATGTAGATCTGGTTCTTAGCTTATCATTAGGATTCCCAATGATTTGATCTTGTCGGTGATAATTCCCGAAGTACCAAGATTTCTGAACATTTTCTTATTGAGAAGTTGAAGTTTCTGACTTATGTTGTTGAGGGTCGTCCACTTGATCATCAGGTTTGACATTTGTTTGATTTTCAGAATCCTTGAGATTCAAATCTGCAATAGCTTCATAAAGCTCTGATAATTTCTTATCAGGTTGTTTGTCATCAAACTTAATATGTATACATTCTTCTACTACTAAGATTCTAGAATTATAAAATCTAAACCCTTTTGATGATTCAGAATACCCTAACAGAATTCCATTATCCACTTTAACATCAAACTTACCAAGTTGATCCTTAGCATTCAATATATAACATTTACAACCAAAAGGATGAAAGCAAGATATGTTGGGTTTTCGTCCTTTCCCCAATTCATAAGGAGTCTTACTCAAGATTGGTCTAAGGTATATTCTGTTCTGAATGTAGCAGGCAGTATTAACAGCTTCAGCCTAGAAGTGTTTAGGGACAGAGTTATCATTGAGCATTGTTCTAGCCATCTCTTGAAGAGATTTTTTCTTTCTCTCAACCACACCATTTTGTTGTGGTGTTATAGGTATTGAGAAGTTGTGAAGCATTCCACTTTCTTCACAGAACTTATGAAATAGCTCATTTTCAAACTCTCCCTCATAGTCACTTTTGATTGAAGTGATACACATGCCTTTTTCATTATGTACGCGTTTGCAGAATACAGAGAAGACCTTGAAAAACTCATCATTGTTAGCTAGGAACATAACCCATGTCCATCTAGTGTAGTCGTCTACTATGACTAGACCATATTTCTTTCCACTAACAGAGGCAGTCCCAGTTGGTCCAAACAGATCAAGATGTAGCAACTCTAGTAGTCTATTGGTACTAACAGTATTCTTAGATTCAAAAGAACCTTTGACTTGTTTTCCCTTTTGACATGCATCACAGAGAGCATGAGATTTTTACTTAAGGTTTGGTAATCCTCTCACGAGGTTATGCTTATTTAGCTTTGAAATTAACTTCAAGCTTGCATGACCTAGCCTTTTGTGCCAAATCCATCGCTCATCTTCAATGAACACTAGACATGAGATACTTTGATTTGTAAGATCCTCCAAGTCAATCTTACACAGATTGTTTTGCCTCTTGGCAGTGAATAAGAGTGATCCATCAGGTTTCTTGACATTACACATGTTCTTATCAAAAGAAACAACAAACCCACTATCACATAATTGACTTATGCTTAGCATATTGTGTTTTAAACCATTAACTAATAGAACATTATCAATGGATGTAAAAAAAATGTTACCAATTTTACCTACTCCAATGATCTTCCCTTTTTGATTACCTCCAAAGGTAACCCAGACACCATCCCCATGTTTAAGGTCATGGAACATACACCTTTCTCCCGTCACGTGACGTGAGCAACCATTGTCCAAGTACCAGGATGTGTGTTTCTTTCCTGTTGTTAAGCAAGTTTGCAACAGGTACAATCTTATCTTTAGGTACCCAAATTGACTTGGGTCCTTTCAAGTTAGTAGCCACTGGACAAGCATATTTGAAATGCTTATGATGTATGCATCTAGATGTTATATGATCACCTTTTCTACATACTTTACAGTAAGTGTCGGACGAGCTCAGTTTGGTTTTAACATGCCGTGTTTGATTTTTTGTGGTTCTATTATGCATGTGGTTTTGACTTTTTATAATATGCTTCATGCTTTTCTTTTTCATAACCAAGGCTAGGCTTATCAAGAGGGGACCTAGAGTGCCTTAAAATTAAACTTAGTTTATCTGAGCCACCTACAAATTTAGATAGAGTGTCTGCCAGGTATATCACATCTTGTTTCAGTTTTGTAACTTCACAAGAGACAGTTGGCTCACACTTGAGTTTGTCAGGTAGACTAACATTCTCTGATTTTAGTTTGTCATTTTCATTTACAAGACTTATTTTCTCCATGCAAACCATATCAAACTCTTTAGATAGTTTTGAAATTTTCTTTTTGAGACATCTATATTCATGAGACAGAATTGATGAGTTGTACAATAATTCATCAAATGCATCTTGAAGAATGGAATGGTTAGAATCAATTACCTCAGCATCAGTGTATTCACTTTCTAATGATGTACCAGCCATGAGACAAATATTTGCCTCTTTCTCTGCGTCATTTTCTTCATCAGATGAAGACTGATCCAGATCCTCCCAAGTAGTCATCAAGTCCTTCTTCTTTTTGAAGAACTTCTTTTTGTCCTTCAGATCTGGGCAGTCAGCTTTGAAATGACCAGGCTTTTTGCAGTCGAAGCACAGAGGTGGACCTTTTTCCTTGGAGTCTGATTTCTCCTTGATAAACTTTTTGTTGAACTGCTTCCTTCTGAAATCACCTTTGTTCTCCACATATGTTGAATCTTTCTGGAGATGAAAGGCAGTTCATCCTCATCAGATCCTTCATCACTGTCAGAAGGGTCTGCTTCATCAGAGGATTCCTCAGCTTTAAGAACTTTGGAAAAGCTAGCCTTCTTTGCCTTTAGGGCAATAGATTTTCCTTTTCTGGAACTTTCTTCTTCATTGAGCTCAAGCTCATGAACTTTTAAAGATCCAAGAAGTTCCTCCAAAGTGAGAGTATCGAGGTTCTTTGCTTCCTGAATAGTAGTGACCTTGGGTCACCACTGTTTATGTAAGCTCCTCAAATTTTTCTGACATGATCTCTATTCTCATAGGTTTTCCTAAGAGATCTAAGCCTGTTGGTGATAGTTTGGAATCTTCCAAACATTTGATCTAAAGTTTCATGTTAAGCCATTTTTAATAATTTATACTGATGAACCAGCATGCTTATCTTTGACTCCTTAACTTGGGACGACCCTTCATAAGCTAGGGCAAGAGTATCCCAAATTTCCTTAGCAGTGTTACAGCTATGGACTTTATCATGCTCAAATCTGGTGATAGGACACATCAAATAGTGTTTAGCTTTCAGAATGAGTTGAAGTTGAGTTTTCTGCTCTTGAGTCCATTGAGCTCTAGGAATAGCAGCTCTAGCATCACCTCTTGGTTCAGTGTAGCTAGTTTCAATCATCTCCCAGATGTCCACGTTTTGTGCATCGAGAAAAGCCATCATACTCTTTTTCCAGTAGTCATAATCACTACCATCAAAGAGAGGAGGTATGTTGATTACTTGTCCTTCTGTATACATGCTTGTTGGATCGTACTCCCTAAGCACTTGCTAGATGCTCAACCATGTCGAGGCTGAGCTCTGATACTAACTGAAGTTGACCCAGGGAAACACAAGAAGGGGGGTTGAATTGTGTTTCTTAACAGTTTTTCGAAAAATCCTTTTCTCAAACCTTTTACAAGCAAAACAATAGAAACAACACACAAATAGGAAAACGTTTTTGAAGAGTTAACAAACTCATATTCCAAACCCCACAGTTAGTATAACTAAAAACTGTAAAAAGATAAGGGTTAGAAGAATCACACAAGTGTTTTATCCTGGTTCACTCTCTTCCAACCAAGAGCTATGATAAGCCTCTGGCTCGACTAGTTTTATACTAGTAAGACCATGGCTTTTGTACTAATTACTCGAGTTTCAATCTCGTTTTAGCCCAAATTTGGATTTAATTGTCTTCAAGCAACATTTTGAGTTTCTAAGGTAGTTTAGGACATTTTAGTTAATTTTTGAGTCGAATAAAGCATTCACTGCTATTTCATATTTTCAGGTTAAAAGGGAAGCACTTAGAGTCAAGGGAATGAAGAAAACAATGGAAATTGCAAGTCTGAAAGTTTCGCCCCGCGAGCCTGAAGACCAGCCTGAGCAGCAATAGCCACCCTTTCTGTCTCGCCTCGCGAATCACTATCTCGCCTCGCGAGCCTGAAGGCCTGACTGTGCCAGAGAATGTCATCCTTTCGGTATCGCCTCGCGAATCACCGTCTTGCCTCTCGAGAACCCAATTTTGAACGCGCGCCACTTTTAATATTCGCCTCGCGAGAGTCTACTCGCCTCGCGAGCTGGCGCAGATCCTTAAGGTTATAAATTGCTGTTTTAGGGCAGATTGCAGGGACTTCTTCTTTTCTTTTCATATTGACGGCTGCGAATTAGTTCCTAGGGTTTTTATGATGTATTTGACGGAGAACTAATCGCCAGTGATTAATTTGCTGTAATCGGTTTCCGCCAACACTTGAGGTTCTGTAATTCTCAATCTTGTTGCTATTCTCTTTCAATACTATGTTATATGTTCTATTTGCTTAATTCGGGATTGTATAGAATAAGTATTGATTTATTTCGATGATTCTATGTTCCTATACCTAATCGCGTTTGGTTAATTAGCGTGTGTTCAATCGTGTTTGCTTAATTCACGAGAGCTTCACCCCGTTTGCTTAATTCAGGAATTAGGGACATATATCTCGTAATGTCAATTTCGCTTGTTAATTGTTGCTACAATCGAAAAGGGATTAGAATCTGCTTAGGGCTTGGAATTTATATGAACCAATGATAGTTGGGAAACTGAAAACAGTAGACTAATCGTTTTAGCTTTTTGATAATCATTTATTTCCTAACTATTTTCTTAATCAATCATTTAACTTCAAACCCCCCTCTCAATCGATTAATAGGTTAATAACAATACAAGAGTCCTTGTGATACGATACCCGAGTTGTCGCGCCCTAGCTGCAGTTTTTAAACCACTCGTTCTTTTTGACCCGCGTGCGACAACGTGTCAAAATTGGTGCCGTTGTCGGGGACTCTTGTTGTTATTAACAGGAAAAAAAATGCATTGCTGAGTTAGTTATGGCTACTAGGTCTGGTTGTGAACCTTAGTATGGATAATTATATGCAAAATTATATGCCTTATGTTGATTACGAGCCATCATGCATATATTATCATGGTTTTACTGATGGTTATGAGTTTAGTAGTGATTTTGGCACGAATGGAGTGAATGAGGTACAACTTTGCTACTCTGGCCAACATGGTGGAAATCATGGCAGCTTAGATGAGTTGGATTCTTTGGTGCATCAAATGACAATAAGCCAGCAGCAATATCAGCCTGACCCCACACCAGTCCAGCCCAGTCTGGAGGAATTGGTGCAACAAATGACAGAAGACACTCTTGAATTCCAACAAAGGACAGAAGCAAGTCTTCAGGATTTGGCCACTCAAATTGGTCACATTGCCTCCGCCTTGACTACACTTCAATCACAACGTCTCCTTGAAGTGCAGTCAGATTCGCAAATAGATATTCCTGGCAATAATTTTTCTGAGCATTCTGTTTCTCAATTAGAGTTGCCTTCTGATATTGTTGATGACACTTATTGTGATTTGGTTGCAGCTACTGATTTTCCATCCTTTTCTGGTTTTGATGATGCTTACTCATGTGCTGATTGTACTAACATTGACTTTTGTGCTGTGTGTGCTGAGATTACTGCATGTATAGAAGGTGATGGATTTGGTAATGCAGTGAGTGAAAATCGTGCAGAAGTTGAAGCAGCACCAGTGATCCTCTCCACTTGTTTGCCACCACCCACTGTGGAACAACCAGAGATGGAGTTCAAGCCTCTGCCTGAGTGACTGGATTTTGCATCCTTGAATATGAAGGCACTATGGCCAGTCCAAGAGGTTGAACCCCATTTTTATTGGGAAGACTTTGTTGACAAAGAGGTCATCTTTGACCCAAGAGGGAGTGAGAAGTCCGCCGCACTTGGCGAGGTCACCATAATTGTCAAGCGCTCACTTTCATACTTATGCTGCATGCCATGGGATCCGGGAGGATCATATTGCAATTTGAGCATTTCTTGGCCGCTGTATCACAGGCAGTGGGATCCCGGTGGAACCGCCTTCATGAGTTTTTCTAAACCTTTTTCTTTTTAATTATCTTTGCTTTGCTTTGCTTTGTGTCGTACGTGTGTTGAGTCTTGTGTCGGTGAGCTTGTTGGATTTTAATCAAATTTTGCATAGATTGATTGCATGATATGTGTTGACTTTGATGATTTCCCCCTAGGTTTTGAAAATTGAAAATTGATCCCCATGTGAAAAATTGAAAATTGAACTTTGAGATATTCTATTCTGATTGCATGATTTATGATAAGTTTGGGGTGAAGGGATGCACACACAAGGTATTGAATCTCGGTCAAACAATTTGCAAAAATGTCCAGGTGAGGATTTGAGCCTCCAACATGTTTTTAATTGTGTGAATCACTTTTAAGCTGCACTTTCCCGAATTTGCTTGAATCTCTTTATGGTTTGCATGTTTATATGGTTGCATCAAATGATTTAGGTAATTTTCTTTGAAATAACTACTTGGCCTAAAAGAACCATCCCTAATGCATGTTCCCTAGTTAGCCATATTGAACCTAATTAGCCTATTGTTTCTTGATGACCCTATGTTACAAGGCAAAAATCTGAAAAACCATGTTGACCCAATCTTAGGATTAGGAGAGCATGGAAGCTTAGCAAGAGAAGGGTTGCAAGAAACTAAGTTTGGGGTGGCTGCAAGGTTTGATATGTCATTCTGGGTTGAGAAAAAGAAAAAATAATAAAGGTTGGAGCCAAAGGCAAAAAGAAAGAAAAAAAAAGAAAAAAAGAAAAAAAAGAAGAAGAAAAGAACAAAATGTCAAAAAAGGGGTATTTGAAGAAAAAGGCTGTAGTCACCCAAAGCAAAAAGGAAAAAATGGAAAGAGGAATTTGAGTGGAAATTCAATTTGTCAAAATGTTCATGCTCTCTTAATTCCTAGGGAACTTAAGCCTAGTACCTTCGGATATCCTACCTTTAGCCAGGCCCCATTACAACCTTTAAAAGACCTTCTGATGTTGCATGCATGTTTTTGTGGGAACTTTGTTTGAGATGAAAATCAAATTCATGGGAAGTGCTATTGAAATGTGAAATTGAGTGAAGAGTTGATAGCCTAGACAAATTGAGCGAATGAGTGAAATATTAAATGCCCTTGTGAGGAAGGCAATTGTTTGAAATTGGTGATCTCCCTTTTGTGTGTAACTTGGATCCTCAACTTAGATTAATGATTGCATGAATGATGGAATTCTCAATTGTTTAAAGTAGATGAATGTGGGGATTGCATTGTTGCAAAGGGGGGAAACATTAAAATTGTTTTGTTAGAATTGCATGAAATTTGTACGGAATTGGTTGAATCCTTTAAGCTTGCCAAAGTTTGAGTCTTTTTGAGTTTTAGTTTGCTTGGGGACAAGCAAAGTTTAAGTTTGGGGTATTTTGATAAGCCTCTGGCTCGACTAGTTTTATACTAGTAAGACCATGGCTTTTGCACTAATTACTCGAGTTTCAATCTCGTTTTAGCCCAAATTTGGATTTAATTGTCCTCAAGCAACATTTTGAGTTTCTTAGGTAGTTTAGGACATTTTAGTTAATTTTTGAGTCAAATAAAGCATTCACTGCTATTTCATATTTTCAGGTTAAAAGGGAAGCACTTAGAGTCAAGGGAATGAAGAAAACAATGGAAATTACAAGTCTGAAAGTTTCGCCTCGCGAGAAGCTACTCGCCTCGCGAGCCTGAAGACCAGCCTGAGCAGCAACAGTCACCCTTTCTATCTCGCCTCGCGAATCACTATCTCGCCTCGCGAGCCCGAAGGCCTGACTATGCCAGAGAATGTCATCCTTTCGGTCTCGCCCCGCGAATCATCATCTCGCCTCGCGAGAACCCAATTTTGAACTCGTACCACTTATTATTCGCCTCGCGAGAGACTACTCGCCTCGCGAGCGGGTGCAGATCCTGAAGGTTATAAATTACTGTTTTAGATCAGATTCCAGGGACTTTTTCTTTTCTTTTCATATTGACGGCTGCGAATTAGTTCCTAGGGTTTTTATGATGTATTTGATGGAGAACTAATCGCCAGTGATTAATCTGCTGTAATCGGTTTCCGCCGACACTTGAGGTTCTGTAATTCCCAATCTTGTTGCTATTCTCTTTCAATACTATGCTATATGTTCTGTTTGCTTAATTCAGGATTGTATAGAATAAGTATTGATTTATTTCGATGATTCTATGTTCCTATACCTAATCGCGTTTGGTTAATTCGCGTGTGTTCAATCGTGTTTGCTTAATTCATGAGAGCTTCACCCCGTTTGCTTAATTCGGGAATTAGGGACATATATCTCGTAGTGTCAATTTCGCTTGTTAATTGTTGCTACAATCGAAAAGGGATTAGAATCTTCTTAGGGCTTGGAATTTATATGAACCAATGATAGTTGGGAATCTGAAAACAGTAGATTAATCGTTTTAGCTTTTTGATAATCATTTATTTCCTAACTGTTTTCTTAATCAATCATTTAACATCAAACCCCCCTCTCAATCGATTAATAGGTTAATAACAATACAAGAGTCCTTGTGATACGATACCCGAGTTGTCGTGCCCTAGCTGCAGTTTTTAAACCACTCGTTCTTTTTAACCCGCGTGTGACAGCGTGTCAAGCTACGTCCAGTCCCTTCTACCTGAAGGTTTTATCCACTATTCTCCAAATAGGTTACAAGTATTCAACACCTCTTCAGGCTACAAGTATTCTTTCTCTACCAAGCCTATTCAGACTCTAACTCTAACAAAGAGATTAACTGATTTGACCTAAGAACTCACTATGTATGAGGATTTGAAAGTTTAAGATCAACAAGATTTACAAGTAATACTAGTGCAATAAGTGCTTTTTACGTCAGTTAAAATTGATTTTTTACGTCAGAATACTGACTGACGTAAATACAGCTGACGTTAAAAGTTAAACTTTTAACGTCAGTTGAGAACTGACGTTAAATATAACACTATTAACGTCGGTTCTTTAACACAACTGGCGTTAATTTTGTCAAAATTAACGTCAGTTCTTTAACAAAACCGATGTAAATTTTGTTAAAACTAACGTCAATTGTTATCAAGAACTGACGTTAAAGGTCTTAATTTTAACGTCAGTTGTAATAAACAACTGACGTTAATAGTGTACTGTATATTTTTATAAAATACTTTTAACGTCAGTTGTATGATACAATTGACGTTAATAGTATTTTTTTTTTAAATTTAGTTTTAAAATATCACTCCCCTAAGTCATCCCTGCATTCAGTAAATATCCCAGTAACACGGAATATCACACACATTACAGAATTGCAAAGGAAAAATGGAACAATGATCCATATGTATGCCTGTTCAAAACAATATATATTTATTAACATAGGTTATAAATGTATACTAAGTTTAAACTACCTATATCAATATCCCGTCGTGATGATCATCACGAGTGGCATGTACATCGTCCACCTGTGTCTCCTCGATTATAGTAGGCATGTTTGTTGAAAAAGAAGGAGTCTCAGGAATATCAAGATTTGAATCTTCATTTTCATCACTATCATTATACATGCTTTTTCCTTGGAGAACCACGGACAACCTTTTGTTAGAAGGATCAGTGATGTAGAACACTTGCTTTGCTTGGGAAGCCATTATGAAAGGCTCATTTATATGACCTAACTTGTTGAGGTCTACCAATGTGAACCCCAGTTCGTCGGTTTGTACACAACCGTTACTATCAACCCACTTACATTTAAATACCGGCACCGTAAGCTTAGTGTAATCGAGCACCCAAATATCTTCAATATATCCAAAGTAAGGTCTCGGTGCTGTAACGGGTTTTGTGTCCTTTGCACTAGAGAAGTACATTGCTTCGGCCACGATCATAACCCCACTATTTTGCATGGTACTCTTGTTATCTTGTTCCTTTGTATAAAAGGAAAAGTTATTTATGTCGTATCCGCTCCAACATATGACGTTGAAGTTAGGCCCACGTGCTAGCCATTTTACGTCATCAGAAGCAGTACTACCATCCTTAAGCATTTCTTCCTTGAACCATGGTAAGAAAGTCTTGTTATGCTTGTTCAACAACCACCTTTCGCTCATTCGAGGGTTTTCTTGATTGACTTTTCTTTTATGTTCAAATAAGAAAGGCTGAACACATTCAATGTTGTTCAATACATACAAATGTGCTTGAAGCACTTCCTCCCGATCCTTCCTATTAATTCTTAAGCCATGTGTACCCTTACCTTGACATCTGATCTCATCATACCGAGGCTTAGGAACCCCTATAGGATCCGTGTTATGAAGGTAGTCCGAACAAAACTCAATAGCTTCTTCTGCAACATACCTTTGAACAATAGATGCTTCCGGACGATGAGGATTCTTCACGTACCCTTTCAAGATCTTCATGTAGCACTCAACTGGGTACATCCATCTCAGAAAAACCGGCCCACATAATCTAATCTCCCTCACCAAATGAACAATTAAGTGAACCATTATGTCGAAAAAGGAAGGAGGAAAATACATCTCCAATTGGCACAAGATTGTAGCAGCCTCAACTTCCAAGTCATCCAACATACGGGGGTCAACGACTTTGCTACATATAGAATTGAAGAATGAGCACAACCGAGTAATGGCATGTCTCACATTTTTTGTAGCAATACCACGAATAGCAACGGGCAGAAGTTGTTGCATCAAGATGTGACAATCATGAGACTTCAAGCCAACCAATTTAAGATCACTAGAGACAAGCCTCTTCATATTTGAAGAGTAACCATGTGGAACTTTGATGCCCTGAAGACACCCCATGAAACTTTGTCTCTCTTTTTTTGACAAAGTATGACATGCTGGCGGCAAATAAGTCCGCTTACCATCCTCAACAACCGGAGCTAACTGCTCTCGTATACCCATAGCAACGAGGTCGAGACGAGCATTCACACCATCCTTTGTCTTGCCCTGAATGTTGAGAAGCGTCCGATCACACTATCACACACATTTTTCTCCACATGCATCACATCAATGCAAAGTGTCGACATCAAGCTTGCGCCAAGTATGGAAGATCAAAGAATATCGACCTCTTCTTCCATATGTTTTTCTCAACAGCTTTACCTTTCTTTTTGGACTTGCCGAATATAACATCGATGTCCTTTACCCTCTGATAAACATGCTCTCCAATTAAGGCCGCCGGCGCTTCTTCTGTCTCTTGGCATCCATTAAAAGCTTTTTTCATCTTACGATATTGGTGATCACGTCTAAGAAATCTCCGATGCCCAAGGTAAACCGTCTTCTTTCCATGATGCAACTGAGTGTAGCATGTGCCTTCTTCACATATAGGTCATGCTTTATGCCCCTTGACACTGCATGCCGGACAAGTTACCGTATGCTGGAAAGTCGTTGATGGTGCAAAATAACATGGCACGAAGCTTGAAAGTCTCATGAGAATACCCATCAACTACATCAACACCTTCCACCCACAACGTTTTCAAGTCTTCAATCAAGGGACCTAGATAAACATCTAAGTCATTTCCCGGTTGCTTTGGGCCCGAAATCATCATAGACAACATCATGTATTTGCGCTTCATGCACAACCAAGGGGGCATGTTGTAAATTACCAACAGAACAGGCCATGAACTATGAATACTACTCATGTTACCATAAGGATTCATACCATCCGTAGAAAGTCCAAGCCTTAGGTTTCTTGGCTCACCGGCGAAATCCGGAAACATAGTATCGATATTCTTCCATTGAATAGAATCGGCAGGATGACGAACCTTTCCATCACATTTCCTCTCATCATTATGCCATCTAAGATTCTTCGCATCTTTCGCATTGGCAAACAATCGCTTGAACCTTGGAATTATTGGAAGATACTACAACTCCTTCGCAGGAGGACCCTTTTTTCTCACATCATCAAGATCATCATCATCACCACCCTTCACTTTGTATCGTGATAACCCACATTTGGGGCAATCGTGATTGTCTTCATGAACACCGGTGTACAATATGCAATCATTGGGGCATGCATGTATCTTCTTATACTCCATACCCATAGGACACAATACCTTCTTGGCCTCATAGTTACGGTTAGGTAATGTGTTGTCCTCCGGAAGCAAGTCTTTCAACACTTCAAGCAATTCCATGAAGCTTTTATCGGCCCAACCATTTCTCGCCTTCACACAAACCAATTTTAGCACCGCCGACAACCGTGTATGAGTAGTACACCCTGGATATAAAGGCTTATCCGCATCACCGCACAACCTATCATACACATGCGCTCGATGAAAAGATTCTTGTCCAATATCACGGATCATGTCCTCTACTCGATCATCCTCCATATCTACGTCAACGTCCTCACTTTGGGAGACACTCGTCGTATTACTACTCAACAACATATCACCATGCCATATCCATCTTGTATAACTCAAGCAAATCCCTTCACAAATCAAATGAGTACGTATATCCTTCACCGTACATTTCCTCGTATTCAAACACTTGACACAAGGACAACAGAACATTCCATTACTATTAGGAACATTCCTTTGAGCAAATTCTATAAATTCTCCCACCCCCTTCAAATACTCAGCACTAGTACGCTTACAAACCATCCAACTACGATCCATAACTAGATAGGTCCTGTAGATATACAAAACATATATATATATCCAATATAAGGACAATACGGGAGATTGAAAACTATAGTTTTTAAAGATTAATTGCCAAGCACTGGTCACGGCCTGGCAGTGATGTTCATCACGGCCGTAACGTGCCAACTGAACAGACCATGCCATCACAGGCAGAACTGATCACGGCCTAGCCGTGATTAGCATCACTGCCGTGACAGATCAACCAGCAGATCAACATGCACTCAAAACCAAAAACAGAGACGTACATTCCAAACAACTCAAACTCACGGTTTCAAGTTTCAACTACTGAGACTACAGTTTCAACATACACTCAAAACCAAAAATACAAAAATGTGCCCTAAATAATCACCAGAAATAGGTGCTCGCGTGGTGGTGGGAAGGGGAGCTCGAGTGGTGGCCAACGTTCGATGTGGTTACTGAGAGCAGAGGGACAAGTAGAGTTAGTGCGCGGGAAGGGGAAGAGAGATGTACGTCAAGTTATGGCAAAGAATGAATGGAAAGACAGAGTTAGGGTTAATAGTGTACCTCACGGTGGTGGCGAAGAAGCCCTCGCGGTGGTTGCGGTGGAGATGAGCTCGCGATTAGGGTTGTCTTTGGGTGAGAGTGAGAGTGAGGGTTGAGAGTGATTTAGGGTTGAGCGTGATGAAAAGAGAAAAGAGACGTGCGTCATGCAGTGAAGTCGCGAAGGCACGCGGTGTAAACGTTTTATAAAACAACATTTAACGTCGAGTTGTATTAAACAACCGGCGTTACAATTAATTTTTAACGCCAGTTTTATTAACAAACCGGCGTTAAATATTAATATTTTTAAAAACACTTTTAACGTCCGTTGTTGAATACAAGCGGCGTTAAAAGTGTTGTGTAAAAATCATTCTCTATATAAAGTAACATTCTTTCGTATCGTCTGTAATCACGCCTCTTCTTTTCCTCTATATTTCTATTCCTTCACAAAATGGCTCTGAGACCTGTGTTAATTGAGTGACAACAGGGCATTTCAGATAGGGATATAGGATTATTTACGTCAGCTATTTATTTAACTGAAGTAAAAATCACACTTTTAACGTCAATTGTATAAACAACAGACGTTAAAAATAAATTTTTTATTTTAAAAACACTTTTAACTTCAGTTTTATTCAACAACTGACGTTAACAGTGTATAAGTTTCTGCAAAAACATTCATTCCTTTGACTACTCTGCTACTTACCCATTGACCTGTGTTAAGAGTGACAACACGGCATTTCAGATAGGGATATAGGATTATTTACGTCAGCTGTTTATTTAACTGAAGTAAAAATCACACTTTTAACGTCAGTTGTATAAACAACTGACGTTAAAAGTAAATATTTTTTTATTTTAAAAACACTTTTAACGTCAGTTTTATTCAACAACTGACGTTAAAAGTGTATAAGTTTCTGCAAAAGCATTCATTCCTTTGACTACTCTGCTACTAAATTACCCATTACTGCTGTGCTACTTACCCATGCACATTGTAACCTATAATCCTCTTTATGAGCACTAAGTTTATACCTAGACTTAAAGGTCTATTTCTTCCTCATCCTTCGGGGCGTTTTCTTTTTTGCATGTTTATAATATATGACTGCCAACTCCCAATGCGCCTTGGAACCTAATGCTCTTAATGATCAATTTAATTTTTAGCAACTTACAACGCCTAGTAACTTCATCCCCTACTCCTATAAATAGCTTCCTTCCAACCTTTAATTTTTCTGCTTCACAATATGGCTCTGCCATGGAGATTAACTTCATCACTCTTTCTTCTTATACCTAGACTTAAAGGTCTCTGTCTTAATGGTCAAACAACTTTTGAGGTTGTGTAAATCGCATTACATGGGTGATAAGGGTGTGTAAATCGCATTATGTGAATTGCACACACCATCATCCTTCAGGAGAATCAGCAGCTACAGTTCCAAAACCTCAGCTTTGGAACCAAGTGGCTGTTCCAAGAATATTGCTGAAACAGATCGAGTGCACCCTTCACTCTGCCACGGCTCCAAAGTGACTGTGGATTCAGATGGAGCATCAAGGACTTCAAATGAGGGAGGGGATGCATTTAATGTTGGAGTTTCTGAGGACATGACTGAGAAGAAAATGATGTTGAAGCAGAAACTTTTTTATATTTTAGTGCTATCTTGCGGAAATTTTTTATCTTTTAATCATGTAATTGTATCTTATGAATCGCTTCAATGAGATACGATTTGATTATACATATATAACTTGGTTTATGTTAAGTGTTTATTTATTTTAATTTGCACAAGAATTTGTTAATTTACTAATTCAAGCTAATTAATTAAGATTAAAAATAAACTTTTTTTAAAAAAAAGATTAGAAATAAACTGCACTATATAGAGTGATGATCTGCGTTAAGAGTGACAACAGGGAGAATGAGTTGATTATTTACGTCAGTTATTTATTTAACTGAATTAAAAATCACACTTCTAACGTCAGTTTTATAAACAACTGACGTTAAAAGTGTTAATAATTTCTTGCAAAACACTTTTAACGTCAGTTCATTAAACAACTGACGTAAATAGTGATTTAATATTTACAAAACTGCCACCGCCTCACTTTTAACGTCAGTCCTTAAAACAACTGACGTTAACAGTGAATTAATGAAGTATGATATTTATAAAACTGCCACCGCCCCCTTTTTAACGTCTAGTTTTTGGTTAACTGACGTAAACCTTTACCGTCTAATGTATATTTTCCACTAGTGTAAACTTGTTTTACAAATTCAACAGAGTTTTTTCACTATGAGATTAGAGCTTCTTTCTTTGCGTATGTATATATCTGTGTATATCTATCTTTCTTCTTGAAGTTCTTCAAGTATATATAGCTGAAGTGCTTCTCTATCTTGATCTTCATCAACGGTCTTCAAATTATATCCGTTTAGACATAGCATTAAATGCTTGGATCCGTTGAGACTGATAACTTGATATGCTTCTTGAAGAAGTGCTTTTGATTATCAGAGGAATGCTCTAAGTAGAGTTGTCACTTCTCTGTTGTACCAAAGGTTGCTTCCTGAATTTCCATCTTTGTACTTGACTTGATTTTTACAACAATGTGGTTGACAGAGTACAAAGCTTTATGGTTTCGATGGTACGAAGTTCTTTTATAGAAGAGATAAAGAATTTAACAATAGAAATAGCAAGAATAAAAAGACATATATTCTTTGAATTAAATAAGCAATCATTTGAAATAAATATACTTAAGCTTATACGGGTTCACGTTTTAAAACTAGTGGACATGTAACACCCCGATTTTCGCTGCTTCGTAATATCGGTAATAAATATATAAACATATATATTTTTATCCGAGACTTAGAAAATTATTTTGGATAAACCAAGGTCATTCCCATGTTATACTTATTTTCATAAGTTACGAGGAAGTTTGTGGGTTGAAAATTCAGACGGAAACCGGTCTGCCGTTTTCTGTGTTTTCACTGACAGTAAAAGTTTACTACTCAGAAAGCCTAATTTTAATTAGTGAACGAAAGAATTAAGATTTTTATTTTATTTCCTACAAGAGTGTATTTTTAGAATTATTTCAGAAAAAAATAAAATAATTTATGTTTTACGGGTGGAATACGTAATCGGGTAGACAACGGAAGAGATTTTGGAGTTTCTAAGAGCCGATAGAGGGTTTATCTTAGGATTTTGAGATGATTCAAGGGGATGAATCACATTTCTAAGTCTAGAAGATTTTTCAAGGTTAAAGTGAAAATTTATGAATTTTACGCTTAAGTCCCTGAACTTTCTGTTAATTACCCTTTTGTCCCTGAGTTAGTTTCTAAGTTTTTTTCAAGTGAATTGGGATAGAATCCTTGTTCCCAATATCTTAATGGACGTGGCTATGAAGCCCAAAATTTCTTGTTCATGGATTAATTTCATAAAGCCCATTTGAAGCCATATAAGTTTCCTATGTCATCATAAGCTTTAAGCCTTTTTGGTGGGCCCCACAAAGATGAATTCAAGCCAAAATTTATCAAGCCCATGCTCAGGCCCAAGATGGAGTGGGGGCTGCCTTAGTTTGGAAGAGTCAAGTGGATTCTTGAAGTTTCCACACAATTCCACACAATTCCACAATATTCTCCAAGATTCTCAAATGATCTCAAATGTTCTAGGTTTTTCCAAAAAGTTTGAAGAAAAATCAGCCAAAGTGATGTTAAGATAAGACCACATTTATTGTGTCACATGGTCGTTATTAGAATCTATTGACAATTTGCAAAATAGTCCTTATACTTTTGGAATCTTTGCAAAATGCTCCCTATGAGTTATTTGCACTTCAATCCTTTGAAAAGCCACCTCCTTTCTACTTGGTCCTCAAAAGTGGCGCAGCCCACATGCCTATAAATACCTTCTCTCACTTTTCACTTAGTTTCTATTGTCATTTGTTTAAAACCCCTAAAGTTATAAGTCTTCTAGTGTTAGATTTGTGAAGAAAGTTCTTGGATCTTCACTTGTTTTTGATCTCCAAGAGGTGAATCCTATTCTTCTTCTCTAATCATGTCTATGTTCTTCAATCAATTTCTTGATTCAAAGTTTATTTCATAGTTGTTCATCACTTTTAAGTTTCTAGATCTAGAACTTTGAAAATTCATAACTAATTCTAGAAAAATCCTTTTGACATGAAAGCAATTGCTATGATCTTATAATCATCTCTATTTTCATAATCTAGAAGCATAAGATCATGAGAAATTTCTTTCCCTAATTTCTGGACTTGGCCGAACCTAGGTCAATATCATGTTCATAGGTTTTGTTTCATTTTCATGTCTTGATTCATGATTCAATCTTCTAGTATCTTGATAGTTCTTGTATTTAAGTATATATAAGATCAAAAATCAAACTCTAACCTATTTATTTCATCAAGGCCGAAACCCTAGTTCTTGGAACTAGATGAGTTTTGTTAAGTTTTCATTAATGATCTTAGTAATCAAGCTATTAGTATGTATGCTTAATAAATCCAAGTTGGTTTATTAAATTAAGAACCCTAGCCCTATGAACATGTTGAGGCCGAATCTTGGTATAGAAGAGTTAGGAAGTTTTGAGTTTGAAACTTAGTTGTTTAGTCACTAATCTATGATTTAGGTTAATTAAGGACCATTAATCTATGACTTAATCATGATTAGAAATTTTAAGGATTTTGAACCCTAAAAGTCAGCCCTTGACCGAAACCTAACCTTCATGAACTAAGTATGTTGTTGTTTGATTTGATTTATTTTGGTTGCAATTCGTTTGAAGGAATCAATCGGGTTGGTTTGACCTAAAGCCGACGGAGGAAACCGGATTAAATCGGGAGGTTGTTTGAAAACGTTAGTTTGAGTCTTCAAGAGGTAATGGGAGCTTACCTGTGGGATTTTCTCAATAACTATTTGCTTTTAGTGTGGCTTATGTGATTTATATGTGGTTGGTGATTAATTGTTTATGTTGTTTACAATGTGTTGTTTATCTGTGTATCGGTGATTGATCTGCTTTTAATTATCTGCAGTAGTATATTATGTTGCTATGATGCATGATCTGCCTGGTGATAGAATTATGATGATGTTGTTGAATGTTGAATGTTGAATGTTGAATGTTGTTTGAGAGGCCTGACAGTGGTCAGTGCACAACCGATTAATCAGATAAAAGATTTAATAAGCTGTGAAAATTATATTCAACGTTTTATGGGTAATGTTGGAATATAATAGTGGTGGAAAATTATAAAAAGTGATTCTGTGAAATTAATATTTGAAAATACCTTATTTATTATATAAGAAAATTATTTTAGAAGAAATGTCAAAGTTTGACTTAAAGACGTTTTCTTGGAAAATGATAAACGGCAGCAAGTTTCGAAATTATTTACGAGGAAAGTTTAAAAACAACAGTACTGAATTTAAAAAGAGATTTAATCTGAATTGATTTATTAGAGTTGAAGTTTCAATAAAAAGAAGTTGTTGATGATTTGACGTTATTTTGGAAAAAATGTGTTTCCAAAGGAAAAGTGGATTTTCTATGAATTGACGTTTTATAAATGAATTTCAAGTAGAAAGAATTTTCAGCAAATGAGTTTTACTTAATGACGTAAAGGATGATATAGAACTTAGTAACCGAGATGTCGGGGTACTAGTGTTCTTATGACGTTATCCTATTTTGGATTTGTTTTTCACAGACAAAAACTATGTAAGAAGATGTAAAAAGATGTAAGAAGATGTAAGAAGATGTAAAAATGATGTTATGGAACTTAATAACCGAGACATCGGGGTATTAAGGTTCGTTGTGTTGTAAACTGGGTATCTATTTAAAGAAGTTAAAACGTTTTAAGTTGTTTTCTATTACCACGAACTTAAGACTGATTGCAAGGTCTAGGGGCTTCGTGATTGAGCACTCGGACTTTGAGGTCCTATGTTGTTAATAAAAGTTGTAACGATGTTTTAAAACGATGATAAGTTGAAAGCTTTAGAGAGCTTTGACAAATAAAGATATAGCGCAAAGAAAAGTGTCGAGAACAAAATGTTTTCTTGCATGCATTTGGCAGACGTGCCATGATCAAAAGAGGGATTACCTTGCGGCGTCAGGGTAGATCATACAAAGATGTTGTCATTGTGCCCGGGGTTTGGAAAATGAGGCCCCATCTCAGATTGTTATCACTGTGCCACGATGTTGGACAGTGTGCGATGGGTGTGCCTGTGGCGGTGTGCCTGTGGCAATCGAATCTGATCAACTCAGCAAGAGGTTGGAGATATCTCATGAGATTAGGTACGAAGTTTTAGATGATGCATTTAAGTGTTCATGCATAGTTTTCCAACGTTGATGTTTGGGGTGTGAAACCCATTGGTAAACGATGTGATATAATATGAATGAGTACGTTGTTATAGACATGTATATGTGTATGTGCCTTCTTTTGTGTTGCGCATTTAGTTATTGTGGTAAATCCATATATTGGCGTCTCACCCTTACAAACATATCAAAGTTGTACAAGGGGTATGATCTCTACAAGAAGAAGAAGGCTGTCTAGTTCGAGGCATGTTGTTGCTGCTTTTATCGGTTGTAGTGTCCGTTAGTTACGACCAGCTTAGGTAATATTATGTTTTGAGAATAAAGTTGATTTTGATTTAGGTGAGAAAACATATGAGGCAGTATAGCTGTATAACTTTTATATATATATATATATATATATATATATATATATATATATATATATCTAAGTGTGATTATGTGATCGCTGTTGTGACGATGTTGAAAAGAAAAAAAAAATTATCACCATATTTGAAAAGACAAACGTTGAGAAAACATTATTTTCCAAAAGCAACCAGCAAATTAAGTTTTATTTCCACAAACGGGTAGCCATGTGATGACCCGAGTTAGGGTGTCACAGGACACACAAGTTTTTGGATGTGCAATATTAACTTATCATTGAGACAGGCTCGTCTACTGATAATGCATCTAGAGACTTTTTGTCTAGTTCCAAGTATTGGACGTGCTATACTTAAGAG
This sequence comes from Sophora flavescens, assembly GCA_030762895.1. NCBI lineage: Eukaryota > Viridiplantae > Streptophyta > Magnoliopsida > Fabales > Fabaceae > Sophora > Sophora flavescens. The sequence goes on along the minus strand of CM061062.1, from coordinate 33,848,270 downwards.
CTCGTCTACTGACGTGGCATCTAGTGAGACTACTCGTCTATCATGTCTTTGTACTTGTTATATTTCAATGTCTCGTCTACTTGATTTTTCTTTAATAAAAAGGCATATGTTTTTGAATTAAATAAGAAATCATTTGAAATAAATATACTTAAGCTTAGATGGCTTCATGTTTTAAAACTAGTGGACGCACAAGTCTTTGGACGTGCAAGATTAACTTATCAGTGAGACAGGCGTGTCTACTAATAGTACGTCTAGAGACTTTTTGTCTAGTTCCAAGTATTGGACGTGCTATATTTAAGAGCTCGTCTACAGACGTGGCACCTAGTGAGACTACTCGTCTATCAAGTCTTTGGACTTATTATATTTCAATGTCTCGTCTACTTGATTCTTATTTAGACTTAGCAACTCGTCTACCGTAGTTAATTCTAAGATCTCGTCTATCACGGTTAATTTTATGATCTCGTCTACCATAAAGTTAATAGACTCGGAATTTTACCAAGAGTTGTAGACTCGTTTACCTTTGACTCGTGTAAATCAAATAGTCCCTGCACTCTTATAACAAACGAGTTAGATCTTTGACAACACTTTGCCATACAAATTTAACCTTTTTTTTTTTGTTTACATCAAAACTTAAGAGATTATTTAATCCAAAACCACTTTGGTTATAACAAATACATTGTGGGTGATATGGTGCTTCAGAAACATGTTGGAACCAAAGTGGTTATGGTTAAATAATCTCTTAAGTTTTGATGCTAACAAAAAGATTAAATTTGTATGGCAAAGTTATGTTAAGAACTAACGTGTCTACTTAAGTGTGCAGGACTATTTTCAGTATCGCTAGACGAGGGAACTAGTTTAAAGTTCCTTAGAAATAGTATAAAAGCTTATCGGGTCCAAGGTTTACTCGCTAGACAAGTCCTCAAAGGAATACGGTAAAGAACTAGTCTATAAGAGAATCTCTAGACGAGGCGCTAAAAATAACTAAGCTTAAAAGGCACTAGACGAGAGTCTAAGTATACCTATGTAAGAAGCGCTAGACAAGCTATTAAAATCTATCAGGAAAAGAACAAGTCCAAAGACTTGTAACTAGACGATTAGTTAACTGGACTAGTTGATATAAACAGATTTAAGTTATACTAGTCCACCCAGTAGAGACAACTAGAAGACAAGTCCGTAGACTACCTAGTTGTTCATTATAGTTAAAAATGTGCTTCCAAAGGTATGCTGGAATTGAACCCGTCTTGTCAAAGTGAATTTATTTCATTTGATTTTTTATTTAATACGAAGGCATCTATGTCTTCAATTGTGTTATTTGAATTGTTTATGACTTTTTTTCTTGGTAAGAGAAACATAGTACCATCGAATACATAAAACTTTGTACTCTGACACACACGCTGCTGTAAAGTTGAATAAAGTACAAAGAAAGAAAGACAAAGCTACTTTCGAGTACAAGAGAGAAGTAACAGAACCATTTCCAGCTCTACTGATAATCAAGAGTGCTTTTTTGAAGATCACATATCAAGTTATCAGACTCAACGGGTCCCAACATTTAATGCTATGTCTAAACAGATATTTTAAATACCGTTGAAGAATAAGAGAGCTCAAGTTGAAGACATTCTATAAATACCGGACAACCCCAGTAAAGAAGGTTACCAAAACTGAACAAGTAAAAGTTGTCGAAAGCACATAAAGTCTGTTAAATCGTTTCTAGATTGCTTTATAATCTTGATCTTAAACTTCCATACACTCACACGTAGTGAGTCTCTTAGATCAAAATCCTAAAACTCTAAGTTAGAGTGAGCCTGAAGAGGCTTGGTTGGAAAGAATACTTGTAAGCCTGAAGAGGTGTTGAATAGTTGTTGTTGTAAGCCTGAAGAGGTGTGAATACTTGTTGTTGTAAGCCTGAAGAGGTGTTGAATACTAGTAAGCTATTGGATTATAGTGGAGAAAACCTTCAAGTAGAAGGAATTGGACGTAGCTTTTGGTTGGAAGAGAGTGAACCACGATAAAATATCCTTGTGAATCTTCTATCCCTCTCTCTTTACAGTTTTCGTTTATACTAACTGTGGGGATTTGATTATGAGTTTCTTAAGTCTTTTAAAAGGGATTTTATTGTGTGTTTGATTTATTTCTTGCTTGCTAAAGGATTTTCGAAAGGATTTTAAAAATATATTAGGAAACACAATTCAACCCCCTGCTTGTGTTTCCCTGTGTCAACTTCAAAACAATGTGAAATTTAAGAATAAATTCATCTCAGTTAGGACTGCAATTAGCATGATTGTAGCAACCTGTTTTTAGTTACGCTGTTTAACCGGTTAAAATATAATTACACATATGATTAATTATTTTATTTGGATGTTTATGTTCATTTGTGTTATGTGGTTTAGTTTGAGTAATTAAATTACTCTCTTCAAATTATTTTATTGGGTGAATTAGCACTGACTTATTTCAGCGAATGCACGCTTACTAGACAATAAGTTGCATTATTGTCACTATTATTACCAGTACATAAAAATATTTTAAATAATATGATTAAGAGAAAAGCATTTTCATATTTTCATTCAATTTAATTTTTGAGTTGAAAATAAACTGGTTTGACCTTAATCGGAGATTAAATTTTGGACCGAGTATTTTCTTAGTTGATCAGTTCAACTATTAATCTTTACTCTAATTTGAATTTCGAAATTATATATTTATCAATCTTTATTTTTAGATTTCAAAAAGTAAAAAAAAAAAACATGTTTATTTTAGGCTTAATATTTTATCATTCATTTGTGTACCTATCACTAAATGTTAAGTTAAAACATTAAAACTCTCTCTCACTTTCTCTCATCAGACCCGTAACTCTCTCTTTCTCTCTTTTTCTCTTTCTTTCTTTCTTTCTCTGCTTATTCTCCCTCCTGACTCCCTCTTCTTCCTTCTCCCCAACTTCATCTTCAACCTCCTTTCCTCTTGTCGTCTAGCCGCGCATCGCCGTCAGGGAGGCCACCGTTCGACCGTGACTGGCAAGGAGACATCAGCCACCGCCTGCATGTGTTGCTGTCGCACGATCGTCGTCCCACCGCGGTAAGCGCTGCTTCCACCACCACCCACTGTGGTTTCCGGCGCCGTCCGACGAAACTGAGTCCAGATCCAAACTACCCTCATCGTGCTCTTTCTTCTCCACCAAGCGGTTTTCCATTTGGTCACTGTTGCTCCGCCACCGCCGTCGCTGTTTGGGCGTTTTCCGGTCACCATCCGGCCAACTTTCATCAAATAAACACCATAACTTTGCTCCCCTCTTCCTCCTCTACAAAAGCCCTCAAGAAATTTCGAGATCGGAGAACATTGATTTCTGACCGCCACGAGCCGCCGTGCCGAAACTTCGTCGGAGCTGTGGCCACCACCACCATATTCTATTCTCCTCACTTTGGGTAAGTGTTTACCCCTAATCTCTTCTAGATTGAAAATCCCCAAATTGATTTTGAAACCCTAACCCTAGGTTTTGATTTTAATTCTCAAAATCTGAAATTAATTGGTGTTTTCTGAAATTGGGAGCATGATTAAGTGTCTCCCTAAATCAATTTTGTCAATCTCTTGTTAAACTGATTTTTCTCAATTTTCATCTTGAGCCTAAAAACCTCAAATCTGTTTTGATTTTTAATGAATGAGGTTTTTGAGAAATTAAATATATTATTGAATTATACTTATATTGTGATGTTGAGAAATTAATTTAGTATTTTGTCTGGTTGTTTCAATGTTTGGATCGACTCTCTGGGATGATTTTCATGCTCTTGCTTGCTTTGGAGAAGTATGAATTCCTTTTTGGGAACTCATTGGAGTTGATTGCATGGCTGTGAAGTTCCAGAAAAACCTCCGAACGCATTAAAAGGTGGGTGAAAGAAACTATTTAATGTCGGAAACGACACGGTTACATTTAATTAGATAATGTGTAGGGCGACCCAAACCCTACACGAGAGCGAGTAACGGACAATGTCTATACCATATTGGGAACTACTCAGTGGTACCGATGATGATATAGAAATTGTGCGTTTATCGTCGTTACGCTACATCCATAGATTATTTTATTATGTGATGATTGCATGTTTGACTGGTTGATGAGAACATTATACTTAGTATATGATATCATGAGTGTGGTAATTATTTTAGAATTGTTTATACTTATTATTATTATTATTATTATTATTATCATTATTATTATTATTATTATTGTTATCATTTTAATATTATTACTACTACTGGTGGGATGATAATGATTATTATTATTATTAGTATTATTATTATTATGAGTATTATTTTATTGTCATTATTATCATCATCATTATTATTATTATTATCATTATTGTTATTATTATTATTATTATTATTATTATTATTATTATTATTATTATATCTTTGGTATTTATTATTCGGAAATGATATTATAATATGATGATGATTATGATGATAGAATGAGTGTAATGATTGTGCCTAGAGGATTGAATAAATCATAAGTTATGTTGAGACACGAGGATGTATTTGGGGATTGCATACGATATGTGATAACAGTGCCCAACCGAGATAATTATCGTGATATGGGGTTGAGATTAATGAGATGAGATTATTTTGAGGTTATCTATGAGATTAAGATGACCGGTTAGGGCACTAGGGGGTGACCTGAAACATGGTCTGTGATATGAGGGACCTGAAACATGGTCGAGTGGACCTGAAACATGGTCGAGTGGGGTCTATGCCTCGGAGGGAAAATTCCCGGGGATAGGCTAACGGCGGACCGTCCAGAGATGATTTCATTTTAGTCGCAGCTATAGTTCATGCATTGCATGAGCATCCTGGATTGTGGTCCAGAGGTGTGCACCGGGTTGTGCGTCTATAGTGCCATTGCTTTGCGTGGGCACCCTCCCGGCCCGCCGGACGGCGTGCACCGGGAACTCTGGGACGTGTCGAGTATATTGTTGTGATATCCGGATATGGCCGATACCTGAAGAGATTATTCATACAGCATTTGCATTGCATCATGATGGAGGGTAGAGGAAAGATTATAGATGTGGATTGAGGATGATTATGTTACATATATTTATCTGGGGAGACGGATGTTTAGTGTGCCGTATTTAATTAAATGTTGCTAAACCCTTTCCACGTTTGATGTTATATGGTTTCTTATCCCTATCTTCTCTATATTGCATATGTTTCGTTTTGTGATCGTGTTGAGAAGATCCTATGGGGGAGCCAGCTATGGAGGAGCTCTATGGGACCTCGTATGAGCCTGACGTTGGAGGACGAGCAGTGGATCCTCATAGTTGAGTATAGAGTCTATGACCAGTACGTCTCATCTCTTTAAGATGTTGTTTTTATTTTCTGTTTGATTATCAGTTTTGTACATTTTGGGATCCGACTGATGGGATTCCCTCTACTGTACTGTATTAGGATTTGAGGTGTATATGTTAGGTATGTATATTACGTTTTAAAATTTTTCCGCTGTTTTAATATACTCTCTTGACGATAATAACAAAATTAGGTCTTAATATTTTGGGTTTCTTTAATGGGACGTCGGGGCGTCTCAATGATCATTGCTTCCACCTTTTTAACTGGGAATTTGACTAAAAATCATATGAATTCTTTTGTTGAGGAGTTCTCCATTTTAAAAAGATTATGGGTTGATGTTCATCCAAGTAATTCTCCTAAAATCATCCAAGTTGATTGGCTGCCCCTGGATTGTGGTTGGATTAAAGTTAATTCTAATGGTGCTTCTAGTGGCTCTCCTGGTCTTGCAGATGAAGGAGCCATTTTCAGAGATATAAATAGGTCTTAGGTTGTTTTTCTGAGTTTTATGATATTGTTGATTCTTTTACTGCAGAATTATTAGCAGCAATTAAAGCCATCTGAATTGCTTTTGAGAAGGGTTGGCTTAGGCTTTGGATTGAGTGTGACTCTTCCCTTGTGGTTCAAGCTTTCTCTAATGGAGAAACTCTCTTTTTCTTCTCTACCACATATTCAGATAAGGAAATCAGTATGCTGACAAGCTGGCAAACTTTGGTGTTGATTCAAAGTATTATACTTGGTGGAATTTAATTCCTAATTTCATTTGGATTGAATTTTTTCGAAATAGGTGGCTTTTGCCTAACTTTATATTCAAATAATTCTTTTCAGCTCTTATGGGTCGGGTCTATGTCCCCCATTCTTTTGTATTCTTTATTTTTATTTTTATCTAATAAATTAATGATAAGCTGCAAATGATTGATAAAGATTGAGGTGCCAACCTAGTTGAGATCTCTTTTCTTTATAGTGATGCCTTTGCATATCATTCTTTGTTTAAAAAAAAATCATCTCTTTATTGTTAGCAACTAGTCGTTTCTGATAATTACTAGCCAATAAACTCATGTAGGTGTGAATTATTAATAACCATTCATGGTGTCTGGTGCATTCACCTTTTAAAAAATGGTGCACCCATGCCCCATTTTTGTCAATCAATATAGACCAATAAAATTGCCAACTTGGCAGGTACTTAGTTTTTTTTTTTTTTTTTTGCCTGTCTACTTCCATATTTGCAGTTCTATTCTTCCTTATTTGCACCATGGAACCACCATCTCCTTCAACGAAGCCCACCACTAGAGAACTCTCATTCATCCAGCAACAACTCAAACTACCTCCCCACCACTTCACCTTCTGCAAACTCACCCTAACTAAGGTAAAATAAACAGAAACTCCTAATCCTTAAATCAATCACAAAAATACAAAAGAGAAATGAAATAGGGATGCTCACTATGGTGGTGACAGAGAGGACGACGACAAGGCATCATGGTGGTGCGCAGATGCAAGCAAGATGCCCAATCGCGCCATTCTTACTTCCATGAGTCCCAGCGCTCGTTGGAAAGCGAGCCATTGAGGACTCTTCTTTTGCCTTTAGTGACTGCAACAACAATGGATCCGGCGAATTCTCAATCGCTTCTTCTTCTCAAACCTGACGCTTTCTCATAGCTTGCACCTTCGACAAGAATTCCGACGAACCCAACAAGCTACCATGGAGATCCGATTAGTCGCCAAGAACAAACCCGAAAATTGCCTAAAAATCGCCAAAGCTAACACAATCAAACCTTTAGAATTCCAAATGCATGCTTCAACCATCGATTATTCCATCTAAATTAAAAAATATATATATTATCTAAAATTCAGTGACTTTGAAATCCAAGAATCCTTCTCACTTCTATGTGAAAATGAAAAGATGTTCAAAGGCAAACAAAATAAAATAAAATATACATGCAAATACAACATCTTAAGGACCTATACTGCAAATATAAAATAGAAGAAATACGTTTGACCAAATAAGTTGATGTGTCAAAATAAAAGCTTGACATTTAAAAAAGTGGTGCACTGATGCACCAATTTTTTGCTGGTGCAAACTTAGACTGAACCACTATTCATTTTCAGTATTTATTATTATTATTTTGTCTTTATTTTTTTTAACAAATATGTGAGATTATTCACCTGTTTTTATCGTGTTACTATTTTTTATTTTAAATAAGATTATTGTCTTTAAAAATGATAATCATGTATACTTCTCATACATTATTTGCCCATGCATTGCATGGGTCTATCGCCTAGGGTGTGTGTGTTTGCGTGCGTGTGTGTATATATATATATACCAACATTATCGTTAAACTTATGATACCATTCATAGGAGGCTTGTTTAAGTTGGTATATTAACTTTTTAAGTTTACCCGTCATGTGTCCTTTTCCTTCCTTCTATGAACTCTATTTATTCATCTACATAAACTTTTTCCTCTAAATCCCTATTTAGAAATGTGATTTTCACATCTATTTGATAAAACTCTAAATCATAATGAGCCATAAATGCTGTGATAATTCTAAGAAAACTTTCTTAAAGATTAGTGAAAATGTCTCTTTATAGAGTTTTTTTTGGTCTTAAAGACTCACTTGCCTTGTGGAAATTGTTTTAACTAATATGCCTTGGAAAAAGGCAAGAGGTATTTAAACTATAATTTTTGGATTTCAAAAAGGTGATTTGGTATATTTGTGTGCTCTGTGTGTGTTATATAGTACTACCTCTTGTCAATAACATAAGAAAGAAAATCTTAAAACACATAAATCAAGGAAATGTAATGAAATGAATTAATTGTAATTAATACTCATAAATTTTCAAAAATACCTCTTCTAATTTTAATGAATCAACTCACTTATATGAAAATTGATATATCTCGTAAATATAAATCCCATTATAAATAAGGGTAATACTAAAAATCAATATTTAATATGTGTAAAAATTGACGCATATTTCTTATATATTTTTTTAAAAAAAAGATCTATTTATTTCTTATATTATGGACTTAAGTTAATATTTGGGTAAAAGTTAGAATTTGGCAGGCTGGGGGCTGCTAGTATGAAGTAGGGTAGAATGTGGTACATTGGTGAAGCCCAAAAGTGAAGTTAATAGAAGGTTACCCAGTATATATTGGGCGGAAAACGTAAAATTTTGTAAGGGCAGACTTATAAATATTATTCATTTGCAAAAGAGTTCATGCCCCTTCTCCATTGTTCCTGCTCATCACCTCTAGAGACGACTTAAAAACTCAGTCCATATCTTTCACAACCACGCGATCGAGGGTGACGACTCATTGACGCTCCTCTGTTGGCACCGCTTGCATGCTTCGCTACTGTCTCGACGAAGGGATGCAAACGTTCTAGGAAATGACAAAAAAATAAGCAAACCATTTTCTCATAGTAGAAACTGAAAGCAGCAAACAAATCACTTGTAGAAGATGAGATGCGAACAATTTGTTTTTTAATTCATGTGTATAAAAAATGTGGTTGAATTAATTTCTGCAAAATGTGAAACTCAATCTTAAGTGTGTTCGTGGAACAAGATTTATCTCTTATCTGCTAATTACTCTCGAAATTGAGTTCGGTCTTCCTTTACTCACTTTTACGTTACTACCAATGTTTTAAGAATCGAAATGAAGATTGAATCGATGAAATCCTCGGATCATGATTTAATTGGTTCAACCGATTCAAACGGATGATTAATAAATTAATTAATTAACTAATTATACAATAAATATTATATATATATATATATATATATATAAATATTTGTATATATAAAAAAATTAAAACATAAAAACTATTCAAAATTTTCACTCAGCTCACCTATTTACATAATAATATAATATCCTTTACCCCCAGTCTGCCATCATGTTTCGACTGCCTCTCAAAGTATCTTCTCTAATTTATTTGGCTTAATTGTACTTTTGGTCCCCCAAGTATCATGATTGTGCGATTTTGATCCCCCGGGTTTCAATTATGACAATTGGGTCCCCCAGGTATCGCGATTGTGCAATTTTAGTCCCTCGGATTCCAATTGTGCCAATTGGGTCCCTCAGAAATTACAATTGTGCAATTTTGGTCCCCCAGATATCACAATTATGCAATTTAAAATATATGTAGCCTACGTGACACATGTGAGACTGATTTGACATTTAGTGAGGTCGATTTGGTAACTTATATGACATTCCTATATAGTATTGTTGACACCTCACATACTTTAATTGACACGTAGGATGTCATGTAAGCTATCAAGTTGGTCTTAATAAGTATAAAATCAGTCCCACGTGTGTCACGTAGGTTACTGACATTTAAAATTGCATAATTGTGATATCTGGGGACCAAAATTGCACAATCGTAATACCTGGGGGACCTAATTGGCACAATTGGAACCCGATGGACTAAAATTGCACAATCGCGATACCTGGGGGACCCAATTGTCACAATTGAAACCCGAGGGACCAAAATCCCATAATCATGATACTTGGGGGACCAAAAGTGTAATTTAGCCAATTTATTTTATCACACACAGTACAAAAAAGTGGAATGAAGTTTTGCTTCACGTACGCGACCAACTTATGTGTCCAAACTCCGTACAACTCCAACAGAGAATAACACAGTGACTCGTTTGCAACTCCTGAAGGAAATTTCAGAGGAATAAAAGATAAGGATGGCAGAGAGATCATGGAACCGATATTGTGAAATTTGAAACTGAACTAGGCTGAGGGAGTGGGCTTTTGGAAAGTGAGGAACAGAGGAAGACAAAGCAAAATAAACACCAGAATGAAAGCAAAAGTGTGGGCGATGTGCGATAAGGGCATGTTAGGTTTTCTTTTTTTTCTTTTTTTGTGATAATGCTGGTTGTGACACCCATTACCCGCATATGATATTACATAAAGAAAAAATCATATATCCGTTTAAAATAACATCAAATTAAAATAGAAGCTCATCAAAAGGTGACGTGCATCACATTATCCAAACAACATAAATGTGAACTCCAAATAATATCTTAGATCAACAAAAGAAAGAAAAATAATATTTTTTTACAATATAATAACTGCCGGAAATAATAAAACTCATCCCCATGTTACATGATCAGAACCGGTATCCCCTACATTACATAGAAAATTAAACTTCATAACTAAACACAAATCATAACTATTACCAGAGCAACTTCAACTAAATCGCTCCTCAACATCTAGCTCACCATCCTCTGTATATACAATTTACATTCAAAAGAGAAAACAAAAGAGGGGGTAAGAAACATATTCATGAATACTTGGGAACGGTAAGAAACGTAGTCATGAATACTTGGCAAGTGCATCATCACTTCGTATGCCTATGGCCAAAACATGACTCAGGAAAGTCGACCATGAATACGTATTTAGTTATCAACACCGATAACCCACCATACCTAATGGCATCCACTGAATACTCACTACGTGAAATTGAATAAATAACAACAGTATTTTTGCGGCGGTTTATGAAACTGTCGTCGGTGAAGAAATTCTCATCTATATTTACAGTGTTTTGTTAACCGCCTCAATCATTCATGTTTTTGCGGCGGTTTAAATTGAAACCGCCTCAATCAAAACCATAAATTTGTCTAACTTTTTCACTTACCCGCGCGTTTCTGGTTTTCCCTCTTTCTTTCACAAAAATACCTAAATCCCTTTCTCTTTGTCTCAGGCGACATCGTCTCGACCTTCACCTTTCAAGGTTACATTCTGTTCTCCTTCTTCGTCCTCTCTCTCTCTCTCAAATTGTTCATATTCGACAGTTTCATCTCTTGTTCATATTCATCTTTTTTGCTTCTTAGGGTTTTCACTTTTTATTTTTATTAATCTTCATTCATCTGTTGACAGAGTTTTTGATTGCTTTTCGCAGCTGTTGGAATTTGGATTTTGCTTTTATCAGTAGAGATTTGCACTAAAGTTAAGCAAACTCAATCTCTACAGGTTTCTCTCTCTATTCCAATCATTTCTGTTTGTGTGTGTTTGAAATTAGGATTGAAGTACCTAATTGTTTGTGTGTTTGAAATTAAGATTCAAGTACCTAATTGTATACGAGTTCTATTTTGGATAGTATCATGTCGGTTTATTGTGTTAATTAGTGTCAGGATTAGTGTCTGTTTCTTTTAGCTTAGATAAACTTTTGCAGCCTTTTAAGGTTCATTTTTGTTGCCATACTATTATGATATTAGTGATTCAATGTTAGTTTTGCTTTTCCTAATCAATAGAACCCTGTTATTTTTATTTTCTTCTTAAAGTACTGGGATAGTGTGATGTTGATGCTCTCAAGTGACAAACAAAATTCTTTTGTTGACAAATAAAGTTACAAATTGCACCTGTTGGAAAACATGTTGGAGTCGTGGAGAGGAGAGAAAGTTGAGTGAAGAAACTGAATTTACTAAATGGGAAAAGTTGTGTTAACACAATACAACGATGAGTTTATATAGAGAATAAACTATAAACAGTAATAAACTTTAAAAGTTGTTTATAGGAATACCACATCGGTGATGTTCCCTTCAGTTGTTGCTTGTATGTTTGTTCATTAAATGAGTGTTGGAGTGTGGACAAATTGATCAAATATGTTAATAATCCAAAGATGATTGATAAATTCCATTTGGATGGGTTAACTGGATAATACAAGCAGCAGAATGAACTTACATTATTGTCCAAGATTGTTGAAGTGTTTCAGAAGCAAATACTTGCTATTGCTGGAGATGAAGGAGGAAGCTGTGTAAAGTGTTGTTCATAAATGTTATCTTTATTAACTAGTTCCATTCATTGTGATTTTGTTATTCAGATCCATTCCATGAGGTGAAGAGAAGGAGAGACAGAAAGAAAGAGGTAAGCTAAATCCAATTGATAGCTTTTGTACTTTAGATGCTGTGATTTTTGTGCTGCTTGGTTGACTGTGCTATGCACATTAGGATTCCCAGTCAACCGAACCGTTTTGATGAATTTGCCATGACTTATATACATGAATATAATGCTATGTTTTATTCCACTTCAGGGTCATGCACAAGACTTGTTACAAGTTAAGGATCTATTAGAGAGAGAGTCATGGAAAGAAGCACAAAAAGCATTGAGCCTCAGCTCAGCATTCCTGAAAAAGGACATCAATACAATCATTGAAAGCAAGCCGGGAAGTGAGAGGCCCCAAGTAAGGAAGCTTTATTTTACTCTCTTCAACAATGTTTCTAAAGTAAGTCTGTTACTTACATACCCATTTTCATGCATCAGGAAATTGTGGAAGCTGGAAGGTGAATTTTAAATCTCATAGTCATAAATGGCTGACCAATATGAATTCATTGCATTTTGACTAATATTTTCTATAAAATCATATTATCTAAAGTATAAGACAATCTTTAAGAATGTCATATAGGCAATCCTGGACTAAGTATTAGACATACATAACCACACAAAGGTACTCTTTAAGTTTGATTTAGTGTCAAAGCCCACAAGTCTAACATGTATGAGTAGAACCCTGTTTAATGTTTATTTGGTAAACTAAGACTTTATCTTCAAGCCAATAAGAGTTTGTTGTTTTCATTGTTGTTGTGTAAGTGATCATCAATTCACAGTTTTTTTGTGTATTATGAACATCAATGCAGCTAGACTATGCAGCAAGGGATAAATATGGACAGCAAGTCTGGCAGTGTTATGAGAACATTGTTGAGGCTGTCAGTGACATTCTATCCAGAGTCTAATGATCCCTAGCCTTCTTGATAATGGATGACTGAGCAGTTATTGATAAGTTTATGTCAGAACCTGCTCTAGTGAGAAGCAAGGTAGTCAACAATATGGACTCAACTAGCTGAGCCAAAAAAAGTTCCTGCTATAGAACATTAGTTTGATCATGGGAATATTGAATCATTAGTGATATGCAATTGCAAAATGATGCTCAGCTTGTGTGTCATCAAAGGCTAAAGAAAAATACATGTAGCATGTAGGCATGTCAATTTTGGTATACTGAAAAATACATGCTCAATTTGTCTTTATTGTGAAATTAGTTATTCTCATCTAATTTGTGGTTTTATCTTTCAATTTCAGGTGGCAGACTTACAATCGCCTATAGAACTGAGATGATCTTTTGCCTTTAGTCATGACTCTGAAGATCATGAAACTTCATCATCACACGGGCTTGATTAGATATATTAGATTTATATCGTGTCAGGAACTTGTATTTGCATATGTTTTTATGTTAGGATAATTTTGAATTACTCTTGAACAATATTTGTGCTATTTGTAGATTGTATGTTTTTATGCCAGGATAATTTTGAATTACTCTTGAACAATATTTATGCTATTTGAAGATTATTAATTTTTTTATCATTAATGATCATGTTTTGAAGCAATTTTGTGTATATTAAAAAAATTAATGTACCAATTTTTTTTTCTGGAAATAATTTAATTATTTTTAAATATTAAATATTTTCCGGCGGTTCCAACCGCCGCTATATTTGTATCCACAATTTAAGTAACATATTTTGCGGCGGTTCCAACCACCGCTATATTTTTATCCACAATTTAAGTATATTTTGCGGCAGTTTTTTCATATGATTTCAAAATATATTATTTGTGGCGGTTTAGAATCACCGCTAAATTTGTGACAGTTGTACCAGCTGTTGTACAAAACCGCTGCAAAACGATTTCTCGACGGTCATTTCTGAGGCGGTTTGCAAACCGTCATAAAATATTTTAGCGGCGGTTGAAACCGCCGTAATATGACATCTTAAACCATCGCTAAACAGTATATTTTTTGTAGTGACTATCCCTAATCATAATAACATATCATGGCTGTCAAATTACTCAGGCTTGGTGGAGCGGACAACCTGACATAGATAGCGAACCCATGTATTAATGGAACCTCCACACCCGATCCACGTACCCTCAAGGTCGAGAAAACTCCCTTCGAGGCCTCACTGTCGTGTTTCATCATTTGATTTCCGTCCAACATATCATCTTCGCTATGTATGATGCATTCTATGCTAAACTATGTGCAAACAGATGTCCAACCATCGCTTCCATAATTAATTACATTGATTTTCATCCATGACAATACTATAGCCATCAACAATGCCTTAACATTAATTCATCATTACAATAATCAATAACATTGACTATTAACCATGATCATCAATAATGATCATTTCAACATCTTATCATTACCATTTTTAGTAGCAATACTATTACTATTAATATTAACATTCTTATCCATACCATTGACATAGTCTTATTAACTAAACCTTGATTTATATCTTTCTAAACCATTTACAACTCAATTCAACTTAGGTTAATACACTATTTTTCTTCAACAATATTTAGCCAAAAGGGATGATTCATCCCGCGAATTCTGGTTTGGCAGGCAAACCAGAGAGCTCAACATCTAGCATTGAATTCACCCCGCGAACCCAAGAACTTGTGAAACTATTTTCCTCAATTCGCCAGACGAATATCTGTTCGTCAGGCGAATCGTGACAAACAATGAGTCTTAGGAAAAAATGAAGTGTTTGCCAATTCTAATGGTTTTATCACTCAATCCATAACCTACACTTTATTACTAATATGGTGATCAATAACCTCACCCCTCATACCCAACTCATTCATTATGGGATTCGATTAATCTATTTCAATGTTCTTATAGCATAGTATTGGTAACAGCTCATTGAAACATATCATAATATTATGAATGTTTTGAATATTTGTTTCATTGAATTTTGACGAAAGACAAATGCTAACCAAAAGCATTCAAGACAAAAAGGAAAATCAGTCGAACAAGCATGCCGGTTGTCACATCCAAGGAAATGAGCAAAGACCATCAAGTATCAAGAAAGTAGAAAAATGGGTAAATCTTATGTCTTATATACTTTGTAAGAGTGGGATGGAACTTTAAATGAAATGGCTCAAGATAATTAAAATAATCAAGTTTTTTTAAAAGAAGATTTCTATTCTAAAATCTTGTTTGATCAAAACATTTTTTAAAATGAAAGCACCTTTTTGATTTTTGAATTAAATGTATAGATGTAAAATTCAATACATCAATGCAAACTTATTTTACATATTTGTACAATTACCTGTATTGATGTACAAGGCTTAAATTTGCTGAGAGTGATTTTTGGAATTTAGTACATATGTGTATAATACTTTATATCGATGTATCATATTTAAATTTATATGTGTACGAATTATTTACATCAATGTATCGAATTTAATACATCTGCGAATTATAATTTACATCGATGTAAAAGGCCCCAAATTTGAGCAGAATGAGTTTTCGAATTTAGTACATCTGTGTATGATACTTTACATCGATTTATCGAATTTAAATACATTAATTCATGTATGAATTATTTACGTCGATGTATCGAATTTAATACTTTTTTGTATAACAAGTTACATCGATGTATTCTTTTGAAAATGGCTCAGAATCGTTTTGAAACAAAATACATCAATGTAGGAATGTCTGTAAATCAATGACACGAGCATGTTTAATAAGAAATCTTCAGATACTTAAAATCCTCCCCTGCCCATATTGTTTTGCAAAGATAACAGTTCTTAAGTTTATAAATTAGGGTTCTGATGATTAAAACAATATACACAAGAACACAGAACCTATCTTTTGGGAAAAATCATTTTGTTCTTGAAATAATCTTGAGTCATCTCTATTGTTAATCCATATCACTCATAAGACTACAAGTTGTAATCATCTGCACTAGAAGAGTGTTTCATCTTATTCTTTCTCTTTGTTGAATCCTTGTATGAGGGTGAGGTATCATTCTAATTAATAGGTGAGGTATCCTTTTATTGTAAGGGGTGGGACATCCTTTTTGTGTGCGACTTTAGGCTCAAAAGCACGGGTAAGGTATCCCAGAGGCACGAGGGGAGTGCTAGAGGTCGATGAGGCTCTTACACGTGGGTGAGGTATCCCATAAGGGATGACTGATAGTGTGATTTTACATGATGTTTGCTGTACACTTTTGCATGCATTTTTCATCTAGATTAGGCATTCTTAGTTTGATTTTTATTAGATTTTCCCTTGGAACGGGTGAAGCGGTTTCTGTGTGTTGTTTTGCAGATATTGAAGGAAAACTGTGCATATTTGGCTATAATGAAGCTTGGATGATTTTGGAGCTTGAAAAGAGAAGAAATTGAGCCAAGCAGAATTCTGGAGATTCGCCCCGCTAGACTGGATTCGCCTCGCGACCCTGAAAGCTTACTGTTCCAGAAACTACAAGTCTTTCTGGTTCGCCTCGCTAACCTTGTTTCGCCTCGCGAGTCTGGAAACCAGAAGCCAACACGCCCAGCCCCTGATGCTCCTCACGGGCATATTGGAGAAGAAATTTATGGCCTCGCGTCGCGAGTAGTGGCTCGCCTCACGAGAGTTCAGGAATGTGAAACAGCAGATTTTTAATATTCGCCTCGCGAGCCAGCACAGAACTGATTGGTATAAGTTGCTGTTTTAGAGCAGAATGGGGACAGTTTTTGAGAGTTGGACAGTTTTGGAGGCAGACTTGGGGGCTGCGGCTGGAAGAGGGTTTCAAGCCCTGAAGGGGATGTTTTCCTTGCTTTGGGACTGAAAGAAGATTGGAGGATGCTTCTATGGAGTTTGCTTCATCCCTTCTCTCTTTCTCTTTGTATTCTCTGTTTATGAGTAGTTAAATCCCTGTTGTTGGGATTAGATGTAGCCAAACTGATTGATTATGTATTTATCTTGACTGATTATTCTATGTTCATGTCTTCATATTAGTGATTAATTTTCTGTGCTTAATGCTTGTTGTGGCTAGCACCCCTATGACTCGATTAGTGTTTTAGTATGTAATGGAGACGTTCATATTAGAACCGGAATTGAATTTAATCACCTAGTAACCCTTTCGTCTAGAGATAGAGTTTGGTTTGCTAGTAATCGCGTAATCCCTAATCCTAATGCAATTTCATTAATCTAGGCCACCTAAGAGATTAGGGTCTATTAGTGGAATTAGGCTCTTGTCATCCGAGAGATCGGGACTTGAGTAGTTTAGTGGATTGATTTTAATATTTGAAGCATGAATGGGAGGTATCTAGTCCTGATAGTACATGAGTTAGAGGTTTGGTGAAGTCTAGTTCCAACATATCCTTACTGCACCCCAAGTGTTTGTAAAAAGTCCCCAAAAAGACCAAAAAGATTTTATTTCTTTTCTTTTGCTTGTTTTACTTTCTCTTGATTCATAGTTTAGTCTAGATAGTTGCTGAGTTTGTGAATTGGTAGTTGACATCCAATCCCCGTGGATAGGATAAACCGGTCTTACCACCGTATTACTTGCACGACTGGGTATACTTGCCCAGATTCGTCCAACAATGACTAGAGTGCTTGGTGTTGTAAAATGGTTGCAAGCACCGGTTAAGCTTGTTTATTTTAGTGGAAGAAAATCCCACAGGTGGAATAGGGACTGGACGTAGGTCACAGGTGGTTGGTGGCTGAACCAGAATAAAATCCTCGTGCAAGTATTCTCTTCCCATCTCTTTTCTTTTGTTCATTTTATTATATAACTGACTGTGCGATTAAATTTGTTGAAGAAAACATTTTTAAATATGAAAAGTATTTTTAGACTCAATTCACCCATCCCCTCTTGAGTTGAAGCCTCCTATTGCAACAAATGTAACACATACAAAAATGTTATATCATGACATCATTCATCAATCATGGCCATATATCAACAAGACCTGTTCACATATATGAACATACACATAGGGGTCATGGGTTAACCCATTCATCTTATTCTATCCTTAAACCCACATATTCATAATGGTTCTTCCCTCATACCTAGTATGAAGATTGAAACTCAAAATAAGGGAAGAAAGGTTCCTTTCGAGTTTCGTCTCATGACTGCTTGTTCACTACCTCAAGAATGACCGTAGAACACCTTGATTAAGTCTGTAAATCAAAGAAACTCAAGGGAAAAAACAAGATGGGGAAGGTGCACAAAAATTAACTTGTTTGCAACCACAAGAGAAATGAAAGGATGAAACCAAAGCTAAAGGAGGCGTGTATCAACAACAATGTCCTTTTGATGAAAAACGACGAAGAACATAGACATAAACAATTTCCTTCAAGAATTCTTGATAGTGACCAAAGGAAATTCTAGTTGATGAAGAGAGGCATTTTTCTAAGTTTAGGATCGTGGGAAATAAATTTTAGGTCGTGGTTTAGAGGTTTAAAGTGACTTAGGATGCAACTTGGATGAAACCGAAGCTTAAAACACAATGTCGTTAGACTCAGTCCACGTGGTGAATTTTGCAGTGCACCCCAATGCATAATTTTTCACTCTGTCTCATCTGGAGAATTCCTATTCGTTGGGCGACCTAGGATGTAAATTTTACCTGTACCAATGAATACCCGCAGATAATATTTGTACCAGTTAGAAAATGGATATCCGCAGATAAATTAAACGGGTATTTTCTCTACTAGTTTATTAATGGGACGGGGCTGATAGTATAATATTCATACTCACGGATACCCGTTTACGTAAAATCACTAAACCACCCTTTTACATATATAAACAAATTACCCTAATTTTGTCCCAACCCTTGTTTTTGTTACTAATTTTGGATGTTGCATCCTACTTCTCAGTTTTCACTCTCATTCCCGAATCCCTTTCTGTTAAGATAGTTATAATTGGTTAGAGTTAGTTAGAATTAGTTTTAATGGTTAGTTAGTTTACTTGGATTAGTTAGCTATATAAGCCAAGGTTACTCATTGTATTCTTTACTTTTTTCATTCTAATCAATATACACTTTTCAATTTCTCTCAACTTTGTCTGCTTCTTCTTCTCTGAACCATGAAATTCAACATGGTATCAGAGCCATACCATCCACCTTGAACACTCTTCTGCTGCATTTTCTTTTCTTTTTCTCTTTCTTAGTTTATTTTCTTTTCTTCTTCCACTTTCCCGAGAAAATCCACAAATTTGTTTCCTTCTCATTAGAAAATTCAAGATTCGATTTTGTTACCTTTCTCAACCTCATTTCTTCTCCTCTGCACTTTGTTTTCCTTTTTCTGTATGGTTGAAGATTTGGCCTCCTTCTCCGTCACATCAAATTTCCATTTTTCTTCTATTCGTATGCGTTTTTTTTTTCTTCTTGATTTCCTTTTGCGTTTTTCATCATCCATATCCAAACCCTAGAAAATTCGTTGCACAATCTCTGGCACTTCATCCTTCTCCCAAGTTGAAGATCGACAAAGAAATTTTTTTTTCTCTGCTCTCAGATCTGGTTTGTCGCCTCGTCTCCATTAACGGTGCCACCACACAGGTTACTGTTTTTCGCATCACCGGATCTCAGATTCGCTACACGGTTCGTTTTTCTTCAGCTTCGCACTCGATCGGTTTCTTCCTTCTCGATTCGGTGTCTGCGCAGTTCTTTGTGGACGAAAATGATGCAGATCTGGTTTCTGCATTTTGATCCTTTGTGCCATAGGAATGGCGTTTTCTGGTGGGGTTTTCTTGCTTGAGACTTGACCGTGTCAAAAGTTCTTCAGTCTCTCAAATCCGATTTCGCCGCTGATCTTTCCCTCTCTGTGATTGCACGGTGATGGTTGCTTTCCTTTGTTGGTGTTCTTCGGTGTTCGTTCTTGATTCACTGATTTGATACATCAGTTTTGTTTTATGGTGTTTGGCTGTTGTTGCTAGTTGAGCTTAATTTGGATGCTCAAAAGATGTTTGTGTTATGTCCTCTGTTAAGACACATTCCAATTCTTGCTTCACTGATTTTCGGTTCAAGATTGTTGAAGATGATTGTTCAGTGTTCTAGTTCTGATTTTTGATTAGCCTATTGGCTTTATTGATGTAAGCTTCTGTCCATGGTGGTTAAGCATTGCATGAGCTTCTGCCATGGATGGTTAAGCATTGATATTTTTGTTGCAAGCTTCTGCCCATGGTGGTGGTTAAGCATTGATGATGTTCTTGCTTCTGTTAAGTGGTTAAGCCTTGAGTAGTGGCTTCTGCTTAATGGTTAAGCTTTTGCCCTTGTTGGCTTTGATGATTTCAGCTTCTGCCTTATATGGTGGTTAAGCACTTGGAGCTACGTTTCCTTTTGTATTTGCCAATATGTTCTTGGCATTTTCATTATATTTTTTTGGGATATGAATTTGTATTGATCATTCCAAGCTGGAAGTGTTATGTACACCTTCCAGCTTGCGGGGGGCTGTTAAGATAGTTATAATTGGTTAGAGTTAGTTAGAATTAGTTTTAATGGTTAGTTAGTTTACTTGGATTAGTTAGCTATATAAGCCAAGGTTACTCATTGTATTATTTACTTTTTTTCATTCTAATCAATATACACTTTTCAATTTCTCTCAACTTTGTCTGCTTCTTCTTCTCTGAACCATGAAATTCAACACTTTCTTTGCCGTTCAAAAGTCCCTTTCAGTTTCACTCTGAGGCAGTCGTGAACGAGGACTGTCGCAGCTTCGTCGAAGATCATTTGGAGAGTTGCCGCATTAGACTAAACGAGGAGCGTCACAGCTTCGTTGAGCCGCTGCATCTGTTGAGGTACTGCTTCTTCCCGACTGTGATTAGCTTCATCTCTCTCTTTCCCTCTCCCTCTCCCCTTCTCCTTCCGTCTCTCTGTTACGCCCCTCCCATCTTTCTATTACGGTGTATCTGAGATTGGGGAAATGGGGGAACAAGCTGGGGGGTGAAAATTTTAAGGCCTCGGGTTCCCTCATGGTGTTGTTAGCTTTGTTTAATGTTGACCTTTTCCTAGATAGCTCTGGTATGAGTATGGTTTGTGGCTGTTATATAAATTTGGTCGGAGTAACTTCACCCTTGCTGTCGTGGAGCTTGTGTGCAGGGGACCAATTTTCATTTTGGTTCTGTGTTATACATTTCGTGCTTGATTATGTCGTGGATCTGGTTGAGCAACTTTGGTGTTTTGCTTTGTGTGTTTGTTGTTGGTTTAGTGTTTTGTTGTTGGTTTGTGTTTGAGCTGCTTTAACGTTTTAAAAAGAAATGTCCATTTAGAAAATGTTCCAAGGTAAATGTCCATTTCATTATTATTATTATTATTATTATTATTATTATTATTATTATTATTATTTTGGAATATCAATTTGAATGTTACTGTTAAAGAAATTTTGGTATTATTACCTTATTTTCTTTCTTGTTGGGAAACTGTTAAACTGTTATGTTGTCACGTCCCTTAATTTCTAACTTGCTGTTAAATTGTATAATAGAGCTAATATTAATATGGTGATCCCTTTTTTGGCAACTGATTATTGTTTATTTTGTTCTTATCCAAGTACTATTGATTTTGGTACTTATGGATTGGTGTATTATGTATAATTGTTTTTGTTCAATTATTGTGTTATGGTCTTATGCATTAATGCTTTTGATTGATGCCAAGAAAGGGGTTTTTGATTAATAAAAAAACTAACATAAAATTCAATAAATTTTGTGAAGTGTTATAATATACATGGATACCTGTAAATATTGACAAATTTATTTAAACCGTGCAAGATGGATACCCGCATGGATATGAGGCACGGACAGGTAAGAAATTTATCCAACGGGGTGGGTGCTGAGGGGCTACAACCTATACCCACCTATCCCATTTACATCCTATATCCTATTCACCCTTTCCACGGGCTAAACCACTCCTAACGAAGGTTTACAAAACCAGATCGACCATCCAATCAAGGTTTAATCGTGGTTGAACCGGTTATAATTAAATAATATTATTTTAATTTTTAATATAATATTTGTAACAATATTAAACAAAAAAAAAACATAACAACTAAAATCATTAAGCACAATTTTTTTATTTTGAAATTAAACTAAATAAATGTAAATATATATATTAAAATCATCTTCGTAGGGGAAGCCAACCCAAAATCTACAACCAGCCCACATATGTTAGAAAACAAAAGAATTGAGTTTTAGTTAGGATGACCCAAATCCTTTTATACTAATTTTTTTTTCCAAGAAACCGGTCCAGACTGGTCCACAACCGATTATGATCGGTTTTACCGATTTTGAACCGGTTCAACGGTGCTGAGATCAGTTTCAAGCAAGGCCGGTTCTGGGGGTCAACCGAACCGGCCTAGGTCCCAGGTCCCGGTTAAAACGGTCGGACCGGCCGATTCGGCCCGGTTTTTTAAACCTTGCTCCTAACATGTACATAGACATTTAGAATGAATCCAAAACATAGATCAACATACAGAACACATAACAATACATCAACGCTCATATAACTGAAAAATCAGGGTGTTACACTGGTTAGGTTCCTGCTTTCTGATGCTTGTAAATTGAATGTGAACATAGAACAAGGTGCATGTATTTGGATCGGTCGGTTTCTAAGAACCGGTCTCGATTAGCCTGTTCGATCCGGTTCCGGCGGTTTTTCAACGGTTCTATCAGACAACCAAATTTCAGGGGTCAACCGAACTGCAGACACATCCGGTTCCCGGTTGAACCGGTCGGTCCGGTTCGGTTCTTAAATCTGGCTACTACCATAGTGAAATATCAAAGCAATTTGTTTCCTGAATTGAGAGAAGTGTTTGGGTCATGTTCGAGGGTCACAAGACCTTTTTTTTGCAGCTAGATGAGAAAGACAAGTTTCTCCACAAACATTGCTTTCTGTTACTTTAAATGAAATAAGCATCAACCAGAAACATAACTATGGAGCGCGGCGTGATGGTTGGCAACCTTGTTTTTAACTAGGCGGTGATCACGTCATTGGTTCGATCCTCAGGTTGTCATTTTTAGGTCCCATTTTTATAAATAAAAAAAGGATCTGAGAATAAATGAAAACAATGAGATATGGGGTTTGAACCCAGGACCCAACAGAAAGCTTTGTCAGTGACAATTAACTAAAATATTTTTTCAGTTATAAAATTATTTTCAATTGTCCATCATGGCGAGGGCAAACCCTCTATGCGATGAAACTATACTCTCAGTGAGTATCCTCCACCGACCTCCCATTCCCCGTCTCCTCGCTGCACCCACTCTTGATGTGCATAGATCATGAGGGTAAGTCAGATAGGTCACCCAAGATGCTCTTGAACTTTGAAAGAGGTGTTCCCCAATATACACCTAGTGTCGACTGTCTGGGTGATGAGCCCACACATCAGGACCTCCGAGGAACTCAATGTAGATGTACCGAGGGGTCGCCATCATCTTCTAAGGATGTACGCGGGTCGGTTTAAGACAGGGATGACCAAACATGTTGCCCGAACCAATCAATATTTATGGGTTGGGTTAGGTCGGTTCCTCTAATTTTTCTCCAAATTCGAAACAAACCAATTTGACCAGAAACGAGTTAGTTCGGGCTGGGTGAAAAGTCTAACACATTTGAGTATTTTATTATATGGCTTCTCAGTGTCCGGGGGAAAGCGTTCTAGATCTGATTTACAAAACCCACCAAAATTTTCAAAACCGTTATTCACTTTCTTTAAACCCACAGATCTGGTTCAGTGGGTGGTAATGAGGAGGAACTGAAAAACCTCATAGGGTGCAGAAAAAGAAACAGAGAATTGAAGGTGGGTGGTATTACTATTATTTAGGGATGGCAAAATCATCCAAGTCCATCTTCCATCATGTCCATCCAAAGTTAAATCCATTCAATTCATTCATTACAAATAAAAAAACGTTAATGGATTGGATCAAACCGGATGATATTATTTTAGGATGGATAGTGATCCATCCACTATTTTTTAAAATCCAATGTATCATATCATAAAACAAAAAATATCCATTGGATAAAGATCAATAAAAAATAAATCATAAACTGAAAGTAGTGTTTTCCTTTTCTTCCTCTTCGTTCAATCTATCTAATGCTTGCGCCAAGCTTTGATGTTGAAATCCTTGGGAGCTTAATTTATTCTAATATATATTTATTCAACAAGAAAGAAAACTACATATCCTCCCACTTTGAAGCTTCATTCAACTTGCAAATTCCTGTTACTGGTTATGGATGAATACAACAACGTCGACAACTCATGGTTTGTTTTCGTCTCATATTGTATAAAATTTGTTCTATTGTATAATTAGTTAAGATTTTTTTTTTTATGATTCCTGACAAACAGTTGAATTTCGTTTTAATAAATATTATCAACTCTAAAGAGAAGGTAGAGAGAAAGGGGAGCGAGGGTTGGGAGATTTGAGAGAGAGAGAGGAGAGGGAGAGAGAGAGATGAGAGAGGAGGGGTAGAGGGAGAGAGAATATTTCAATAAAAATAATTTAATTATTTAAAATAATTTTTGTGGATGAATTGGATATCCATCCATAAAAGAATTGCTAATGGATGGATTGGATGGTTTTTATTAAATGGATCATGGATGAAATTGATTTTTTCAATGAAATTTTAATAGATCATAATGAATAAATTGATTGTTTTCAATCCATCTATTATAATATGAATAAAAAATTATTCAGCCCATCTATTTGCCACCCGTACTATTATTCCTATCACTTCACTAACCCCATCCATTAAAAACTTCACTCCTGATGGAGTTTCTCTTCTACTTTCGTGGAGCTACGACGGCTGACAGGCATATCAGGATAGGACGAGTGATTAAAATTGGGTTGGGGTTTACAAAAGTAATTCCTCGTAAGACACGATCAGGATCAAGAAAGGTACCTTAATAAGTTAGAGGTGTTTTTTTTATAAATGATTACACCCGAGTCTTGGGTTTGTGTAGCAAACCCATTACCCGAATCAAATAAGGTCGATTCTTTACAGGGCTAGTCGGACCCAAAATCAAGAAATACCCAAAAGAATTGCATCGATTTGGGTTGGGTTTTCAGGTTCATCAGGTTGACTCGGACCCATGGACCCATTTACATACTTAATTCTATCAATTTGAAGCACAAACTTTCATAATGGATAAAGGTTAGTAATTCCACTCATTCTTGATAGTGAAAAATAATGGATAAACTTTCGTAACGGATAAAGGTTAGTAATTACACATTATTGATTCCCTCCTTGCACAAACAAAGTTTTAATTTTTAAGTTATGTCAGTGTCCTCAGATGTGATTTCTGGTATTCATGTTATTTCTTGTTCCCTGCTTTTTAATTAAGTTATATTTTAACATAAGATATGTGAAGCAAGCAGTAGAGTATAAGAGGGAATATTATAATTTAGAAATTAATAAAACCACATACACAAATACGACGGTGCGCATTCTAAGTTTATGTAATATATATTAGTTTGCACACTTCAAATTTAGAATAAACACCTACATTGAACATATTCATATATATGATCACTACTTTTATTTTATATATCTTTTCTGTTTGGAAGTATATATTTGGACGATTAGGATTGCAATTCTGCTTCAATCTTGGGACCTTTGCTGAAGAAATTTCTGCGGAATTCTCCAAATGACATGGATCTGTATATTGGTGGGGTGCTTCCATTCACCAAATCTTTTGCGGGTTCTATGATGCTTTCAAACGATGGATAGATGAAATATGCAACACTTGTGCGTGGAGTGCTCGAATTTGTTACAACTCGGTGTTCAGCACCAATAAGCCTTCCATTACTAATTATCTGAAAGACTCAGAGAGCAATGTTCAACAAAATCTGTCATACTTGAAATGATAGGTTAATAAAAATTCAAATTTTGGAAAATATTTGTTGTACAACATAAACACGATATATTTGTTCGATAGGAGTGTGAATAAATATTATAATATATCATATATAAAATTATAATATATTATATATAAATACAAGTGAGATGTTTTATGAGTGTCCTATCCAGGAACGGATCTAGAAATATTGATTAGTGGGGGCAATTTTATATACTATAATATTTTTATTAAAAAATATATAGATGCATAAGCGATAAATTAATAAATTATTATCATTAAGCAAAATTTGGAAATTATGAAAATTATATCATTGATACCAAATGTTTATTATGAAAAATATTAGTTCTTGAGACTATAATGTTGATTTTCTTTTAAAATATTTATCCATTTCTAGAACATGACGAGAATATGACAAAGAAAATGTAAAATGAGCTGATTCTGGATTCCTAAATTCTTGTTGTTTGCTAATATTATTTTCTTGTTTTCTTTATATTAGTCTCACACACGGTTTCACATTCTTATTAGTTTATCTGTAGCTACGCTGCGAAGAGAGTGAAGCAAGAGAGAAATGAAATAGCCAGTAAAAAATAAAAATAAAAAGTCTTATTTAAGAAACAAAAGTTTTATATTTTAAGTAATTGTATTGAGAAATAAAAAAAAAAGTGTTATATAGACTAAAATTGTAGAATAATGGGGGCAACAAAAATTTTCAGTGGAGACAAAATAGAAGTTATATAGAACTTAAAAATAATTATCCCAAAATGAGTGGGGGTAGGTGCCCCCACTGCCCCCACTATAAATTCGTCCCTGGTCGTATCATGGTTTTATTATTCATTCAAATTTTCTTAAAAGAAGGAAAATAATATACACTTCACATTTGACATTAAACGATAAACAAAGAAAAAATCATTCAGCAGTTGTAGATAACATGAAATTCTGGTATTTGTTACAAGAATAATATCAAAAAACTATGACTTACATGACAATTGTGCATTGTAAAAGTATATTCTCAATTTGCTTCTAGGAATTTGTAGCAAAATTTCCCCCTTTTTACATTGATTTTTCTCCTTTTTTAAGCTAAGGTATAAAATGATAGAAATTTACACTTATCCGAGAAAAAATTATCTATTTATGTGTAACACCCCCAATTTTTAGTATTTGAAAATCAGAAATAATTAATTAGATATGGTAAAAATAAATAGGGGAATTTTTTGGTACAAAAAAATTCGAATTTAGACTCAGTTCGGACATTATTGACAATATTAAACAGAACTGTTAGAGCGGAAACAAAGAATTAAAAATCCTAGGTTGACCAAAAAAATGACTTGAAAAATTCTTAGTTGTTGGACAACAAGTCCGAATCCTAAAATCATGAAGAAATCGATAATGTAAAATAGTATAATTTGATCATTATTTGTTTCATCTGTCCTGACTGGCACCGGTCCCAGGTCCCACATCAACCTTAGAGCTGGGAACCTAAATCTAACTTGTAAAATTTTCCATTATTCCTATTCCAAGGTCCTTGATTAATTTGAAAGCCGGAAGTCAAAAATTTTATACCGTGAATGTTGAACATCATTTGAAGCCAAATTCTACTAAAAAGCAATTTTTGTTCCCTTTTCCCTCTAGCTGCAGCTGTGAGCTTCTTTTTTCTCTTTGGATCTTTCTTTTTTTGTCTCCTAATCTTACACCAGCCATTCAAATTTTACAAGATATTCTTTAGTCTCCTTCCCTCCTAGGCACACATGCATCATGCTCCTAGGTTGGTACTCAAAATTTTGATTTTTCGTCTCCTCTCATGTTCCATTTGGCAACCACATTATACCCACACACTCTTATACTTTTATTTTCTCTTCATCTTCTTCATTCTATCCTCTTCCACCATCACTCACATACATTTTTCTTCACCATTTTACTTACTCTACACTAACTAAGCCTCTCTAACTCAAGCTTTCATCTTGTTTGAAGAGGTTAGACAAGTCTCACCATGTTCATCTCCTCCTCCTCCTCCTCTTGTATTTCGGGTTTGCTCTCGTTTTTTCAAGAGACCCATTTTGTTCTTTCTTTTTATGGTTCAATGTCGTCTCTAGGTTCCTCATAGAGTAAGGGATGCTTCATTGTTAATGTGGAGAAAGTTTGACTACCAAAACCCTAAGGTGGGAGGAAGAAGTCAATCTAAGGGTTTGGAGTTGATTAGACATAGGAGGGGATTCCCTCTCCCCTTTGCTTACACTTTCTCTTACTTTCTTTTCGTCTTGATGAGTATATGCTTGTTTGCATCTGGTGTTAATTTCATATTACCCTTGTATTTGTTAGATTGGATGATGAAAAACTCCTCCTATCTTGATTTTAATGTGTTTAAATTCTTCTTGTCATATATATGTATATGATCTTGGTTAATTTAGGCTTAATGACTTGTAATTCTAGTCTTGAAAACAACTAAGGAAAAATGCAACAAGTGGGGCTCTTTGCCACATGGTTGATCACAGTTTTGACCCATGAAAATGACACTCAAATTCATCATCAATGAATGGTCAAAAAGGTTGAAGAAATTGATGGGTAAAAGACTAATGATTAGTCACTAATCCCAAGTTAATGATGGGACAAAAAATTAGTTTAAGTGGGAAAAACCCAAGTCTCTATTAGACTTTGAGAATTCGGCCAGGGTAGACTAAGTGGCCAAGAAAATTTGTTCAAACAATTCTTGGGCCTTCTAAGGCCCGATGATGAGGATATGAACCAGTAGCACTCTTAGGAAGAATGGTAAACTTTAATTTGGACTTTCACAATTGAGCTAGGCGATTAGTAAGTATGACACCCTTCTAATTAAGTTAAATAAGGTTAAGTAATTTTAGGTTAAAAGCTAATTAATTTAGATGATGTTAAAGTAGTTAGTTTTTTAGTTTTTTTTTTCAGTTGGCTGATTAGTTATGTTGGTTAGTTGAAAATCTGTTAGTTCTGTTGGTTAGTTAATTAGCTTCAGCTAGTTGATGTTAGCTAAGTTAATCTTGTATAAATTGTAGAAGTAGCATCATGTATTTATTCATTCAGAAAATGAGAAATTCATTTCTCCCATTCTCTCTTTCTCCTCTTCATTTTTTCTCTGATTCTCGATGCCTCATTTCTTCACAGTGATTTCAACATAGTATCATTCGCTTCTTTGCTTCTGCGTGTTCCTCATTGAACGAAATTGATCGCTTCTCGGTTATCACCTCGCGGTGATTGATCAATTGTTCGTTCCTCACCTCCCGGTGTTGATTTTCTAATTCAATTTCTTGATTCTTCTCTGTTCTTGCATTTTTTTTCTACAAATGGCAAACCCTAATCCTAATTCTCTTATGGATCCTACAAGTGTCTATCACTTGAATCTCAATGAACAAACTGGAATATTGCTTGTATCTCCACCTCTTAGTAGTGCAGAAGAGTTTCGATCGTGGTCACGAGCTATGACTTAATTTGGCTCTGAAATCAAAGAACAAACTTGGTTTTGTGAATGGCACTATCTTGAAGCTAGCAGAGAACAATGTAAACTTTGAAGCATGGGATAGATGTATTACTATGGTGATGTTTTGGTTAATTCATTCTTTGGATCCATCAGTGAGACAGTGCGTTTTGTGGATGGATACTGCTTATGAGATTTGGAATGATCTTCAAAGAAGGTATTATCAAATGGATGTTTTTCGAATTTCTGATTTGCAAGAAGAGATTTACACTCTTCGACAAGGTGATCTCAATATCACTGCTTACTTCACACACTTGAAGGGACTTTGGCAAGAATTACACAATTTTAGACATATTCCTTCGTGTTCTTGCCAAGCACCCTGCAAATGTGATTTACTTCATATTATCAAAAGCTATAGAGAGGATGACTATGTCATCAGGTTTCTGAAAGGTCTAAATGAGCAGTACTCTGCTGTGAAATCACAAATTATGATGATGAAACCCTTGCCAGATATAGATACTGCAATTTCACTATTGATTCATCAAGAAAGATAGATGTTTAATAATGTAAATGAGTCAAAAGTCTTGGCCAATTTTAGTGGAAATTCCTCAACTAACAGAGGCATTTACAAAGGAAAAGGGAGCAAGAATGGCTCTCAGAAAAATGGAAAGTGGAACCACAATGGCAGATCTTCCAAACAGTGCACCTACTGTCACAAATCTGGCCATACCATTGATACATGCTACAAGAAGCATGGGTATCCAACTCCACAAAGAAGAGCAGTTAATAATTGTGTTGGGACTGATGAATATGCTTCAGATGATGATTGTGGAAGCATCATTTCTCAGTCTCGGAAGGAAGGAAAGGAGGGCTCAAGTATGTCCTTTACTCCATAGCAGCATAAGGCAATCTTAGCAATGCTCCAAACTCCTCATCAAGGTCACAGCACCAACCACATAACCACCACTCATCCTAATACCTCTGGCATATCCTCAGGTATCGTCTGTCATTTGTCCAGTGGTCCTAAACCAAATTACTGGCTATTGGACACTAGAGCAACTGACCATGTGCGCCATACACTTAGTCATTTCCAAAGTTACAGGAATATTAATCCTATTCAAGTAAATTTACCAAATGGTAGTCATGTGACAACTAATATTGCAGGGACTATTTTTTTCTCTGATTCTTTTTATTTGAGTGATGTCTTATACATTCCAATTTTTGAGTTCAATCTCATTTTTGTTTCAAAACTTTGCTTGTCCCTAAATTGTTCACTGACTTTTACTGATGTTGGCTGTCACATTCAGGAAACAACCACCTCGAGGATGATTGATGCAGCTGAAAAGAGAGCAGGATTATATGCAGTTCAACCTTCAAGTATGATGATTGTTGAGTCTAGATCAATAAATGTTGTTGCCAACAGCAATGGGAGCTTGTGGCATAGGAGATTAGGTCACGTTTCTTTCTAGAAACTTGTTTGTTTACAGAAATCTTATCCCTTTATTACTTGTAATGATCCACATGAACCTTGTGATACTTGTCATATTGCAAAACAAAAACGTTTACCCTTTTGTAATAGTTTGACACAATCTAATAAAACTTTTGAGGTCATACATGTAGACATTTGGGGACCTATCTCCACTCTATCTATTTTTGGACATAAATACTTTCTAACTGTAGTTGATGACAAAACTAGATATACTTGGATTTTTTTTGATGAAACACAAAGCTGAGGTGTCTTCACTCATCAAGAACTTTGTTCAGATAATTGAAACACAGTTTGACAGTAAATTGAAGTGCATTAGGTCAGATAATGGAAAGGAATTCTTACTCACCGAATTTTAAAATTCAAAAGGAATTTTACATCAAACCTCTTGTGTGGAAACACCACAACAAAATGGCATCGTGGAGCGAAAACACCAACATCTTTTAGCCATTACTCGGGCTCTACTCTTTCAAGCACAATTACCTAAATTTTTCTGGAATTTTGCACTCAGTCATGCAGTGCATTTAATCAATAGACAACCATCTGCATTTCTTTCAAATGACTCACCCTACTTAGTACTACACAACCAACTTCCTGATATTTCCAATTTCAAGGTATTTGGTTGTCTATGCTATGCTAATACACTCACTGCACATAGAAAGAAACTAGATCCTAGGGCAAGAAAATGCATTTTCCTCGGTTTTAAAACTGGAACAAAAGGGTAAATTTTATTTGACTTGAAGAACATAGAGACTTTTATCTGAAGGAAGACCTACAAGAAGAAGTCTATATGCAGCCTCCACCCGGCCTCTTACTTTCTAGTCCTGACTTGGTTTGCAAATTGGAAAGATCTCTTTATGGCCTTAAGCAAGCCAGTAGGATGTGGAATGCCAAGCTTACTCAAGTCCTCTTAGATTCTGGTTATTCACAGTCTCGGGCAGATTACTCTCTGTTTGTAAAAACCAAAGACAAGCACTTCACAGCCATCCTAGTCTATGTGGATGACTTAGTCCTCACTGGAAATGATGATTTTGAGATTACATCTATGAAACAGTTGCTAGATGATAGATTCAGCATAAAGGACTTAGGTCAATTAAGGTTTTTTCTTGGTTTTGAAGTAGCTCGGTCCTCAAAAGGTCTTAGCATTTACCAAAGGAAATATGCTTTAGATCTCCTACAAGACACAGGGTTACTTGCTGCTAAACCTTCTGCTACTCCCATGGACTAAAAAAACAATCTCCATAGTTCTTCTGGTGAACCAATGACAGATCCAAGTTTGTATAGAAGACTAGTTGGCTGTTTGTTATATCTCACTCATACACGCCCAGACATATCATTTGCAGTGAGCTCTCTCAGTCAATTTTTACAATCCCCTACTACTTCACACTACCAAGCAGCTCTTCGAGTGTTAAAGTACATCAAAGGATCATCGGGAAAGGGCCTATTCTTCTCTGCTAACAGTGATGCACATTTAAAAGGATATAGTGATTCGGATTGGGGAGCTTGCCAAGATACTCGTCGCTCCATTACAGGATATTGTTTCTGCCTTGGTTCTTCCTTGATTTCGTGGAAAAGTAAGAAACAATCTACAGTATCTCGGTCATCTTCTGAAGCCGAGTACAGAGCCTTAGCTCAAGTCTCATGTGAAGCACAATGGATCTTATACTTATTGAAAGATCTTCATATTCCTCATGATCAATCGGCCACTATTTACTGTGATAACCGATCTGCACTTCACATCGCAGCTAATCCAGTTTTTCACGAGCGTACGAAGCACATTGAAATAGATTGTCATGTGGTTAGAGACAAAGTTCAATCTGGCACCTTGCATCTTCTACCCGTTTCATCTACATCTCAAGTGGCTGACATCCTTACAAAGCCATTGCCTCCTGGACCATTTCAGAATTTCATTTCCAATCTAGGAATGTTTGATATACACATTCCAGCTTGAGGGGGATGTTAAAGTGGTTAGTTTTTAGTTTTTCTTTTCTTTTTCAGTTAGCTGGTTAGTTATGTTGGTTAGTTGAAAATCTGTTAGATCTGTTGGTTAGTAAATTAGCTTCAGCTAGTTGATGTTAGCTAAGTTAATTTTGTATAAATTGTAGAAGTAGCATCATGTATTCATTCATTCAGAAAATGAGAAATTCATTTCTCCGATTCTCTCTTTCTCCTCTTCACTTTTTCTCTGATTCTCGATGCCTTATTTCTTCACAGTGATTTCAACAGATGAAACATTCTTAAATGGGGCCAAAGTACATCACTTAGGCCAAATCAAATGAAACAACCCAAAACAGAGATTGGTGGTCCATGGCCACTTAGGTCCTATAAGTGGTCAATGGTCAGCTACTGAAGCACTTAGAAATGTAAATTCTACGTAACAAATTAGTTAAATGCTAAGTTGAGCCATTTAGGGTTTGAAAACATTTTCATGAATGAGGACTTAGTAACTATTCTTTGAGACCATCCATTGGTGTATATTTGGGAGTATTTAGACTATAATGTGATTCCTTGAACCCCTTTGGGCTTGCCCACTAATTGAAGAAGACTATGAACATTGAGGACATTGGATGAGGATTATCCATACTTGGACAGCTATGAACTTGAATATCAATCCCACTCAAGATAATCATCAGCAATACACTTCACATAAAAAAAAAAAAAAAACTACTCGAAATTAAAATAATGCAAAATGGGAAATAAAAGGGTTAATCAAGATTTACCTGTAAGAGTAGACCTATGTTAATCACAAAGGCATTGGGAATAGGTTCAACTCCAATCCATTCCCCTTCCTTGTGGACTTGAAGTCCAATTACATGTTCCTCTTGAAGTAGAATGGTTATAATGGAAGGGTCTCGATGCTTGGCTAAGCCCAAGGTTAAGCTTGGATCAGGGCATGGAGGGTAGTGATGAACTAGCACTGCTGGATTTTCACTAAGTCCTCCAAAGAAATATCCTGGGGTAAGTCCTAACCCTTCACAAAGTAGCTCCAAAATTTTAAGACCCAGTTTCCTCAGTTCTCGTGTATATTTCCCAACAACCTCTCTGAAAAATTCCAAAATAAAACCATGTTAATTAGTTAATTCAATTGATTTTGACACAAACACAATTAAAAATGATTAATTTTTATGCAAATTGAGCATTCAATTAAAATTTAATTGATGCATTGTAAGTGTAAAAAATAAAAATAATTTTGTGAACTTATTATGCATTCTCACGTAAAAGTCCCTGAAAACCCCCTCTATCCTTGGCCTAGCCCTCTTTCTCAACTCGAGTCTTAAGTTCAGCGGCATTAATATTAATATCAAAATTAAACTGATCTTAAATTAATGTGTCGTGACAAAATTAAAAATGAAAAGATATCGAGATATGTTCATGATTTCGACAACTAATGTACAATTCGAGATGGATTTCCTTGATAACGTCTTCATTTTAAAAAATAAAAATAAAAATCAATTCAATGTAGTGTAATTGTACACGGTTTGATTTTATGACGATATGTAAGAGAGGGGTTAAGAAAACAAGTTAAGAAAACAAATTAAGTAGCTCATTGACGAAATTTTGTATGCCATTTTAACATATTCCGCTTGAGCTGGATTTTAATGGTCAAATCAAATATTAATTATTTCAATGTCATCCACTTAATCAAATTTTGTGATGATGCAATTCTTGACGATTTTTAAAAGCAACCGTAATAAACTAAAAAAACTTCCAAATCAAATCACTTTCACTTGTGAAATATTAAACTTGATATGTAGACCAAGTAAAATTACAATTTTGCTCAAAATTCTGAATGATATAACCTTAATTGGATCTAACAGAATGTATAAAATGCCTGCAAAGTGTGGGAATTGACCTCAAAGACTACAAAATATTATCAATAGCAGTGTTAGTCGCACAAAATAAATCATCACAGATTCTTCAACATATAACCAATTAACGGATAAGATTCTTTTAATCACATTTTCATTTAATTAAAAGTCCAACAATCTTTAGGCCTTTGATTTTACTTCCTTTGAAGAATTTGTATATCATGATCTGTAAATCTATACCTTCCCTAATACTAAGGGTGAAGAAGGTGCGAGCAAAATGATAATAACCTTAACAATGGCTAATAAATTGCAGTGCTCAACAATAATTGCAATCATAATATTATGATTTTGGTAATTATTATAATTATAACTATATCGTGGTCGCATCATCACATTTTTCCGCAACAATTATCTGATTACCATAAAAGCAACATAACCGTGACTTGAACTGATGTTTAAAACCATGAAGGAAAAAAAAAATGAAAAATAAACGAATAGAATATATAGAAACTTTACCGGTATTTGGATGGTTTCTGAGGCCAATACTCCATGTTTTCTCCCGAAGGAGGACAAGGGTGTGTTAATGTGTCCTTCCAATAATGAATCGCATCCTTTTTGTAATTCTCACTACTTGTATAGAGCCTGCAGCTTCGATTTGGGTCCTTAGAGCATTCATTTACCTTTTCCTTGGGAGGCATAGCATGAAATTCTTTAAAAATGTTCACCGCTTCATCCATTAAATCTTTGGAAACTCCATGGTTGATCACCTACATACCCAAAGTTTTTGGATTAGACTTAATCTAGGGTTTATACTTTTTGGGTTTTAGCTAAGAAAATAAGCACTTCCTTATTATTTTAGAGAAGCCTTATAAAACCTAGCTATAAAGCTAGGAATCCCATGCATGCGAAAATCAAGAGAGACATATAATAGTAGAATAGAGGAGGAAATATATGGATGGATATCACCTATCTCAAAATGGTCTATCACTTTCTGTCTTACCCAATAAGAATACAGCATGTCTTTTAAAAATGATACATTTATAACAAATAATATAATTAAATTTTCAAGCTACTTGTTCAACCAGGTTGTTAACTTATACTCTTGGTAGAATTTGTACCTTGTCTCTTTCTTTTGCCTCCGGGTATCCCTTGTACTTATATTTATATATTTTTTGCATATAAAAAAAAATTGGACGAGACAGAAAGTGATATATCATTTTGAGACATGCGATCTGTATCTGAAAGTATAGAGTGGGAAAAGAAAGTGGAGGTGAAATTTGAAACCTGGAAAAAGCCATACTCCTCGGAGGCTTTCAAAATGCACTTTGTGGTATCAGCACGATCATGTCCTCCAAGATCAATCACTGGAATTGTCTTACATGAAGTGCTAATGAGTGTTCCGGCGGGTCGACTTTCTAGTGGTTGTATATAAGATGGGGGCACAGAAGAATGAACATTAAACCAACTTGACACAAGCATCTCATCTAAAGTCTTCATGCCTATTTTAAAAACTTGATGAGAAAGCACAAAATGTTCTTCAGATAAAAATAAGAGTTCCACCTGCTGCTTGCCTCTTCTTATAGTTAACTACATGTGACATAATAGCGATGCGAACCATGCACTTTTTTTTTGTTTTATTTTTTATTATTAAGAGATAGGTTATGTCATTAATTTCAAGATCAAAACATACTATAAGTTTATAATTGAGTGTTTGACTCGTACTTCCAGATGACGTACAACATCAGATATTGCGATTAAGCCAACCTTTTGACAACCATGTTCTTTGTTTTTGTAAAAGCATATAACATCCATAAGTTTTATAGCACATAAAAATCTGTCATGTAATGTTTCTATTAGAACCAATTACATATCAATTAATATACATAAAATTTAGTTTTGATATATTACAACATAAGTTTTTTTTTACATTGTGAATTAATTATTAAATAGCCACATGTGGTAATTTATAATTGATTGACCGTCTAAAAGATACTTACATTTTTTTTTTGTTGAATAAAAGATACTTACATTGACAAAACATATAACAATTAAATCCAAAAAAATTATGAGATAAGATTTGATCTTTAATAGTAATGATCCTTGCATGATTTTATTAATTTATATCATCATAAATTGTAATGTATTCCTATTATTAAAAGATCAATTCTGACTAGTACACATTTTTACTCTTAATTGTGAGTTGTGACTCGTTACTCGATTAACCATATTCCACTAGTGCAGGCAGCACTATAACATCAGTTAAAAGTGACTTTTAACTTCAACAAAACACCAGACGTTAATACAGCTGACGTTAAAAGTCATATTTTTAATATCGGTTATTTATCCAACAGACATTAAAAGTAATATTTTAACATTTGTTTTTTTGCTGCAACAAACGTCGACAGGATCCCATTTTAAGATAATGTCAATTTACAATCCTTAATAAATAAAGGTTATATATAAGAAATTACTTACCAAAACATGTCAAATGGTTCGATTGTTACAAGCAGAATGAACCAGAGTTAACGTCCCTATCAATATTTAATGGATGAGTAGTCTTTCTTAATTCTTTAATTAATTAACTTAAAGAAGAAAGTTATTATCATAATCAAGTGCGGCCGGTGCAAGTTTTGACCGAATAAGACGATTCCCCGTCCATTCTGCAGATTATTTGCCATTTGCTGAGTTTAGAACAAACATCTTTGTTTTTTGATACATATGGAGCCCAGCAATCTAAAACAAAAATGACGATAACGAGGCAAAGTAAATTCGCGGATCATTCACAAGTCAACATAATTAGCATTTATATTTATTTATTAAGTTGAATTGTGAAAAAGCAATGTAGATTAGGAGAAAAGTTAAGATTAGTGGAACAATATCACATGATGATTCATGGACACGGTTGAAAGATAGCAATTAACATCAACCAGTTCATGTAGCTCGTTCATGAACGTGGATATATGCTTTTTTGAGTAAGCTGTTTCACAAGTGTAATTAATTTTCTAAAGGTAGCCGCCTAGAAGTAGTTTTATAAAGCTTAGCCTTTTTTATCACCTACATAAATTAGAACCGATTAGACTAAAAACTTATTAAGGCTAAAATATACTTTTGGTTAGAATTCATTTTGCTCCTTTATCATTTATAAGATTTGTTATGGTCCTTTATCTTTATGTCGTTACACAATTTGATCTTTTCTATCAACTCTGTTACAACAGATGCTGGTGTGAGTTGAGATGGTCGTTAACTCTCTGCCCTAGCGTATTACATGTCAAAGTAGTGTGACATGTCATCACACATGGAATTTTTTGGTAAGGAAAAAATGTTATATTCTTCCCCAATTTCATAGTTAGGGTTCTTGCTACTTCTGAGAGAACCATGAATTGCACAGAGCGAATGTGTCCAGAAATCTGAGAGGACTTTGTAGGATGAATCTTTCCAGAAACACATCCTTCCGTTTGGCCTTCACTGCGAATCCGCAGTCCTCTGACGTTTTCCGCTACCACCATCGACCGTCGTTATCCACTACTAGAAAACTTGAATTTTCGGACGGAAATGTTTCCGTCTGAAATTTTCCGAAAATTTCGGACAGATTTCACACGGATTGTGTTATTTTTTATATTTTCCTTAATCCGTCTGAAATCCGTCCGAAATTTCGGACAGATTTCACACGGATTGTGTTATTTTTTATATTTTCCTTGATTTATCTTACATCCGTCTGAAATCCTTGTGTTATTTTTTATATTTTCCTTGATTTATCTTACATCCGTCTGAAATCCGTTCGAAAATTTCGGACGGATTTCACACGGAATTTGTTATTTTTTATATTTCTTACATCCGTCTGAAATCCGTCCGAAAATTGCGGACGGATTTCACACGAAATCTGTTATTTTTTATATTTTCCTTGATTTATCTTACATCCGTCTGAAATCCGTCCGAAAATTTCGGATGGATTTCACACGGATTGTGTTATTTTTTATATTTTCCTTGAAAAAAGATTAAATAATTTATCTTATAAATATGATTAAAATATTTGAACTTAATAAATTTAAAAGCAAACAAGATTTATGAAAAAAAATTAAAAAACATATTTAGACTAATAAAATGAAATCAGTCCCTATTAAAGCAATCCGTACCGGTTTAGTTTGAGTAATTAAATTACTCTCTTCAAATTATTTTATTGGGTGCGTTAGCACTGACTTATTTCAGTGAATGCACGCTTACTAGACAATAAATTACATTATTGTCACTATTATTACCAGTACAGAAAAGTGTTTTAAAATAATATGATTAAGAGAAAAGCATTTCCATATTTTCATCCTATTTAATTTTAGAGTTGAAAATAAACTGGTTTGACCTTAATTGGAGATTAAATTTTGGACCGAGTATTTTCGTAGTTGATCAGTTCAACTATTAATCTTTATTCTAATTTGAATTTTGAAATAATATATTTATCAATTTATTTTTAGATTCAAAAACTAAAAACATGTTTATTTTTAGGCTTAATATTTTATCACTCATATTTGTACCTATTACTAAATGTTAAGTTTAAAACATAAAAACTCTCTCCTTCCCTCATCAGACCCGTAACCCCTCCCCCCTCTCTTTCTTTCTTTTTCTTCTTCTTTCTCCTTCTTTCTCTCTTATTCTTCTTCCTCCCTCCAACTTCACCCTCTTCCTTCACTCCCAGCCGGCGTCGTCCCTCCACCGCATCCACCGTCCGGCTGCACGCCACGCCTCCTAGGTAAGTCGTTCAGCCACTGCTCAACACGGAGAAGATGGCTATGCGACCCAGCCCTTTCCTGCGCGTGCCTGGCAGCTGCTTCGCCCTCTGCCGTCGTGAAACGGCATCTCCACTGCGGTAAGCTCCGGTTGCCGCCATTAATGATGGTTTTCAACCTCTATGGGTTGTTACACCTCCTTTCCTCCTCCCCTAAAGCTTGATTATTGTTTTCATTTAGATCTTGGTGCTGTCCAGAAGTGCATCGCCGTCCTCCGCTGCCACTGCCGCCGCGCCGGACAGCCAGACCGCCACCATCTCTTCTCCGTTACTTGTGGGTGAGTGATTCCTCACCTTACCTTGTTGGATTTCAAGAAATCCCCAAATTGATTTTGAAACCCTAACCCTTTGATTTCAGATTTTACTCTTAAAATTAAACCTTGTTTTATGAAATTGAGACTGTGAATTAGTGTTTCCCTAAACCAATTTCATTATTCTTTAGTACATTCTATCTTATCTACACTGTGAAGTTTACCCCACTAAACATGTCTTTATTGTTTCAAAATGTGTTTACAAATGTATTCTTGACTATTTTAGAGGGAGTGTCATCTTTTCTTTTTTCACTTTTTAGATTGATCTGCCTGTAAGTTTATATTTATTCAGTTATTCTGCAATTTGGGCAATATCACTGAATTTGCCTTTGTCATGATTTTGTTAGGCTTTATCAAGGAAATGTGTTATCACATTAGTAGAATCTAATTCTATTTACACTATAAAGAGTAAAAGATTATTGTATAACTAAGGTGGTTCTTGTCACACTAGGTCTTGACTAGAGATGTAGCAAGTGAAAGTAACTAAACAAGGGGATATGGCATCCCAGTGTAATATTAAGACCCTTGGGCCAAAATAACTTGTCACTATCTCAGTCTTGGTAATTCTGTTCTCATACGAAAACAATAGGCTTTATATCTAGGATATAGCATTGATCAATGATTTTTTATATTTTATGCTATTGCAAAAGGTTCTTTATTTTTCGCAATTTTAAATGGTGCACTTGATACACTAGCAAAGACCCTCATTAAGAACCTCAACTGATCATGTAGCTTGCTAGTGACACCTTGCATTCCTAATGATTTTAGGTACTGACATGCATAATTGTATCTGTTTTATTGTTGACATCATGTCTAAATTGGCATTCTATGTATGTCATTTATGTAAATATGCTGGATGCACATGCTTGTCTCTATATTTTATCACATGCTTTGACTTTACTTGTGTGTCACTGTGTCTGAAGCGATTTTTGCATGAGGGTTTTTCTTTCTGGAACTATTGATTTGCAGTATACAACTTTGTTCATTATGATTGTGCATTCTCATTGAATTGACCATGTTATCTTTTCTTTCTTGCCCCCCCTGTTTTAGAAACTGCCCCATCGATTTGAAGGAAGCAATTTCAAGTGTAGTATTTGCTTCTCCAAGATGTTCAGACATACCTGAGCTCATGGATGTGCGGAAGCATATTACAGCTAAGTATGGAAAAGAATTTGACTCGGTAGCTGTTGAATTACGTCCTGATTGTGGTGTAAATCGCTTGGCAAGTTTCTCTAGCTTCTTGAAGTTGGATAGGATCATGTTAAAGCTCATTTCTTTTCAGATTTATTCTAATTTAATGTTGTCATTTTAGTTGGTTGAGAAATTGTCTGCCAAAGCACCGGATGGTCCCACCAAGATAAAAATACTGTCTGCTATTGCTGAGGAGCATAATATCAAATGGGAACCCAAGTCGTTTGGAGATAATGATGGTAAATTTTTTAAGATAGTAATTGCAAATGAATTTGGGGCTTTTGTTCTTTCTATTGCCTGAATATTTGGGATTCTTTCTTACAGGAACTGGAAGACAAGAAATGGATTTTAGAGATTCGAGTTCTGAAAATAGGAGTGCCTTTCCTATGGGTAAGCAGAATAGGAACATGGAATTCAAAGATGCTGCCTCTGCTGCAGAGGCTGCTGCAGAATCTGCAGAACTTGCAAGCATGGCTGCAAGAGCAGCTGCTGAACTTTCAAACCGAGAGAACATGACAAGGCAGTACTCAAGTGGGTCACATAGTTCTTCTGGCAACTTTATTTATTTATTTTGTTTGGTTCATTACATGACCTTCACAGTTCACAGTGGCTTGATCTTCTGATAGTTTTTAAGTCATGACTTTTGGATTGCATGCAGCAATCGGTATTTGATTTTTAGAAGTTGTATGGTACCAAGGCTGTATTTTGTAACAATAGCCAAATTCATGATTTTGTGATTGAATGTGAAACTGCAAATGTTAGTGATCGGTGCCATATAATTCGCATAGATAGTAAAACTGTAATGTAAGTGAAGTAATCTGTCACGGTCGTGATGGGCATCACGGTCTAGCCGTGACAGCTTCTGCCTTGAATGTTGCTTCACTAAATGGTATGTCACGGCTTGGCCGTGATGGGTATCACGGTCTGGCCGTGACAGATTCTGCCTAGAAGGGGTCTGGCTCAGTTGACATGTCACGGCCGTGATGGGCATCACGGCCTAGCCGTGACAGCTTCTACCTTGAACGCTTCACTAAATGGTCTGTCACGGCCGTGATGGGTATCACGGCCTGGCCGTGACAGATTCTTCCTAGAAGGGGTCTGGCTCAGTTGACATGTCACGGCCGTGATGGGCATCACGACCTGGCCGTGATAGCTTCTGCCTTGAACGCTTCACTAAATGGTCTGTCCGAAATTCGTCCGAACAATAACCAATAAAATCACAACATTCGTCCCACATCCGTTGGAAAACAAAAATAAATTTGTCCGAAATTTGTCCGAACAATAACCAAAATCCGGATTTGCACATTGTCCATATTCTGTCCGCAATCCGTCTGTAAATATTTTCGGACAGAATTTGGGGTGGATTTTATAATTTCCCACGAGCCTTTTTCAGACGGGTGCCATTCCGTCTGAAATCCATCCGAAATTTGTTCAATTTTCGTCCGAAATCCGTCTGTAAATCTGTCAGAAAAAGATGGATTTCTAGTAGTGGTCCACTGTGCATCCACCATCTAGCCAATGCGCAACAGTCGCAAGCCTGTCCCAATCGCACCAAACCCAAAGCTTTCTCCGCCCAACATCGTCGTCCCGCACCAAGCCCCAACTCGGACCAGATCCGCCATAACAGCCACATGCACCGCCACTGGTCCCAGCCGCGACGCTGCTTGTTTCACCGTTCAGCTCCTCCCCCACGCATTCAATCCTTCTCTCTCTTACGTTTTGGTATATCCCATTTCTTTTTGATTTGTTTGATCTTTGTTTCTTTTTTATTTGTCTATCTCATTTGCTTGCTCTCACGTTCAGTCCTATCTATGTTTGCTTTAAGATGCAACAAGAACCCTATCTATGAAAGAACCCTAGCTAAGCCTTAAGTGTAAAGTGAGCAAGTAAGGGTATATCCACCCTTGATTAGTGATAGTGCACATTGAACCACAGAGGTTTTGCCTCATTGAAGCTGCTTCATCAAACGCTTCGGTCTTGGCTTGATTCATCATTGTTATCCTTGACAGATAATGCTTCATAAATGCTTTAGATGAATAGAATTGATTCTTCAGATAGATTGAGTGCATCAATCT
Organism: Sophora flavescens; assembly: GCA_030762895.1. NCBI lineage: Eukaryota > Viridiplantae > Streptophyta > Magnoliopsida > Fabales > Fabaceae > Sophora > Sophora flavescens. The sequence goes on along the minus strand of CM061062.1, from coordinate 33,805,265 downwards.
TGTGGTATCCTTAGTAAATGCTTGCTCTTGACTTCTTCATGAGTCAAACGACTCCAAACGCGCTTGCTTCCATATGCTTAGGCTTTCTCTCGAATGCTAGATTTACTTGAGGTCTTTCAGTTTTTCTTGTGACTGATTTACTTGACATATTTATATTTCAGAAGTGTATATGTATCCTACACACTCAAGTAGAATATTAGCAATGTTCACACGGTTCATTTAAATTATTTGCTAAATATTTGGATTCATAAAAAACACAAGGGTTGGACACGTAACATAAAGCTAGCAAACGCTTGGAGATCTAACATCTGTGACATCTCTAGTGACGCTGTGTGTGGCCTTTTCTTTCTCCATGTTGCTTGTTCCTAAATTCATCCCGCTTCCAAAGCCCTATCTTTCTCTGTCTGGGTTCTTCTAGCTTTGCATTGCTTGCTTGGCTTAAACTTGGTAAATTCCTCCATCCCCCCCCCTCTTTTACTTCATGAGTAGGTGCTCATCCCTACAACTTCGTGAGTGACTGTCTGTGTGGTTTCTTAGCATGTAACTCCTGCGGGTGGGTACAAGGGCAGGGTCTAAAGGTTTTGTTTCCTATGGACTCATGAGGTGTAATTGACTGATTCTATTGTATGGAATTTTCATATTCTGCCAACGGTTAAATTTAGTGGCTACTTGTTGATGGTGATTGCAGATTCAATTTCTTAGTTTGAGGAGGTTATGTGTTTAATTTTTTAGTTGATGCAATATATTTGTTAGGCTGATCTTGAGTGGCTCCAAGTTTTGTGTATTTTTCTAGTTTTGAGCACAACAATTCGACAACAATATTAGAATTCTCCACATCAATTCCACTCAATGCTCGATTGAAAAAGGCTCAAAAAGAACCATAACAAAGCTATTCATGTGCCCAATTATTGCAACTTCTTAGAGCCATTTTCATCCTAAAGTTTTTTCTTCCATGTGTTCGTATTACATGTATTCATCAGTTAGCGTTCAATACGTGTAGTAATGCATTCATATTTACATTGAAAATCCAATAATAATTCCTTCATGCTCGTATTACATGCATCATCATGAAAATCTAGGTACAATTCTTGTTTCTGCTCCTCTAATTGGGGAAAATTATCATTCTTGGTTGCGAGAAACGACCGTGACCCATAAATTGAAGAACAAGTTGTAGTTCATTAATGAAATTTCTCTCGGATCTCATAGAAATTTTTACATTGAAGTTTGGGACTAATGCAATATGTTGTTTCTATCTTGGATGAAACTGCTATGGAGGGTTAGAATGACTTTCGAGAAATATACTATCAAGGTGATTGACTAAACTATACTTTATGTCCGTCATTTTTATTTTTGGTTTTGATTTGGTCCATTTGTTAATTTTTGTCCTAATTTAGTCTTTTTAAGTTTTAAAATTGCTTCAACTCGGTCCTTTCCGTCAACACCATTGTAACAGTGTTGGATTTTCGGCGTTAAGTCACCGGAATCTAGGTATACCTATAAAAAAAATCGGTATACCCACTGGAAAACTTCGCTATCTCATTTTCTCTTTCTTCTTCATTCTCTTCCTCCTTATTTCTTCCTCTTTCTCTCTCTTTGTCCTTCTATTCCCTTTTCCTTCCTCGACTTATCATCATCTAACACAAGTATAATATAATAATTGCATTTATCACTTTTGGGAAAGCAAAAAAGAATTAAATAAAGATGAAAGTCCAATTAACCTTTTACCTCGAATATTCTTTTCTTAGTTATCACACATAAGAAGGGATGAAGGTCCATGGATTAGGAGATTGGATTGTCAATTTTCAATTGTCAAATTAATTTGGGGTTTAGGGTTTTATTAAGTTAGGGTTTTGTTTGAATATTTAGAATTTAAAAGTTTGATTTGAATATCTTGTTTTGTGCGTTGAAGGTAGAGAGAGAGAGAGAAGATTTTCAGTTGGTATATCCATATTCCAGTGACTTAATGCTGGAGATCTAACACTATTTTAATGGTATTGACAGAAAGGACCAAATCAGGATGAAAACTAAAAAAGGAGTCAAATTGACCCTAAAATAAAGATAAAAGACCCAAAACTTAGTTTATCCAAGGTGATATCCTTCACATTACGGGTTATAGAAAGAACTCTATTGTTTTAGACAAGGAATTTCATCAATTACTACCTATTTTACACAGTTGAAGAGTCTATAGCAGGAATTGGATAATTTAGGACAAATTCCATAATGCAATTGTCAGATCTCATGCATATGTGATCTTGTTCCCATTATAAAGTCATATAGAGGATATATAATTATTTTACAACTTTTTTAATCTTTGTTCCAAAAAATATAAAAATAAGTAAATAGTTAACGAATTTCATAATTATAACAATTAATTAGTGAATTTGAGAATATATCAAAAAAATAAAAATATAATCAATTTCATTCTGTTCTTGTTTCTTCATTTCTACTCTTTGCACAAAATAACAACAAGTGATGGGTATTTATAAACTCTCACGATGAGTTCACCTGGTTTCTACATTTGTCCTTATTTAATTACTATATTTTCTTAAATATAACATCAAGTAACTTTTATCCACTCTCCTCCAATACATGCACCATTTTCATATGATCCCCATCTAATCACCGCAATAGAGTATGGATTTTACAGCGCTTAATTTTGGCATTTAATAGCGCTTTCGAACACTATCTATGTTGGCGCTATTGAAGATGACAATCTTAGATGGTGCTTGCAAAACACTATCAAATATTAATCTACAACAGTGCGTTTTCATAGAGACATTGTCTTATTTTGTGACAGAACACAACACTTCATCTTGAAACCACTATCTTAGTTTTGGGCCTAATATAGCGCTTATACGAGTAGACGCTATCTAAGTGTTGAATCTTATATAGCGGTACGAAATCAAATGCCATCTACTTTTGTGCACTAAGATAGCACAACGCCTAAAAAATGTTGTCTTAAGTCACACAATTTTTTTAGCAATTTGACATTCTCGTTGCAAGCATTCAGAGTATATACTTAATTATTTGAAAAATAAATTTTTACATAAATGCCAAGATAGTTTATTTACAAACAAAAAAAAATACAAAACTTCTAAAATTACTAACCCTCTCCTTACTTTTATTTCATCAACTTTATTACATACCCACACCACTCTTCCCTGATTTCATTATACTTGGAGTCTGAGTAAGAAGCACACTTGAACTCAGGGAAGTACTGCAAAATAAAACATCGGAATAAAATGAATTGAGAATTGAACTACATTTGAATCATCAAATTTAAGAACTTTGCATTATAAATCTAAATTAACCGCTACATATATGACTTACCACCGTTAGGATACTAGTTTGATTTTGCATAATGATCTCCTTCAAGAACCTCATGACGTAGTAGCCACATTCTTTATTGCCTGGTTGGCGGTGGCACTATAAAACCAAAAGCATAAAGTTAAATTAATGTATTTTTCCTAAACTATTGTATGAAGGTAGACTAAATACCTTTATCTGCTGCCACTTGATGGCAAAAAATTTATTTTTGTTCGTCCTACTACGGCTTGAGCCACGGTACAACAAAATACCACTAACAAAATCAAATGAACTTCATGAGACTAAATATTTTGGAATTTGAATCATGGCATACATATTAATGCTAAAAATAAACACATATCTTACTCATCGAATTCTTTTCTCGGCATTGTGCGATTCTTTTGATCTGGATTTTTTCATGTATGAATAGTAATTGGGACAAGTCTACGGGTAACACTCCCAATGTAGCTCATCAATTTTACATCACTTTCTTTAATTGGTTGACCCTAAGCATTCCATTCAACCTAATAAAAATGACAAAGTACATTTGTTCATTCCATTCAAAATATAATGATAAAAATTCTAAAAATGACTATTACCATTAAAGGGTTTTCTCCTTTACTTCGTAAATGGGTGATCTCCTTCATAATGGTCGGCCCACACTTGGACTTCATTTTCTGGGAGGTGGAACCACTACCAGCGGGAACACGGGTACCCTTACTAGATACATTACCAGATGGTCTGGGAGAAGCCATTTAACTGCAACAAAAAGACTCGAAGTAACCCTAAAAATCAAAAAAGACGTTAAGTAACCCTAACTACAACAAAAATACTCAAAATGAAGAGACCTACCAGTTGAGTTAATGAACACGGAGGTAGTGAGTTGCTCGGTGGTGGTGGTGAAGTTACTGCAGGGATTGAGAGAGGGCTCGCGGTGATGGACGCAAAGAGGGAGTGAGAATATGAGAGCGCACGTGGGTTTGAAAAAGTGAGAGAGAATAGTGGCCACCTGAATGTTTTTTAAAAAAATTAGGGTTACGATAGCATTTATAAAGAACAACGCTATTAAAGTTTTATACTTTAAAAGTGCATTTCAAGATAAACCTTATTATATCGTTAAACAATAATACAATAAGAAACCTTTTAATAGCGCTTGTTTACAGAAACGATGTTATATCATTGAAATTTGATATATTTAACAACGAACTCTACCATAAACGCTATTATAGATTTACGAAGTGATTTTATTTTTTATTTCTAAAGCATTAATTAGACAACCTTCCTTTCAAAAAAAAAAAAGATAACCTTATGCTCTATTGGTTTGTTCTTTCAATTTATTTTTCATAGATGGCTTATTCTTTCTTAAAATTCATAAAATAAATTCTTTATTAAACTAATCAATACTGCAGGAACCACAAAATTCATTTCACTGAAACAGAGAATCAGGAAAGAGATTTGAAATCAGACATGTTTTCAGATCCTCATCTGATACTCTCTTCCGTTTTGGACTTCATGATGCCTCTTCAGCAAATATTCTTAATGTTAGACAACCCCCATGCTAGTAACATCTTTTGTGGACACCCTCGCAAGAGGAATGATGTTGGAAACTAGCCAGTAGTCTTACAGATCCTCGTCTGATACACTCTTCCATTTTGGACTTTATTATGCCTCATCAACAAATATTGTTATGGCCAACCCTTTTGCTACAATGCGCCTTACATTGAGGCATTTACAGACATCCTCGCAAGAGGAAAGAGGTTGGAAACTAGCAATATTATCTTCCAGATCCTCGTCTGATACTCAATTTATCAGCAAATATTCTTATAGTCAATCTCTTGCAACATTATGCCTTGCATTGAAGCATCTGAGGGAGGAATAGTATAGAGAAAGAGCTGAGGATGAGAAGGAAGGCATCCCTTTACTATGACAAAGAGTTAGGGTTCCTTTTTACTAACAAAACCATATTTTGGACTTCATCGTGCCTTACATCCTCTCTTTTAGACTTCATTATGCCTTATAGCCACATTCTGGATTTTATTGGGTTAGATTTCTTCCATCTTTCCTATACAAGAAAGGGAGCTCCGGAAATGAAGAACATGAAGGATTGAGAAATATTTGGAGTTGGATGGATTTGGAGTGTGAAGGATAAGAACACAAGGGATGATTATTTATAGGAGAGTTTGGTTCAAGAGAGTTATTATTTATTAAGTCAGAATTGATTAGGAACATTTTTTTTATGTGTTGAAGGTTGAATATCAGGAGTGTTTTACTGTATGTTCAAGAATTGTGTCAACTAACAGGCAGAGAGTTGGCCACCTAGAATATCGTTTTGGTTTTAATACGGGGGAGATATAGCATTACATCAACATTTTTAACAGCGCTTTTCTTCGAAGCGCTACAAAAGATGGAGCTCTACTTTTAAAATTTTCAATGTGGCACAAATAACGTTTCTTTTTCGAGACGTTATTGAAGGTGCATAGTAATTTTTTTGGTGTGTATAATAATTTTCTTACAAGCAAAATAATATGTATGAGAGAGTACAAGGGAAAGGTGCATATTAAATTAGCAGTATTATTAAAAAAAAAGAATGAACCAAATTTTTTTTTATAATTATTACCAACAAGAGTCACAATTTGCTACACAAGAATTGCAAGTTACAAAATTTATTGACAACAAAATGCAGAGTTATAAAGCATAAACTTGCAATACAAAATTACAGAATCTCATTTCTTGTGGTCCTTTAAAGGAAAAATTGAAATGAAAAATCTCGTAAGTCTCAATCCCTTGACATTCAGCTCCAGCTCCAACTCATATTTGGGAGATGAACAAGTAATAAAAGCAAATTGATGACCGGATCTTGGAATGCAGATAGAGTGACAGCTTCTTGATGACACATTTGTACATCAAAAGAGGTACCACAAGAGAGTTATTTATAGGAGAAATTAGCTTAGGATTTAATGAGCTATTAAGGCGGAATTGATTAGGGATAATTTTTGATGCGTTGAATATCGGGTTTTCTAAGCGTTCATGAAGACAACTAACGAGCAAAGAGTTTTGATACAAAGAAAGATAACGCTTCCTCATTCATGCACTGTTATCTTTGACTTTCAATAATGTTTGTCTATATAAACACTATTAAAGGTGTATATTAAGATATCGCTTTTACGATAAAGTGCTAATAATGTTTGATCGCATTTTTTCGAAACATGGTGTGGGGTAAAGATAGTGTTTTCATCGGGAAACGCTTTGAAATGTGTAATTTTTAATAGTGTTTTTTATTTTAAAGTGTTGCATCCCGAAATCATTGTTAAATGTACGTTATTAAATCCCGAATCTGGCATAATGAATATAGTACTTACTCCATGTGACAAAGGAATTAGTACTGACTTTTCATTTCCCATTGATTAGTTTTCTCATTTGGGCACGAAGTTGGGCATTGACAAGTATTGATGCTATTTAATTACATTCTATTTATTTCAATTGTAAATATCAATTTGGAATAATTGCATCTTCATTGATATAATTTATTAGAGTTGTTTAACTTCTATTTTTGAGTCCTATCATATAATTTCATTACTTTATAAAAAAAATTATCCTTTTACTTTAGGGTCTCCCTAACAAGTCCTAAGGCATTGTTTAAGGAATCGAAATAAGCTAATTATTCATTGAAAAACTAAGTACACCACTTCCCAATATATTGATTACACCACTTCCCATAGAAACTTGCTATTTTAGGTTCTTTAAACAATACCCTTAGGGCACTCATTATGCTACTTTAAGCAACTCTACATTCCAATGATATAACTTTTAAAAGGTTTCCAAATGAGTTTCACAAGTTACTACACATATTTATTTACATTTTTTTCTAAGCAAACTGAAATGATATGCAAAAGCATCACTATAAAGACTAACATCCCAACAAGGTTGGCACCTTAGCCTTTATCAATCATATGCAGCATATCATTAAAATTTTATTAATAAATAAAAAAAATACAAAAAGAGCTAGGGGGACTAGGCTAAAACCCCAGCAAGAAGGAAAAACAAACAAATCAAACAAATCTATAACGAGGAAGATCAAATCTATCGCGGTTGAAATATTCAAGAAGAAACCGCGGAGGAAATTCCCACCAAGAATAACTATGATGGGTAAGGCCAAAGGCAGCTAACTTGTCAGCACAAGTGTTCCCTTCTCTGTAAACATGAGAGCAATAAAATTGCATATGCTTTTGCATAGTTTGACAATTTTTCCATCTAATTAAGAGCTTCCAAGGGATAATGTCAACATTTCTAAAGGCCTTAACCACAAGCATTGAGTCACATTCTAACCACAATTTTGACCAGCCTTTGGAAAAAGCTATCTCAATAGCTTTCATGGCAGCAATAATCTCATAATAGAGAGAGTTGACCACTCCATAGAAATCAGAAAAACACCCCAAGAAGGCACCTCTTGAATCTCTAAAAATAGCACCACCAGAGGACAAACTAGGATTTCCCCTAGAAGCCCCATCCGAGTTGCATTTGATCCAACTACAAGGAGGCTTATACCAAATCACTTGGATTATGTTGTCAGCTTTAGGAGGCTTAGATTCCAGTGTGAAGTTCTTTAGCATCATGAACTCAGACATAGAGTTGGAGCAGTGGCCTTTTGAGAGGTTTCCAGACAAAGCAACTGCAGCTTTGACCAAAGAGAAGGCTTTCTCCAAGTGAACTGATTTGTTACAAAATCTGGATTGATTTCTCATATGCCAAATAACCCCAACAGAGTACAAAATAGCAGAGATCACTACATCCTTGCCCTGAGAGCTCCACTGTCTGTTCAACAACCTGAGTATAGAAAGGATGGAAGAGTGGTCAAAATTACACTGCATCATGTTTCCTAACCATCTCCACAGCTTAGAAGCTGTTAAGTCTCTAAAATGTCTGATGTGCATTTCCCTAAAGTTTTGATGAGAACTAAACATTGGTTAATGATTTAATTAACCTTCATATTGGTTGCCAACCTGTCAATCTAGTGTGTAGATTAAAACTATAAGAATCATCCATCCAACACTGAAATAATAGAATCATCCGTCCAACACTGAAATAATAGAACCATCCGTCCAACACTGAAATGATAGAAGCTCACGTCCAACGCAAGTGATAGAAGCTAACGTCCAATGCAAGTGATAGAAGCTCACGTCCAACACAAGTGATAGAAGCTCACGTCCAACACTGAAGTAATTGAAGCGCACGTCCAACATAAGTGATAAAAGCAGGCATCCAATAAAGTGATAAAAGCGGGCGTCCAGTAGAGTAACAGAAGCGCTCTTCCACTGGAGTGATAGAAGTGCTCCTCCACTAAGGTATCAGAAGCGCTCGTCCACACAAGTCTTTGGACTCGCTGTGTGCTTAATAAGAAGTTCCGTCCAATGACGTGGCATATGAAAGCTCGTCTACTAGCCCATCCGAATGAAAAATCTTAAATGGCTAGATGGACGCGGTTATTTTCAAGATGGACGCGCTTATCTTATGAATGCAAATTCTATAAGAATTTTCAGTATCTTATTTCAAGAACTAGAATCAAGAAAAGTCAGAAGTTACTATCTCAAGAAACCTCGGATTTCATAACCAAAGACCAGTTAAAGAATGCTTCCAACATGCTTTATTCCCTAGTACCTTTGGTCCTTAAACGAAAAGGGAATGGTACTCAGCAAAGTACAAAAAGCTCTCTGCACAACTCTGATATGGTTGTATCACGATGCATAAAGCCATGATCCTTCATGTTAGGGTACAACCAACGTTCCTATTGCATTAATGGCTACCCAAAACAACTCTATTGCATTTAATGAAGTTCTGCCTGAAGCCAACATCTGAGGGAATGTCTCTAACGAATCCTAAATGCTTGAAGACTATAAATACAGAAGTCATTGAAGATGAAGAAGAAGAGAATACACAAAGCATTAAAGAGCCATTACTCTGCACATTAATATCTTCATTCTTTCATTCGGTATTCTTCAATCATTTGAAGTTATTACGCAGACTTTCCTAAGCTTTACATTTAAACCACTATCTGAGTGTTACTGAAAGTTCTGTCTGTGTGAAGTTGTATTTATTACAAACCAAATCTCTCAAACAAACCTGAGTGAGCCTGAAGATGCTAAGTGTGCAAAGAATAGTTGTCTTGAGCCTGAAGAGACTAAGTGTGCAAAGAATACTTGTATTGGAGCCTGAAGAGCCTAGGTGTGCAAACGATACTTGAGTCTGTAACCTGATCAGTTATAGTGGATAAATCTTGGTGCTGCCAAGGACTGGACGTAGCTCTTTGCTTTGAAGAGTGAACCCGGATAAATAATTGTGTCTATCTCTCTCTCCTTAAACTCTTTAGTTGCTTTAGTTTTCTTATACGTCTATCAAGTGGTGTGTTTGCTAAAGTCTCTGTTAAAATTTCATCAGACGGGTCACCCGTCTGTCCTGTATCTTTCCACTCGTCCAAACTAAGCTTCTGTATGCGAAAATATTTCAACTTTGTTTAAATTCTGATAAACACAATTCAACCCCCCTTCTCGTGTTTATAGTTGTCTATTTCAGTTGGTATCAGAGCTTCAGCCTCTGGGTTGAGCATCTAACAGTGTAGAGGTAAAATGTCCTGAAGAATAGACATGACTGCTGGAGCTAGTTCAAGTGGAAGTCACCAGATTGAAAGAGCTTCCCTAACCAGACCTCCTTACTTCAATGGAGAAAACTAGAACTATTGGAAAGATAGATTTCAATGGTTCATTTTATCTACAAACTCTGATATTTGGGATGTCATTACAGATCGTCCATTCATTCCCAAGAATGATGATAACACTGACAAACCAAAAGCTCAGTGGACTACAGCAAAAAAGACAAAATGGGAGCTGAACCACAAAGCTAGATATAACATCATCCGTGCTCTCAGTCCTGAGGAGTTTGAGAAGGTACGTGCTTGTGACTCTGCCAAAGAAATATGGGACACTTTAGCTGTCACACATGAAGGAACAACCAAAGTCAAAGAGTCAAAGATTGCCATACTTGTCAGAAAGTATGAACTGTTTGTCATGAAGGAAGGAGAATCTGTTTCTCACATGATAGGAAGATTTCAAACTATTGTTAACAGTTTAAAATCTCTTGGCAAAGTCTATACCAATGCTGAGAAGGTTGGAAAGATTCTGAGAAGTCTACCTAAACAGTGGAGACCTTTGGTCACTGCTATCTCTCCAGCCAAGGATCTTACTACCTTGACTATGGATGAACTTCTTGGAACACTCAGTGTTCATGAGCAAGAACTTGGAGATGAAGTTGCACCAAAGAAGGGAAAGTCAATTACTCTGAAAGCTGATCAAAAGTCAACAAAATTTTCCAAGGCTCTAAAGGCAGACGAGTCATCCAGTGATGATAACCTGTCTGAACACGAGGATTCTGAGAGTGATGAAGAATTGTCTCTCCTGACCAGGAAGATAAGGCTTATCCTACAGAAAAAGAAGTTCAAGAGGGATAGGCCATTCAGAAGGTTCAACAAAGACAAGAACTTCAAAGAATCCACCTCAACAGACAAAAGTCCAATTGTTTGCTATGAGTGCAAAAAGCCTGGTCACATCAAGGCTGAATGTCCTCAACTCAAGAAGGTCCCTTTTAAGAAATTCTTCAAGAAGAAGAAGAAAGGAATGATGGCTACTTGGGAGGATCTGGAGTCAACATCTTTTGATGAAGAAACAGAGGAAGAAGCCAATCTCTGTTTGATGGCCAACACTGACTCAGACTCAGATGATGAGGTACATCCTGACTATGAGGCATTACTTGATGCCTATGAGGAGTTACTGGAGGAATCCAACTGCTTATCTAAGGCCTTCAAATCCCTCAAGAGAGAGTATGTAAAGCTCACCAGTGAGAATAAACAGAAATCTCAAGAGTGTGAGAAGCTGGCTAAAGAGAACAATGAGCCAAAAACTGAAAAGTTTAATGAAGCTAAGATCTCAAGTGAAACATCACCATCTGAAGAAGTTGAAAAACTTCAACAGAAAGTGGAAGAGCTCACTTCTGATATTGCCAAATTTGTTAATGGTAGAGATAATCTGACTAAGCTACTTGGCTGTCAGAGACACTCTCTTAACAAAGAAGGTATTGGATATGTCCATCAGACACATCATAAAGTATCAACTAAAGCTTCTACAGTATCTATTAAGTCAACTGTAACCAAATCTACACCCGTCTGTAACTTCTGTGGAAAAACTGGACATGTTATGTCTAAGTGTATCCATAAGAAGAGAAGGAAGTCTTCACAGACTCCTAGAACTAACATAAAAGTACCCAGAAAAATATGGGTACCTAAAGATCAAATAATTTTTGTTGCAGATGTCATCAACAGGACAAAGAAAACATCACTGCTGGTACCTGGACACTGGCTGCTCGTGTCATATGACAGGAGAAAGGTCTATGTTCCTAGACCTCCAACTTAAGAAAGGAGGGCACGTTGCCTTCAGAGGGAATCAGAAAGGGAAATTTATAGGAATTGGTACTATTGGTGGTAAACCCCCTGTTCCATCTATATCTAATGTTTTTATGGTTAAAGGATTAAGACACAATTTGCTTAGCATAAGTCAATTTTGTGATAATGGTTTTGATGTTTCCTTTACCAATGATGTATGCATAGTTAAAGACTGTTGTGGCAAAACCCTCTTTTCAGCTAAAAGGCAACAAAATTTTTATAAGATTGAACTGTCTGATCTCTCAGATCAAAGTGTAACCTGTCTGATGTCTAAAGAGGATGAGAGATGGTTATGGCATAAGAAACTAGGACATGCTAGTATGAAACTAATTTCTAAATTAAAAAGGAACAATCTTGTGAGAGGATTGCCTGATATTAGTTTTAAGAAAGATGTCTTGTGTGATGTATGTCAGAGAGGTAAACAAATAAAATCAAGTTTCAAATCTAAAAACCAAGTATCAACCTCTAGACCTCTTCAGTTGTTACACATGGATCTGTTTGGACAAGTTAGTGTTGCCAGCCTGGCTGGAAGAAAATATGGATTTGTCATAGTTGATGACTATTATAGATACACATAGGTACTCTTCCTAACACACAAGGATGATTCTTTTAAGGCTTTCTCAGTATTCTGCAAAAGAGTAAAAAATGAGCAGGGTTTCTGTATTTCTACCCTTAGAAGTGATCATGGGGGGAGAATTTGAAAATGAGCAGTTTAGATAGTTTTATGAGGAGAATGGAATCTCTCACAATTTCTCTGCACCCAGAACTCCATAGCAAAATGGAGTGGTTGAGAGAAAGAACAGATCTCTGCAAGAGATGGCTAGATCTATGCTCAATGAAAATAATCTCCCTAAGTACTTCTGGGCAGAAGCTGTAAACACTGATTGTTATGTACAAAACATAATACTTATTAGGCCTTTTCTAAAAAGGACTCCTTATGAATTGTGGAAAGGAAAAAGCCCCAACATATCTTATTTTCATGCTTTTGGATGTGAATGTTTTATTCTGAACACCATAGATAATCTTGGAAAGTTTGATTCTAAGGTAGATAAAGGTATTTTCTTAGGTTATTCTGAAATGTCTAAGACCTTTAGAGTTTACAATTCAAGAACTTATATTATTTAAGAATCTGTTCATGTTAAATTCAATGACGGATTAAAGACTGATAAAGAACTATCAAATCTATAAGATGATCTTGCGGGTCTTGATATAAACAAGCCAGAAAGTCAACAACCCGATCTAATCAAAACAAAACCTGTGCCTGAGGCTGACAGACAAGTGGAACAAATGAGTCAGCAGACAAGTCAAGATCTTCATGATGATCTCAAAAGGGATTGGAAGTTCAACACTCATCACCCTAAGGATCTTATTATTGGAAATCATTTTGAAGGAGTAAGAACCAGATTCGCATTTAGAGAATCAAGCAATGTGGCCTTTATTTCAGATTTGGAGCCTAAACGCATTGAAGAAGCTCTTGAGGATGAAAGCTGGATTCTTGCTATGCAAGAAGAACTTCAAAAATGATGTCTGGACTCTTGTCTCTAAGCCTAAAAACAAGTCAGTTATTGGAACAAGATGGGTATTCAGAAACAAATTGGATGAAGATGGTAAAGTTGTCAGAAATAAGGCAAGGTTAGTAGCTCAAGGCTATAATCAACAAGAAGGTATTGATTATACTAAAACCTTTGCACTTGTAGCTAGAATAAAAGCCATACGCATTTTAATGTCATATGCTGCACAACACCAAATTACCCTATTTCAAATGGATGTAAAAAGTGCTTTTCTAAATGGTATAATTGAAGAAGAAGTGTATGTTAAACAACCCCCTGGTTTTGAGGATACTGATAAACCAGAACATGTTTTCAAACTTAAAAAGGCATTATATGGTTTGAAACAAGCACCTAGAGCATGGTATGATAGACTCAGTTCTTTTCTCATGCATAATGGTTTTACTAGAGGACAAGTAGACACTAATATGTTCAAGAAATGCTCTAAAAAGGACTTTATTATAGTTCAAATATATGTTGATGATATTATTTTTGGAGCAACTAATGAAAAGTTGTGCAAGGAATTTTCAAATCTAATGCAAGCTGAATTTGAGATGAGCATGATGGGAGATTTGAAGTTCTTCCTTGGATTACAAATCAAGCAGACAAGTGATGAAATTTACATTCATCAACAAAAATATACCAAGAAGATACTCAAGAAATACAAAATGGAAAATGCAAAACTCATGAAAACCCCAATGCAACCTAATGCAAAACTAAGCAAAGATGATGAAGGTAAAAAGGTAGATCAAACTATCTGCAGAGGTATGATTGGCTCTCTACTGTACTTAACTTCAAGCAGACCTGACATTCAATTTAGTGTTTGTATGTGTGCTAGATTCCAATTTGATCCTAGAGAATCTCATCTTAAGGCTGTTAAAAGAATATTTAGATATTTGCTTGGAACTACTAATCTTGGTTTGTTGTATTTAAGATCAAAAGAATACAGATTAGTGGGATATTGTGATGCTGATTTTGCTGGAGACAGAATAGAAATAAAAAGCACCAGTGGAGGATGTCACTTCATTGGAGCATGTTTAGTCTCATGGTCAAGCAATAGGCAGACAACCATTGCCCTGTCTACAACTGAAGCAGAATACATCTCTACTGCTAGTTGCTGCTCTCAACTCTTATGGGTAAAACATCAATTTGAGGATTACTCTATTTATGAACATAATATATCTGTATGGTGTGATAATTCCAGTGTTATATGCTTAACTAAAAATCCAATTCAGCATTCTAAGGCTAAGCATATTGAAATCAAACATCATTTCATTAGGGATTATGTTCAAAAAGGCATCTTTGATATTAAGTTTGTTAAAACTGAAAATCAGTGGGATGATATTTTCACTAAACCCTTCGCAGAAGAAAGGCTTTTATTTATTAGAGATAATCCAAACATGCATTGCATTGTTGAATGACATGTCTGAATGTTAACCTATCTGTTCTTTATCACCTGTTTATGCTAAATCTGTCTTTTCTCCTATATACATGTTCTTTTAACTAAGCATTAGTTCTGGGGGAGTGATGATACAATAGTTTAAGTGGAGTATGTCTCATTTGCTTGCTGCGTTACTATGATTTTCTTAACATGTTATCTTGCTCTTAACATATCTCATAAATAAAACTTGATAACCCTTTTTAATATTGACAAAAGGGGGAGAAAAAGGAGAATGGGAGAATAGGAGAAAGGAGAATGGGAGAAATGAGAAATGGTAGAAATGTGATAGAAATGTGTTATAGAAGAATGAATATGATATGAATCTTAAATAACACATGGACATGAGTATGTTCTGATAGTTGCCATAATTGTTCAGACAAATCTTAAGTAAGATTGCTCTGATAATAATTTCAAAGTAAAACAAGTCAAACTTATGTGTGACTAAGAAAATTTCAACCTGTATGTTATATGCTATTTTCTTTGTTGATATTTTCTGAGGTTCATTAAATCATCTCAATGTTATATGTTTGTTATATGCTATTTTCTTTGTTGATATTTTCTGATCTGCATTTCCCTAAAGTTTTGATGAGAACTAAACATTGGTTAATGATTTATTTAACCTTCATATTGGTTGCTAACCTATCAATCTAGTGTGCAGATTAAAACTGTAAGAATCATCCGTCCAACACTGAAATAATATAATCATCCGCCCAACGCAAGTGATAGAAGCTCACGTCCAACGCAAGTGATAGAAGCTCACGTCCAACACAAGTGATAGAAGCTCACATCCAACACTGAAGTAATTGAAGTGCACGTCCAACATAAGTGATAAAAACGGGCGTCCAATAAAGTGATAAAAACGGGCGTCCAGTAGAGTAACAGAAACGATGGCTCACTGGAGTGATAGAAGTGCTCGTCCACTAAGGTATCAGAAGCGCTCGTCCACACAAGTCTTTGGACTCACTGAGTCCTTAATAAGAAGTTCTGTCCAATGACGTGGCATATGAAAGCTCGTCTACTATAACAGCCTGATTTTCATTATACTGTTTAATCAATTAAAATATAAGTAATTATATTTTAATATGAAAGTAGAAAATATTTTTTTAATAAAATAAAATCATATTCCTAATCCATCTTATCATATGAAGTCACAGTAAAATTTTTGGTTGAAAATTCAGACGAAAGTCGGTCTGCGTTTTCACTGTCAGTATAAGTTTACTGAGTATAAAACCTAATTTTGACCCGTGAACGAGACGGTTAATGTTTTTATCATGTTTCCTTCAACTTTGGTTATTTTGAAAATTTTCGTTCAAAAATAAAATAAAATAAAATATTTTATTCGGGTGAAACTTTCAGAAAATACGATCGGATGTGCAACCGGTTACGTATTTAAGCAGTTAAAGGAACCATAAAGGATGAGAGAAGGCTTGATGGGATGCCAAATTAAATGCTTATGACACACTTTAAAGTGATCATGATTACTTTTTCAAATTATAATCTATTTTATTCCAAAAACCCATTAAACCTTCCTTAAATGATCCAAACAATGACCTAAACCAAAACTTCCTCTCCAAGCCTTGCTCCCTCTCCTCTAGGCCGTGCACCCCTCCCCCTTACTCTATAAATACCACTCTTCATCCTCATTTCATCATTTTCCTTCCTTCTACTCCATTATAACTCTTAAGCTTTCATATTTTTCTTAACTTCAAGCTTCCAAAGCTCCAGTTTTTATTCTTATTTTCACTAAGTGTTCTTCACCAAAGTTGTTCCTCTTGATTAGGGTAATACTCTCATGTATTCTTTTCTTTAAAAACTTCATTTTTTTCTAAAGTTTCTTCTTTATGTCATATATGAGCTTTTATCTTCAAAAATCTCTCAAAAATGGTAGAAAACTCCTTTTGAGTTGAAACCAATTTCTATGGTCTTGTATTTACTTGTAGTTTAACATACTAAGAGGTTGTATAAATCAAAAATATCCATCCTCTATTTCTTGAGGAGGCCGAATCTACTCATGACGGCCTAGGGAGTGTTTTGTTTCAACTTCTTTTACATGATCATGTGTAAGTTTTTTTTAAGTGTTCCTTGATCATTGAATCCATAAATCTTGGAAGGTTTTGATAGCTTGTTTTCCCATGATGTCCAAAACTATGTATTAGTGGCCTAGGATACTATGTTTCAACTTATCCAAGTGTGATCATGAACTTAGAACCCTAATACATTGTGATGCTTTACTTTATTCTTGCTTCATTTATTTATTGTGTTTTCTTTATGGCTTTCCTTACTTGTGCTTATTTATTTTTATGTCATTATGTTTCTGTTCATGTCATTTACTTCCATGTTCTTTATATTCATGTCTTTTATTTTATGTAATTTATATTTATACCATTTACTTTATGTCATTTATATTATGTCATTTACTTTTATGTCATTTATGTTTATGTCATTTATGATACATTTACTCATGTCATTATGCTTTAATTACTTATAGGCTTATGTTGTTCTTACTTTATGTGCTTATGAGCTTTGTTATTTAAAGTCCTATGTTGCTTCCAAGATGATCATAGACTTGAGCTCCATAAGTTATTGGATGCTAAAAGGTCTAAGAGATTGGAAAATTTAAAGATTTCTATCATGAAAACCCAAGGATGGCCGAATCTTAAAGGTTATGGACCTAGGATGTTTCGTTTTTCATTTTCCAAAGTGATCATGGTTTTGAGCTCCTTACTATTAATGGATGCTAAACCAAAGAGATTGGAATGTTTAAATGTTCCTAGCCTATCTTATTGGTCAAGACCAAATCTCCATCAAGTGTAACTTGGTGGGATTTTTGTTCAACTTTGTTTAAAGTAATCTTGTTTTAAACTCCTAGCACTTAAGGATCATAAATCGCTAAGTTGCATGTGTTTTGGAAACTTCTAGCACTTAAGGATCATAAATCCAAGAGTCGCATAAATTTCGGAAACCCCTAATCCTAGTTTATTGTATGAACCGAACCTATACCTTGTGGTTAGTGTTCTTTGATTGAGTTTTAACTCATGATTTCATGTTTTGTAACCTTAGACTTCCATCTCGGAGGAAACGAGGACGTTCGTAGTATACCTCTTCGAGTATATAATCTACTTACCTTCACAGAAGGTGGAGTTAATACTTTGTGGTGTGACGACGAGGAGCTTCGAGTTCGGGAGTTCGGTGATAACCCAGGTGGGGGAAAGAATCAACCTATCATCGGAATCGATAAGTAGTAAATTATGTAGTAATTATGTAGGGCGACCTAAACCCTACTAGAAGTCGAATAATCGACAAGACCAGAATCGCTTTAAATTGCTTTTAGAAAAAATCCATGGTGATTCGGGGATTGTAGGTTGATCGATATTAGGTTGATGCTTATACTGTTGATGGTTGATTTAAGTTTTATTACCTTTATTGAACTGATTTAGTGCTATGTTGATGTTTCGAAATATCTTTGATTGACTTGATGTTATGCATGATCTGTGTGGTATTTACTTTATGCTTAGTGGATTAAGCGAAGATATATATGTGGTCTAAGAGATGAGTTGTTTTGGGTGTGAGGATCATGATGATTTTTAGAGGTGCCTAACCTACATGAAATATGTTAAAGAGGTGTTGTGACATAGAGCATGTGTTGAGGTCTTGATGAGAGGTTAAGGCACTAGGTTATGACCATAGGAGTCTGCGAGGTTCATAAGTTGTGTTGTTTCTATTACCGTATGTGGGACATATACAAGACCCGAAGTCCTTGTGGGACCGTCCAAAGGGTAAACTTAACTTGTGCAGCTACGAGTGTCATTGCTTTGCATGAGCACCTCTGGGAGTGGGCGAGGTGTGCACCGGGATCATCGTGCAGCTGTAGTGTCACGCTTTACGTGAGCGTTCTTACCATGGTGAAGGTGTGCACCGGGATAATCGTTCAGCTATTGTGTCTTTGCTTTGCATGAGCACCCACGGTCCGGGGTGTGCACCGGGTTTAATGTGCAGCTATAGTGTCATTGCTTTGCATGAGCATTCTCACCATGACTAAGGATGTGCACCGGGAATGGGACGTGTCGCTTGGACGACTGACCGATAACCATAACTATGATAGGGAAACCATATCCATTTTCAGTATCAAGTTTTAGTTGTAGGAGTGAGGGTAGGATGGATATAAGAATTTTATGGAAGATGGATGACTTGACTGATGTTGTGTCTGTGATAATTACTGTATAGTTTACTATGACTCTTTTCCGCTTTTGATGATAGAACTATTTCTTATCCCCTGTATATTTCTGTATGTTGTATTTTGTCTCCTTGTGGAACCGTACGAGTAGACCCTGTGGATGAACGTAACCAGGAAGAGTTTGATGGAACTCCCTACGAACCGGATGCCGGAGGACGAGCTGTGACCCATGGTGATTAGGGTCTAGTTAGTTATGGCCAGTGCGTCTGTGTCGTGAAGCTTTATCTTTCCGCTTATGTTTTGTATAACTATGCACCAGTTCGGGATCCTATTGATGGGATGCCCTGAAACAGTGTTTGGATAACTCTGATGCTTTAAGTATGTGTAATATATTTATGTTTGCATATTCTGTTCTATATGAATCTATTTGCTTAAGAAATTAAGTTTCAATTTTTACGTAATTTTCACGTTAAGCGTGCGATTAAGTAATTAAATAATGAGGTTTTAAACTAAATGACACAAAGGGGCACAATGGGGTGTCTCATCTACTAGCCCGGTCGAATGAAAAATCTTAAATGGCTAGATGGACGCGCTTATCTTAGGAACGCAAATTCTATAAGAATTTTTAGTATCTTATTTCAAGAACCAGAATCAAGAAAAGTCAGAAGTTACTCTCTCAAGCAACCTCAGATTTCAGAACCAAAGACCAGTTAAAGAATACTTCCAACATGCTTTATTCCCTAGTACCTCTGGTCCTTACATGAAAAGGGAATTGTACTCAGCAAAGTACAAAAAGCTCTCTGCACAACTCTGATATGGTTGTATCACGATGCATAAAGCCATGATCCTTCATGTTAGAGTACAACCAACGTTCATATTGCATTAATGGCTGTCCAAAACGACTCTATTGCATTTAAGGAAGTTCTGCTTGAAGCCAACATCTGAGGGAATGTCTCTAACGGATCCTAAATGCTTGAAGACTATAAATAGAGAAGTCATTGAAGATGAAGAAGAAGAGAATACACAAAGAATTAAAGAGCCATTACTCTGCGCATTAATATCTTCATTATTTCATTCGGTATTCTTCAATCATTTGAAGTTATTACGTAGATTTTCCTAAGCTTTACATTTAAACCACTCTCTGAGTGTTAGTGAAAGTTCTGTCTGTGTGAAGTTGTATTTATTACAAAACAAATCTCTCAAACAAACCTGAGTGAGCCTGAAGAGGCTAAGTGTGCAAAGAATACTTGTCTTGAGCCTGAAGAGGCTATGTGTGCAAATAATACTTGTCTTGGAGCCTGAAGAGGCCAGATATGCAAACAATACTTGAGTCTGTAACCTGATCAGTTATAGTGGATAAATCTTGGTGCTGCCAAGGACTGGACGTGGCTCTTTGCTTTGAAGAGTGAACCAGGATAAATAACTGTGTCTATCTTTCTCTCCTTAAACTCTTTATTTGCTTTAGTTTTCTTATACGTCTATCAAGTGGTGGTTTGCCAAAGTCTCTGTTAAAATTTCATCAGACGAGTCACCCGTCTGTCCTGTATCTTTCCACTCGTCCAAACTAAGCTTCTGCATGCGAAAAGATTTCAGCTTTGTTTAAATTATGATAAACACAATTCAACCCTCCCTTCTCGTGTTTATAGTTGTCTATTTCAGAAGCAACTCGGTTCTGGAAGAATAAATGAACAGAAGATTCGGCTGCAGCATAACAGAGATGGGAGATAGAGACAGTCACACACCCTCTATGGATAAGATGTTCCTCAGTTGGAAGTTTATAATGGATCAATATCCAAGCTAGAAAGGATTTGGATGGAGGGACATTATCATTCTTAATCATCTTTCCCCAACTCACAGGTTGTCCCTTCAATCTGACTTTTGAGTGTGCATCCTTGAAAGTAAGCTGGCCATGATCAGAATCACTCCAGTCCAGTTAGTCATCATAGCTGTCCAAAGGAAGAATTACTTGATGTATAAGATCAGTAATGGCAGGGAAAGGAACAGCAAAAGAACTAGGAATCCTCCATGAACCATTTTCAATAAAGTCTGAAACGTTGGCTCTAAGAGAAGCATGGCAGAAGTAGGAATCTCAAGCATGTCTGAAATGGATGAGTGATTAGGGAGCCAGTGATCAAACCAGAAATTAGCACTTGTCCCATTGCCAGTGCACCAAAAGTTGTTGTCCAGAACAGAACTGATGTTACATATCAAAGAGGGCCAAATTGAGGATTTAGCATAGTGAGTAATTGGTCTATTATGCCTGAAGAATCTAGCCTTCAAAAGGGATGACCAATCTGATTTTATGGAAAAGAAATCCCAAGTCAGTTTCAGCAGGGCAGCTTCATTGATAGATCTAAGGGATCTCATGCCTAAACCCCCTTCTATCTCAGGTTTGCACAATTTATTCCAAGCAACAGTAACCACTTTCTTAGTTTGAATGTCTCCAGACCAAATGAAATTCCTTATCCAACTATCCAACAACTTTAGAAGGGAAATTGGCCAAGCATACACATGAAAACTATACACAAGCATGCCTTGAATAACTGACTTCACTAATTGTACTATCCCTATAATAGACAGTAAAGAGCCTTTCCAAGCAGAGAGTTTAATCTTGATTTTGTCCATAATAGGCTGCAAATGAATTCTTTTAGGCTTCCCTTGGAAGATAGGCACTCCAAGGTAGCTGAATGGGAGAGAACCTGTTGAGAAGCCAAGCTAAGCTCTGAGCTGATCAATTCTGGTATAGGAGAGAGAACCAGCAAAGAACTTGCATTTGCCAAGACTTCAAGTTTGACCTGAGGCAATTTCATAATCCTTAAACAAAGACATTAGCATAGATAAGTTCCTTTTGGTAGCCTTGCAAAAAACCATAATGTCATCCATATACAAGACATGAGTTGGAACAACACAATCTCTAGGACCTGTCATTGGCTTTAAAAGACTAGAGTTTGCTAAGAGAGTAATGCCTCTACTCAAAGCATCCTCAGCCAAACAAAACAGTAAATGAGACAAAGGGTCACCCCCTCTCTTGCAACCAAAGTAGCCAGCAGCATGGCCATTAACAGAAATTGATAATTTAGCTGAGTTTAGAATGACCCTGATCCAATTGCAAAAGACTTGATTAAAACCAAAGGCTTTTAGAACCTTTAAAAGGAAAGTCCAATCAATTGTGTCAAAACCTTTCCTGGTATCAAATTTTAAGGCAATGTTTCCTCCAAACGACTTGTAATCAAGCATGTTGATGGCTTCAGATGTTATGCAAATACAATCTGTAATTTGTCTCCCTTTGATGAACCCTCTCTGCTGCTCACTGATGACCTTAGGAGCTATCAAATAGAGCCTATCAGCCAGGACCTTTGTGATCACTTTAAATAATTGGCTAATTCTATTGGCCTATAATCCTCAACTTTCTCAGCACCTGGAGATTTAGGAATAAGGACAATGAGGTTTGAATTCATATGTGGGAGGATCCAACCTTGTTTGAAGAATTGAAAAACTGATTTATATAGATCATTACCAACAATATCCCAGAAAGTTTGAAAGAAGATACCACTCAAGCCATCAGGTCCAGGGGCACGTGATTCATTCATATCAAAAATAGATGCTTTCACTTCAACTAAAGTAGGAAAGCAAGTAAGAGAGGCGTTGTCATCAACTGAAACCAAGCTAGGGATTACATTTCCTATGAAGTCATAACCAAAACAAGTATTCTCAGAAGCATAAAGAGATGTGTAGTATGATAAAACATGCTGCTCGATGTCTTGTTGGTTATCCAGAACACTGTCTTCTGTTTTCAAAATGGACATTTGTCTAGAAGAATTTCTAATTTTGGCTATCTTATGAAAGCAGGATGTGTTCCTATCTCCATTGGTAAACCATGTCACTCTAGCCTTCTCCCTCCAGAATTCCTCTTGGTAAGACAAGGCAGATTGCAAATCCTTTTGAGCATTCAACTCACTGGCTAGCAAAGCATCATTAGGGCCCTGATCATCAATCTGTTTCTAGACAGAATCAAGAGCAGACTGAGAAGACTCCACTAGCCTATGAACATCACCAAATGTTTCTTTGTTCCGTATTTTGAGAACAACTTTAAGTTTTTTCAGTTTTTGAGTAATGACATACATAGGACAGCCAACAACATCTTTATTCCAGATATCCATTATCAGTCTTCTACAATCACTATGTTGTAACCTCATTCTCTGAAATTTAAAAGATGAAAGGAAAGTTAGAATACCTCTCTTTAAGACAAGCAGCAAGGATGATGATCTGAAGCATTTTTTGTCAGGGTGCAGCAGGAAGTGGAAGACCAGAAGGATAACCAATGCTCATTGCATAAGGACCTGTCCAGCCTCTTTTCTATAAGAGCATTTGATTGTCTTCTATTTGACCAGGTGAAGGCAGCCCCTCTAGTAGGCAAATGGATTAGATTACAGTTTTCACCCCAATTCCTAAATTCATCACAGGCCGAGGCATTAGGAATTCCCCTTCCTCTTTGCGTATGAGCTCCAAGAATTGAGTTAAAATTTGAAACACCTTGCTTTTTCGTTAAGTGCTTTTTATAAGATTGTTTGGTTGTTTGAGTTGGTTTTGTTAAGTTAGAATTGTCGGCTAAGGGCTTAGTGGGATTTTTGGCTTAAAAATCCCATTCTGGTACATGAGCACGCCCGTGCTCATTAGCCAGCACGCCCGTACTTAAAGTTTGTAGTGTGTTGCAGGTTTTAAGTTGAGCACGCTCGTGCTCCACAGTGACCACGCCCGTGCTCAACAGTGAGCACGCCCGTGCTCAATATGCGAACCGCGTCTTGTAAACGCTAAGTCCTGCACGCTTGTGCTTGTTGAGGAGCACGACAGTGCTCAAGTTCAGTCTATATATGCTTGCACATAAACCGAGGGTTTACGTAAAATCCTTATTTTAGTAGATGCTTCCACCCTAGTGAGGCTAGAGCAGTTCAATTCCCTATTTCCGTCAAACTCAATCAGTTTCTTGAGAATTGGAGGCCTTTGGGAAGTGTAGTTTCATTTGTGCTCATATAGAGGTAATTTCCTTTCCCCTTGTGGTTTCCTTTTCATGATGTTGAATTTGCTTTTGTTTGGCCAAGGCTTAGAAGGTTAACTGAGCCGCGTTGGGAACCGTGACCAGCTTGATCATTTGAGCGTAGAGCAACCTTCAATCCAGGTATGGGGAGAAGGGTAGTGTATTCATTAGGCATTGGGGGTAGTGTAAGGTAAAGGGGTTCCCATAACCTCGGTGTTGTTTTGTTTGTATGTATGTATGTATGGTTTGATATGCTATGTTGGCTGTTTGATAACATGTTATGTCATGATTGACTGCCAAAGAATATGTTGTTTAAACTGAGTATGATGATATATGTATCATTGTTGTTGTTGATTATGTTGGTTGAACGGTTGTTGTTACAACTGCTATGATGAAGTTGATTGGTTGACGTTGATGTTGAGTTTGGTAATGAGTTTTAAATCTAAAATATGCTGTTAAGATGATCTAGGATTAATGGATTAAAAACCCTAAAAAATTGGCTAAGAACTCGGTACCAGTTTCTACCCAGAACAGTGTTGTCGCGTATTAATCACAACCGTGCTGAACAGGAAGCAAGCCCGTGCTCCCAGTATGAATTCTAGAAATGGCCTCACGTTATGCACGGTCGTGCAGACAAGGAACACGATCATGCAACTGTGCACGGCCGTGCCTAATAGGAAGCACAACCTTGCTGTTGAGCACGGTGGTGCATAGACAGAAGTACGCCCTTGCTTCACTTATGTGACCAGCAGGGCCGTACAGGGGACAAGCACGCCCGTGCTCCCCTACAGGACAGAGATGGAATTAAAGGTTTAAACAGGGGTTTTAACCCCAATCCCCCGTTGACATGATGACAACACAACGAATCGATGTTAAAAATTATACAACTCTGTTAATGATTAACGAAGATAAATAAAGATAACTAAGATGATTAAGCCGGTATCTGTTGGGTTACCGCATGATGTTAGCCTCGATGCTTATTGGTCGAGGTATTCTTGATGCTAAGTCTTGGGTGCTTATTGGCCCAAGCATGATGATGTTAAGTCTTGGGTGCTTATTGGGCCAAGCATGTTGATGTTGATGTTGAAGTCTTGGGAGCTGTTTGGCCCGAGCGAAGGAGGTGGTTGTTGATGTTTGTTATTGTGCCATGCATAGAGCATTGGAGTTGTTGGTTGAGGGGGAGGTTCGATATAGGGGAGATCACCCGAGAGTACGGTGATCTGGCCATCCACGGTAGGTCACCCGATGGTTTGGTGTCCGCGGCCCCCCGTGATGAGGTATCCACAGTTTGATACGTTTGCTATCCATGGGGTTCACCCAAGGTTTGGTGAACTGTTGGTGTTGGTGCTTTTATGGCCAATACGGATATGTAACTCCGAAGTCGTTAATCCTGAGTTAGTTTGGATCCACATGCATAATGGAGTAGCGAAGTAGTGTTGCATTGCACTGCATTGCATACCTGATTTTGATTATGATGATTTATGATGATGTGTATATGTTGATGTATGTTATGATGTTGCCATGCTTGTTCGTTTACCTTGCTTCCTATCTCCATTCTGTATATGTTTACATGATTCTTACTCCCCGTTTTCTGTTTTCTTGTTTGGCATGTTTGGTTTCATGCAGAGGATGGCGAGCAACCCGGAGAGGAGTGACTCTGAGGAGCCACCACTCATAGTTAGGACCTTTCTTTTGTTAGTCTAGTTTTCAGTTGTATTCCGATATGTACGGAACGGTTATACCAGCTCTGTTGTGACATCGGGTTGGGATGTTTGTTATTGTTTTATTTGTTTATTTGTTTTAAACTTGATTTTATTTCCGTGTTTTGAGAACTAGTTCATGTAGGACCTTTCTACCCATGGACAAATGTTTTATTTATTTCAGTAAATACATGATTTATTTTTCAGCTTTGTCCTTTTATTACTTTTTAACATGTGCGGTAGCAGGGTGTCACATTTAGTGGTATCAGAGCAGGTCGGCCCTGTCCGGACTTGGTATGAGTCTGTTGTGAGTCTGTTGTGTGCTCTTGTTTGAATTGTCTATATTTATATAGACAATGTTACGTGGTACTAAGTACCTCTAGCTTCGTTTTAGCTTGCTTTACTGTATTTGGTGGTTTGTCTTGAACAATCCAAGAAGCCTGCAAGTGCATCTTGTGTTTAGGAAGGCTGTTCTGTTATTACTTGATAATAAGAACTCTGTAGCTAATCTTGTGCACTTACCTTTTAAGACAGCTCGATGTTATTCTTGGAATGAACTGGTTATCTTCCAACCATGTTCTCTTTATCTGTTTTGATAAGACCTTAGTTTTTGACACTCCTACGGAGTCTAAGGATCCTAGATTTCTATCTGCCAACCAAGTAGAAGCTTCGATAAGAGACGAAGCCCAAGTATACATGATGTTAGCTTCCCTGGAAGTAGAGAGCAACCCTCCTTATGTCACCAGTGTGCCTGTTGTGCGAGAATTTCCTGAAGTGTTCCCGGGGGATGTTTATAACTTGCCCCCAGATAAGGATGTTGAGTTTGCCATAGATTTAGTGCCCGGCACCGGGCCAATCTTCATAGCACCCTATAGAATGTCTTCTCTAGAGCTAGCTGAGTTGAAGAAACAGATGGAGGACCTAATGAAGAAGCAGTTCATTAGGCCTAGTGTATCTCCGTGGTGAGCATCATTGTTGTTGATGAAGAAGAAGGATGGTAGTATAAGGTTGTATTCAACTATCGACAGCTCAACAAGGTGACCATCAAGAATCGGTATCCCCTCCCTAGGATTGATGATCTCATGGACCAGTTGATGGGCGCTTGCGTCTTTTCTAAGATAGATTTGAGGTCAGGGTACCATCATATTCGGGTTAAGTCTGAGGACATCCCGAAGACGGCGTTTAGAACGCGATATGGTCACTATGAGTACTTGGTTATGCCCTTTGGTGTGACCAATGCTCCTGCGGTCTTCATGGACTACATGAACAAGACCTTCCGCCCTTACTTGGATAAGTTTGTGGTGGTGGTCATAGATGACATCTTAGTGTACTCCAAGAGCAAGGAGGAACATGAGGACCATCTGGGGGTTGTCTTGCAAACCCTTAAGGAAAAGCAGTTGTACGCTAAGTTGTCTAAGTGTGAGTTCTGGTTAAAGGAAGTGAGCTTCTTAGGACATGTCATCTCTAAGGGTGGCATAGCAGTGGACCCAGCTAAGGTAAAGACAATGCTCCAATGGGAAGCGCCGAAGTCGGTTACCGAGATTAGGAGTTTCTTGGGTTTAGCCGGGTATTTTAGGCAGTTCATAGAAAGTTTTTCTAAGATAGCTTTACCCTTAACCCGTCTCACCAAAAAGGGACAGATCTTTATGTGGGACTCTAAGTGTGAAAGAGTTTCCAAGCCCTTAAGGATAGGTTGACATCAGCACTAGTGTTAGTATTGCCAAACCCTAGTGAACCTTTCGTAGTTTACTGCGATGCTTCTAAGCAAGGTTTAGGTGGTGTGTTGATGTAGAATGGTAAGGTAGTTTCTTATGCTTCTAGGCAGTTAAAGACCCATGAGAAGAACTACTCTACCCATGATCTAGAGCTAGGAGCTGTGGTATTTGCCTTAAAGATCTGGAGGCATTACCTGTATGGAGCACGGTTTGAGGTTTTTAGTGATCATCAGAGTTTGAGGTATCTCTTTAATCAGAAGGAGATGAATATGAGGCAGTGTAGGAGGATGGAGTTCTTAAAGGATTATGGCTTCGAGCTGACCTATCACCCAGGAAAGGCCAATGTGGTGGCCGATGCCTTAAGTAGAAAAACCTTGCACGTCTCCGCTTTGATGGTTAGGGAGATGGATCTGATTGAGGAGTTTAGAGACCTTAGTCTAGCTTGTGAAGTTACCCCTAAGAGTACTAGGCTTGGGACCTTGAAGGTTACCAACAGCTTGATGGATCAGATTAGAGAGGGTCAGAAGTTAGATAAGTTTCTCTTAGACCAACGAGAGTTGCTTGCTCAGGGTAGAGACCTTAGCTTTAAGGATGGCATTGATGGTGTTTTGAGGTTTAAGGATAGATTTTGTGTGCCGAATGTTCCTGAGCTTAGGAAGATGATCCTTGAAGAAGGACATAGAAGTGGGTTGAGTGTGCACCCTGGTGCCACCGAGATGTATCAAGACCTTAAGCACATGTTTTGGTGGCCTAGGATGAAAATGGATGTGGCCGAGTTTGTGTATGCATGCTTAGTGTGTCAGAAAGCCAAGATAGAACACCAAAAGCCTTCAAGTAAGTTGCAACCTTTGAGTATCCCTGTATGGAAGTGGGATAGAATCTCCATGGATTTTGTGTCTGGATTCCCTAGGACTCCAGCTGGTTTTGAGGCTATATGGGTTGTTGTGGATAGATTGACTAAGTCTGATCATTTCATCCCGATGAACATAGAGTATCCTTTAGAGAAGTAGGCTAAGCTGTACATCAAGGAGATAGTTAGGCTTCATGGTGTACCCTTTAGCATAGTATCAGATAGAGACCCGGGGTTTACCTCCAGGTTCTGGGAGAGTTTGCATCATGCTTTAGGGATGCAACTTAGGCTTAGTTCAGCTTACCACCCACAAACTGATGGGCAGTCTGAGAGGACCATCCAGTCCTTAGAGGACTTTTTGAGGGCTTGTGTGCTAGAGCAGTCTGGTAGTTGGGACAAGTTTTTGCCCCTGATAGAGTTCACCTACAATAACAGCTTCCATTCCAGTATTGGGAAGGCACCTTATGAAACTCTTTATGGGAGGAGATGTAGGACACCCTTGTGTTGGAATGAACCTAGTGATAATGTGGTGCTAAGACTTGAGATAGTCCAGGAAACAACCTAAAAGGTGAGGATGATTCAGGAGAAAATGAAAGTGGCATAGAGTAGGCAAAAGAGCTATCATGACAAAAGGAGGAAAGCGCTCGAATTTCAGGAAGGTAATCATGTATTCTTGAGAGTTACTCCAACGAATGGGGTTGGTAGAGTGATGAAGGTGAGAAAACTTGCTCCGAGATCCGTTGGTCCTTACCAGATTCTCGAAAGAGTCGGCAAAGTCGCCTACTAGATAGTATTACCACCGTTCTTGTCCAATCTCCACAATGTTTTTCATGTGTCTCAACTTAAAGTATATTCATGACCCTAGTCACGTGATAGTACCCGATGCTATACATTTGAAAGAGAACTTGACGTTTAAGATGTTACCCCTTCGAGTCGAGGATAGGCAGGTGAAGCAGCTAAGAGGTAAAGAGATTCCTTTGGTCAAAGTAGTTTGGAATGGGGCTATTGAGGAAAGTGCTACCTGGGAGCTGGAGAGCAAGATGATGGAAGCATACCTGCACCTTTTTGCTTGAGGTATGTAGAAATTTCGAGGACGAAATTTTGATAAGGGGGTGGAATTGTAACACCCTGCTTTTTCGTTAAGTGCTTTTTATAAGCTTGTTTGGCTGTTTGAGTTTGTTTTGTTAAGTTAGAATTGTCGACTAAGGGCTTAGGGTGATTTTTTGCTTAAAAATCCCTTTCTGTTACACGAGCACGCCCGTGCTTAAAGTATGTAGCATGTTGCAGGTTTTAAGTTGAGCACGTCCGTGCTCAATGTGCGGACCGCGTCTCGTAAATGCTAAGTCCAGCACTCCCGTGCTTGCTGAGGAGCACGACCGTGCTCAAGTTTAGTCTATTTGTGCTGTCACAGAAACCGAGGGTTTACGTAAAAACCCTATTTTAGTAGCTACTGCCACCCTATTTCCATCAAACTCAATCAGTTTCTTAAGTATTGGAGGCCTTTGGGAAGTGTAGTTTCATCTGTGCTCATATAGAGGTAATGTTCCTTTCCCCTTGTGGTTTCCTTTTCATGATGTTGAATTGGAAACTGATGGTTGGTGTTTTGTTTGGCCAAGGCTTGGAAGGTTAACTGAGCCGCTTTGGGAACCGTGACCAGTTTGATTGTTTGAGCGTAGAGCAACCTTCAATCCAGGTATGGGGAGAAGGGTAGTGTATTCATTAGGCATTGGGGATAGTGTAAGGTAAAGGGGTTCCCATAACCTGTGTGTTGTTTTGTTTGTATGTATGTATGTATGTATGGTTTGATATGCTATGTTTGCTGTTTGATAACATGTTATGTTCATGATTGGTTGCCTACGAATATGTTGTTTAAACTGAGTATGATGATATATGTATCGTTGTTGTTGTTGATTATGTTGGTTGAACGATTGTTGTTACAACTGCTATGATGATGTTGATTGGTTGAAGTTGATGTTGAGTTTGACAATGAGTTTTAACTCTAAAATATGATGTTAAGATGATCTAGGATTAATGGATTAAAAACCCTAAAAAATTGGCTAAGAACTCGGTACCAGTTTCTACCCAGAACAGTCTTATCGCTCATTAAGCACGGCCGTGCTAAACAGGAAGCACGCCTGTGCTCATAGTTTGAATTCTGGAAATGGCCGGGCGTTATGCACAACCGTGCAGACAAGGAACATGATCGTGTAGCTGTGCACGGCCGTGCCTAATAGGAAGCACGACCTTGCTGCTAAGCACGACGGTGCATAGACAGAAGTACACACGTGCTTCACTTATGTGACCAGCACGGCCGTGCAATGGACAAGTACACCCGTGATCCCCTACAGGCCAGAGATGGAATTAAAGGTTTAAACAGGGGTTTTAACCCCAATCCCCCGATGACATGATGACAACACAACGAATCAATAATAAAGATTAGCGAACTCGGTTAATGATTAACGAAGATAAATAAAGATAACTAAGATGATTAAGCCGGTATCCGTTGGGTTACCGCATGATGTTAGCCTCGATGCTTATTGGTTGAGGTGTTGTTGATGCTAAGTCTTGGGTGCTTATTGGCCCAAGCATGATGATGTTAAGTCTTGGGTGCTTATTGGCCCAAGCATGATGATGTTGATGTTGAAGTCTTGGGAGCTGTTTGGCCCGAGCGAAGGAGGTGGTTGTTGATGTTTGTTGTTGTGCCATGCATAGAGCATTGGAGTTGTTGGTTGAGGAGAGGTTCGACATAGGGGAGATCGCCCGAGAGTATGGTGATCTGTCCATCCACTGTAAGTCACCCGATGGTTTGGTGACAGCGGCCCCCCGTGATGAGGCATCCACGGTTTGATGCGTTGGCTATCCATGGGGTTCACCTAAGGTTTAGTGAACTGTCGGTGTTGGTGCTTTTATGGCCAATACGGATATGTAACTCCAAAGTTGTTCATCCTGAGTTAGCTTGGATCCAGATGCATAATAGCGGAGTAGTGTTGTATTGCACTACATTGCATACCTGATTTTGATATTGATGATGATTTATGATGATGTGTATATGTTGATGTATGTTATGATGTTGCCATGCTTGTTTGTTTACCTTGCTTCCTATCTCCATGCTGTATATGTTTACGTGATTCTCACTCCCTATTTTCTGTTTTCTTGTTTGGCATGTTTGGTTTCATGTAGAGGATGGCGAGCAGCCCGGAAAGAAGTGACTCTGAGGAGCCACCAGTCACAATTAGGACCTTTCTTTTGTTAGTCTAGTTTTCAGTTGTATTCCGATATGTACGGAACGGCTATACCATCTCTGTTGTGACATCGGGTTGAGACGTTTGTTTTTGTTTTATTTTTTTATTTGTTTTAAACTTGATTTTATTTCCGTGTTTTGTGAACTCGTTCATGTGGGACCTTTCAACCCATGGACAAATGTTTTATTTATTTCAGTAAATACATGATTTATTTTTCAGCTTTGTCCTTTTATTACTTTTTAACATGTGGGGTAGCAGGGTGTCACAAAATCACCCATTAAAAGCCAAGTCTGAAGAACAATGAAAATTTTCCAATTCATTCCATAACTCCCTTATGGTAATGTGACTAGTGGAAGCATAAACAACTGTTAGAAAAAGGGTATGATGATCCCAAATCAATGATAGAGACATATGTTGCCTTGAAGAAGAAGCTAAAACAGGATTTAAATGAATTGAACAAAACCCCCATAGATTAGGAATAACAGACCCTCTATCATTTTGTGCAAAAATCTTTAAATTTAGACTTGTCCAAAGGGAACTTTGAACCTGCTCAATGTCTATCCAAGGCTCGGACAAGAACAACAAGTCTGGCTTATGCATATCACAAAATCTCTTCAGCATAAGCCTAGAGTTTTGGTTTGTTATACCTCTAACATTCCAATATGAAACCCTCATTATCAAAAGGAAATAGATTGTGATCCAGCCCTATTTCGGGTATTATAGTAATTTGTTCTATTCCCAACCTTCTTTTTCTATTTTAATTTTTTCTTTTGAGATTTAGATAAAACTGCAGTAAAAGTACCTTCCTTTTAAGCCAAGGCATTCTTATATGAACTGGTCACAATAATGTTGTCAGCATCATCAACCAAATCGGGCTTATCATTCCAAAATTTACCTGAAACACAATTAACGATCCTTAAATCCTTGTCCACAATTGAATTGTGATTATCTAACAGAGGAGGTGTCACTGGATTATCAGAGGTAGAAACCACTGCAACAGAGTTAGGTAGGGCCGAAGCATCAACCTTATCAGACTAAACATAATCAGAAACATGAGATAATGATTTTAGCCTAGAAGCAAACCCTGCTGCATAATCCATATTAACCTGATCAAGAGCATGTGCTTCAAAATCCTGATCCAACTCATCATGAACCTGACCTGATCTAATGGCTTCAGAACCTGCAATAGATTGTTCTGCTTCATCAAATACATTTTCAACAGAATCATAATCATCATCCTTATGATTCTGACTCACATTATCTGCCTTGTCCTGCTCATTTGGATGAATTTGTTCTAAAACATGAGGAACACCATTAGGAAGACTCTTGCTACTCAGGTCTGCACTAGAAGAACTAACCACAAACTTGCCTTTTTCAAGAACATTGGCTCTATTAGCAGGCTTGCTATATTGACCCTGCAACCTCTCTTGTTGATCAAGATCAATGACCTCCTTTCCTTTAATAGAGGAGTTATTCTTAGGAACATATATATGTCCCAGTTTCTTAGCACCCAAGAAACCATTGTTTTCTTTCTTTGATGTGTCCTCGTTTAAGGGATTCTTTTTGTATGAAGATAGAGAATGCACAATAATAGTACAGGCCTAACGTAAAGGAGGAATATATTCATATTCAATCTCAACCAAAAAATCATAATCTTTTCTTTAAACCATGATATGATCCTAAAGAGGTTTTAACAAATCTATATCCACTAAAACCCTTGCATAATGACCCAAAGTTTTGTTAATTGTTGCATCATCAAGCGATAGAGGAATTCTTACACACCTTGCAATTACAAACAAAATTTTTGGCCTCCAATACTCCTGTGGCAATCCAAAGATGCATATCCAACACTGTGTGTTCGTTTGTTTCACCGAGTTTGGACAAAAATCAGCAGTCCAAGCAAATAATTGCAAGGTCCCTGGTGCAATATTACAAGATCCAACAAAAAGAACCTTTCTCATATCTTCAACAGATGAGA
The DNA here is from genome assembly GCA_030762895.1 of Sophora flavescens. Lineage (NCBI taxonomy): Eukaryota > Viridiplantae > Streptophyta > Magnoliopsida > Fabales > Fabaceae > Sophora > Sophora flavescens. The sequence continues at coordinate 33,771,792 of CM061062.1, read as the reverse complement.
ATGAGAATTCATTGAAACCTCTCCCTATTGGAGTTATCTTCCAATGACTGATCGGACTCTATAGCTTTAACAACTTGATGTGCAAGTCTCCTACCTTGATAGCTGCATCTCCTTTAGAGAGCATTAAACGAGCATGGAGATTATTTTTGCAACTTTCCAATCCAACCTTGTATTCCTCCTCAGGGATTGTGACAGCAAGCGCATCACTAGTGGAAAATATACATTAGACGGTAAAGGTTTACGTCAGTTAACCAAAAGCTAGACGTTAAAAAGGAGGCGGTGGCAGTTTTGTAAATATCAGACTTCATTAATTCAATTTTAACGTCAGTTGTTTTAATGACTGACGTTAAAAGTGAAGTGACTCACTTTTAACGTCAGTTTAATAAAAACGAGCGGCGTTAACAGTGAACATTTTAACGTCGATTCGATAAAGAAGCGGCGTTAAAAAGTAAGTCACTTCCCTTTTAACGTCGATCCTTACATCAACGAGCGTTAAAGGTTATTTTAATAATTTTTTTATCTAGTATACGATCCCTTCCGCATTGCCTTCCTCAAAGTTTTAGTTTCACATGAATTGCTTTGATGTTTTGTGTTTCTGTTTTGAAAACTAAAATATATGTGCGAAGTATAAGTTGAATCAATAACCCAAACCGGATCTCATTCATGAAGTGTAATCTGATCGATACAGGAAGATTGAAAGGGTTTAAAATCCTATAATAAGTTACATTGAAAGGGTTTAAAATCCTATAAAAAGTTACATTGAAAGGGTTTAAAATCCTAAACATGAAAGCTACATCCCATCAGAGAGTTTTATGAAATATGCCAAAGGGAAAACTATACTCCAAGACCTCTAAAACTGGGGGCATGAGAGAGCTCAAGAGAGAGGCAAAAACAGGTGCACTAGATCTGTTTCAAGCAAAGGCAGTGGTTCCAGAGACTTCCAAGACGGTCACTTGCTGCCAAAGGCGAGGTTTTGGAACTGTGACCCCAGAGCACCTGATTAGCCCTCCAAAGGTGATTCTCCGGAAGGTGATAAGGTGAGCAACTCACATAATGTAGTTTACTCAAACTTATCACCCATGTAATGTAATTTACTCAAACTCAGAAGTTGTTTGACCATTAAGACAAAGACCTTTGAGTCTAGAAATAGGAAGAAAGAGTGATGAAGTTAATCTCCACGGCAGAGCCATATTGTGAAGCAGAAAATTAAAAGGATGGAAGGAAGCTATTTATAGGAGTAGTGGATGAAGTTACTAAGCTAGCTATTCTGATTTTCTTGAAAACTTATCTATAAACTTAATGCTCATTAAGAGGATTGAGTTACAAGGTGCATGGGTAAGTAGCACAGTAGTCAAAGGAATGAATGTTTTTGTAGATATCTATACACTTTTAATGTCAGTTGTTTAAAAAAACTGACGTTAAAAGTGTTTTTAAAATAAAAATTATTTATTTTTAACGTCGCTTTTAAAAAACTGACGTTAAAAGTTTGATTTTTACTTCAGTTAAATAAATAGCTGACGTAAATAATCCTATATATTATAAACGTGCAGAATGAATATTGAAAATAATGTAATTAATATACGGGAAATTGACAGTCATAAATTAAGTTGATGTTAAAAATGAGGTGGTGGCAGTTTGTAAATATTAAATCACTATTTGCGTCAGTTCTATAAATAACTGACGTAAATAATTATGAAACTCATTTCATTGGTTGTCATGTCCCTGTTGTCCCTCTTAACGCAGATCACTCCATATAGTACTGCAGTTTATTTCTAAACCTTTTTTTTTATACAAGTTTATTTTTAATTTTTATTAATTAGCTTGAATTAGTAAACAAATTCTTGTGCAAATTAAAATAAATAAACACTTAACATAAAACAAGTTATATGTATAATCAAATCGTATGTCATTGAAGCGATTCATAAGTTAAAATTACATGATTAAAAGATAAAAAATTTATGCAACATAGCACTAAAATATAAAAAAGTTTCTGCATCAACATTATTTTCTTCTCAGTCCTGTCATCAGAAACTCCAATGGATGCATCATCACCTCCCTCACTTGAATTCCATGATGCAAAGTAAATCCTCAGTCACTAGCAGCGAAAGCAAAGTGAAAGGGATATTTGCATCTTTCTTCTTCCGTGGAATTCCTTGATGCATCATCTTGAATCCACAATCACTTGCTTCCAAAGCAAAGTGAAAGGGATGACGGGGATGAAATAAAGTGAGAGAATCACATTACGTGATTCACCCAACCTTAATATCCATGTAATGTGATTTACTCAAACTCAGAAGTTGTTTGACCATTAAGACAAAGACCTTTGAGTCTAGGAATAGGAAGAAAGAGTGACGAAGTTAATCTCCACGGCAGAACCATATTGTGAAGCAGAAAATTAATTAAAAGGATGGAAGGAAGCTATTTATAGGAGCAGTGGATGAAGTTACTAAGCTATTCTATTTTTCTTGAAAACTTATCTCTAAACTTAATGCTCATTAAGAGGATTAGGTACAAAGGTGAATGGGTAAGTAGCACAGTAGTCAAAGGAATGAATGTTTTTGCAGAAACTAATAAACTTTTAACGTCCGTTGTGTAATACAACTGACGTAAGAAGTTGTGAGTGTTTTTAACGTCAGTTTCTTAATACAACTAACGTTAAATATATGACCTTTAACGTCAGTTTTTACTAACAACTGACGTAATAAGTGTGAGAGTTTTTAACGTCAGTTTATTAAGACAACTGACGTTAAATATATGATCTTTAACGTCAGGTTTTACTAAAAACTGACGTAAAATGTTGTTTTATTTTAATTATAACGTTTACCCCCGCGCGCCTTCTCCACTTCTCTGTACGTACGTGTCTTTTCTCTTTTCATCACGCTCAACCCTCACTCTCAACCCTCACTCTCGCTCTCACTCTGCCCTAATCGCGAGCTCATCTCCACCGCAACCACCGTGAGGGCTTCTTTGCCACCACCGTGAGGTACACTCTTAACCCCTAACTCTGTCTTTCCCGCTCATTCTTTGCAATAACTTGACATCTCTCTTTCCCCTTCCCGCGCACTAACTCTCCTTATCCCTCTGCTCTCAGTAACCACATCGAACGTTGGCCACCACTCGAGCTTCCCCCCCACCACCACGCGAGTGCCTATTTCTGGTGAGTCTTTAATTAGGGCACATTTTTTTATTTTTGGTTTTGAGTGCATGCATGTTGCTCTGCTGGTTGAAACTGTAGTCTCAGTAGTTGAAACTTGAAACTGTGAGTTTGAGTTGTTTGGAATGTCTCTATTTTTTGTTTTGAGTGTATGTTGAAACTGTAGTCTCAGTAGTTGTAACTTTAAACCGTGAGTTTGAGTTGTTTGGAATGTCTCTATTTTTGGTTTTGAGTGCATGTTGCTCTGCTGGTTGATCTGTCACGGCCATGATGCTCATCACGGCTAGGCCGTGATCAGTTCTGCCTATGAGGGTCTGGTTCAGTTGGCACGTTACGGCCGTGATGGACATCACGTCCAGGTCGTGACCAGTGCTTGGCAATCTTCAAAAACTATAGTTTTCAATCTCCCGTATTGTCCTTATATTGGATATATAGATGTTTTGTATATCTACAGGACCTATCTAGTTATTTTTATTTATACTTCTGTATTTATTTTGAGTTATAACCTATGTTAATACATATATATTGTTTCTGAACAGGCATACATATGGATCAGTCGGATAGCCCACATGCACGGGAGGACACTGTGGGGGTTTCGCAGGACCCGATCACGCCTACGCCTGATTCTAGTGTAAGTTTACATGTTATATACTATCTTTAGTCCTTCTTTTTAATGTAAGTTTATACTGTTATAACCCTCTATTTTATCATTTTTTTTCCATACAGACATCACAGGCTCATAGGAAACGGGGTAGAGGAGCCACCTCGTTGAAGAAACTAGAGAAGGACAGGCAGAGCGGACAGAAACTTGAGATGTCCTTCGATGCTAATCTAAATGCCCAGGGACCCCGTGCTAAAGAATTCAATAAGTGGGTGTTTCTACAAGCGAAGCAGCACGTAAGCATCAACTACAACCACTGGAATGACGTTCCACAGAACGTTAAGGATCAGATTTGGGAGGCTATCACGGTATTTTACCTTTATATTTGTTTGATTTACATTATTAGATAATTATCCGAGTTATAATCCATCCAGTTGTTATATATGTATCTAATGTGTAGGTAGCTTGGATTGTGCCAAATGATGAGGATCATCGTCATAAATGTATGAAAATGTCATCAAAGCGTTGGAATGGGTTCAAGCATGATCTTACCAGGTACTATGTATCTGGGAAGAAGCGGCTTGATAAAATGTTCTCGGATTATCCCTGGATTGATCAGGATACTTGGGATATGTTTGCCAGGAGTCGACAGGATGGAGAATTTCAGGTTGGTTGATTAAGTTAATTTTGTATGCTTATTATAGATCATTTAACTGTATTTAATTATGTGTTTTTGTTTGAATAGGCTAAGGCAAATAAGGGTCGGCAGAATCAGGTGAAGAACGTCCACCGCCACACCATGTCTCAGGGTGGGTACCAGACTCGGATCGAGCAGATGATGGCGGATAGGCTGAGGGCGAAGCAGGAAGAGCACTCTGCTAGGATTGAAAGAGGAGAGGTGCTTGAGGGCACACCATCAAGTCCTCCGTCGGACATCGACCGCGAGGATGTCTGGTTAGCCGGCCGCATGACAAAGACGGGATCTTTTAAAGTTGATGCCACTCGCGAAGTGGCAGATAAGATTGTAAGTAAATAATTAACTTGATTTCAATTGATATTTGTATAGATATTTTCAACACTTTTCACTTGCACGTTTTTTCATTTTTTTTCATTGTAGATGGATCTTAAAGCAAAATCCTCCCAGGGCGCATTCGTCCCTTCTGGATACAACTGACGTCTTGATGACTGCTCTGGGCAAGAAAGACCATCCTGGTCGGGTTCTCGGTGTTCCTGGGAACGTGACCATCAAACAATATTATGGCAAGTCTGCTTCACGAAAGCGGGTGGTCAATGAAGCATCAATTTTGGCTGACATTACTCAACACCTCATGTCCAACCCAGATATTACAACACATCTGATGCAAGGCTTAATATCCAACCCAGAATTCAAGCAGGCGCTTGCTAGAGAGCTTTCCTCCGTCGGTACATCCCAGGACACCGCAGGGCTTGCCAACCCTTCACATGTGAGCACAAAAGAGAGTTTTAGTAGGGCACATGTGGAGGACGATGAGTTGACAGCTAGGGAGCGGGAGTTGGAAGTCCAGCGCCATGAGCATGAGTTGGAAATGAAAAGGCGTGAGCTTGAGTTGGACTCCAAACGACGTGAGCTCGAAATGTTAGCAAAGGTATTTATTCATTATTAATGTCCAAATTAGTCAAATAATTACTTGTGTTTTTTTAATTATCAAAAACTTATCTATTTTATTTTTCCTAAACTGAAGGCCAAGTCGACGTCGGTGTCGTTGTCACCTATCACTCGTTTGTTCTCACTTGGTGAGGATTATGCGTTTGAGATTTTTGAATGTCCATTGGAGCACGATGGATGGGTGGCACGCCCAGATCAACGGAGGATATTTACCTTCTATGGTGATGATCTCGGGAACGCCTGCAGAAATGGCGTCTGGATGAACAACAATGTTTTCAGTCTCTGGTGCACGTAAGTTAATTTTAATTTTATAACTTATTTATTTTTGGTATTTTACATTTAATAATTTATTTTAATTTCAATATATATATTATGTAATTAGCATCCACACCTTTTCATATCTTAGGTATCTCCATCGTCTTCAGCTTGATAAGGGTGTTGCATTAGTTTACGGTTTGTTAGATCCGTCAATCCTTCTGCCCGATTTCTTTACTGGCGATGCATTGAGTAAATACTTAGGGAACTTGTTGGGAGACAATCCGAAAGAAATATATCTGGCTCCCTACTGTATGAAAAACCATTGGCAGTTGTTCGTACTTCACCCGTCTAGGCATAGAGTCATATTCTTCTGCTCTCAACACCAAGATCCGCCACCGAAGGTGGTGGATGCTGTAAATAAGTAAGTAACTAATCTTAAATTTAATTTAAGTTTTAATATCAGTTGTTTTTAGTTTATTACACACATGATATATGAATTTGTTAATTGATCGACATGATTATTTGTTTATGATAGCGTGCTGAAGGCGAGTAGCATAAGTTGCGCCAACGGGAGAAGTAGGACTTCTAAGGCTAAAGCAAATCATGTATGGAACATCATAAAGGTTTGGTAGTTTATTTATCAAATAATTAATATTATAATTACTAATTTATATGTATAATCAACTGACGTTGAAATTAATTTTGTTGGTAGTCTCGATTTCAAACTGACGGGTGGTCGTGCGGCTATTATGTGATGCTTCATATGCTGAACATAGTCTCCGCATCTATTACGGATGGATGTAATAAGGTAATATTTAAACAACTTGTTAAATTATATATTATAGTTTTGAAGATGACTTGCATTGATGTTATTGTTATTATTTGAACGTGTCTAGGCATTTATCGACCAATCGCCTATTCAAGAAGAGGAGTTAAGAGACTTGAGGATGCGCTTCGCCGAATTCTTCTTCAAGTATGCGGCTGAAAAAGGAATTGACAAGATACCTCCGCAATACTTAGATAAATAGTTTTTTTGTTAGACTTTAGAAACTAATTAATAACATGTATATATATATATCCTTAGATTGATAGTTTTGTTTTTTAGACATTGGAACTAAAATTTATTTATATATATACATGGGTTTTGGTTTTAAGTCCCCCCATTGTTCCATTTTTCCTATGCAATTCTGTATTGTGTGTGATATTCTGTGTTACTGGGATATTTACTGAATGCAGGGATAGCTGAGGGGAGTGATATTTTAAAACTGAATTTTTTTAAAAAAAAAAACCTATTAACGTCAGTTGTATCAAACAACTGACATTAATAGTATTTTATAAAATATAAAGTACACTATTAACGTCGGTTGTTTATTAAAACTGACGTTAAAATTAAACCTTTAACGTCAGTTCTTTATAACCATTGACGTTAGTTTTAACAAAATTAACGTCAGTTGTCTTAAAGAACTGACGTTAATAGTTTTATGTTTAACGTCAGTTGTTTAAAAAACCGATGTTAATTTTGTAAAAATTAACGTCGATTTTGTTAAGGAACTGACGTTAATAGTTTTATATTTAACGTCAGTTCTCAACTGACGTTAAAATATTAACTATTAACGTCAGCTGTATTTACGTCAGTCAGTATTCTGACGTAAAAAAATAAATTTTAACTGACGTAAAAAACACTTATTGCACTAGTGCATCATCACCTTTAAGGCAGGGGATGGGGAGTTGACTGAGAGGAATATCACACGCATTTTGCAAGGCTTGAGCAGAAGAAGGATGAGGAAAAGAAGGATGAGAAGGAGAAGAAGAGATAGGATGTGAAGAAGATTCAGGAAACAAGAATTACCATGGAAGATCCATGGAGAACACGGCTACACGGCTAAGGAAGCCAAGTTCTCATGCAAACCCTAGTAGAGCCATAATATTATGTTACACCGCAAGCATAATATTCTTCCTTTCTTTATTTACATTTATTTTTGTTTCAATTTACATTTTAACCCTTTTATTTTTGTTTAATATTAATATTCATTTAACATTATTATTTCTTACTTTCTTGTTTTTATTGGTGGTTTGTTATTGTTATGTAAGAACCAGTTGCTTTTTTGAGTAACTGTTCTTATATGTGACATCTACGTCAGCTTGCTCCAATGATGCAACCCAACAAGATCTTTTCCTTAACTTCAAGAATTATTATATCATTAAAATATTTAACTCTTATTTTAGTTATCTTAAAAGTCATGCATAGGATAATATGTAATCGATAGCTAAAAAAAACCTTCATACTATCAATGTATTAAAATTAAATGGAAAAATTAATCAGCATTCAATCAATTAATACTGGGAATGGATCCTCTCAATTTGAAAAAGAATTGACATGGTGAATTTACATGATCCCACCATTCATTATGTGTTAGTTTGGGAAAGATAGATTTTTTCATTTTCAGCTTTTTTTTTTTTTGTGCTAAAATGTTTTTATGCATCATCTATTATGTTTGGCAATAAGATTAAATTTTCAAAAAAATGTGCTTTTTTATACCATCTATCGTGAAGGACTGTTGCATTCTGTGATTGTGATTATTTTTCCTGTTAAGTTCTATTAATCCCCGTCTTACCCCTCACATTTGCGTGTGACAACTTTGCTCTGTGATAACTGGGGACGTTGCTATTGTATAGATTCAAAGAAGGTGATGTTGGGTGATTAGTGTGTGTGCATTAAATTAGTATGTACGTATTAAACTTTTGTTGGGAAAATTAGCGCAATGACATCTGGGAACTTAGTTTTGATATTTAAATTTTTTTTAAGGGGGAAATTAGTGTAACTGGACCAAAATATGAAAATTCTCTATTACTCTATATTATTCAAATAAAATGTTTATTATATTTATTTAATTATTCTAAAAGTAATATATTTTTACATATTTTCATAGTCATAAAAAAGCATCCAATATTATTAATATAAACAAATAATTTCATATCTTTTTTCGTAATTTATAATGTAAGAGTGATTTTTTGTATCACCCAAACGAAATAGATTATCTTAAAAGTGAGGTTTAAAACAATGAATGGTGGAATACAAATTGATATCGTGTCATTTTTTTCTCTTCAAATTGAGATAATCCATTCATATCAACACTATATAGTATATGAATTGTTTGTTTAACTCAGACGTGCGGAAGTTTATTTTGCCATTTGAATTTTTTTTTCAATGAGAGGCTCATAAAAACCCTTATATGGGGAGAGGAAAGGAAAGAAGGGAATGAAAAAGGTGTGGACTGTAGAGTGTATTGCATGGATTTGAATTTAGATACTCACAATTCATGTGCACACAAACTAATTAAATTGACTCAAGGAAATTTTAAATCTTCAATTCTAGCATCATAATGATTTTTTTTTTTAATTCGGTGATACATGATAATATGAAAACTGATAGCATAGAAATTAGTCTTTCCGGTTGTGTCATTCACTAGTATAATAAAACTAATTCTCTTGGCCCAGCGATTGTAAGGTCTATCCTGAGATATTCAATGGGACGATTCGGTTTGCTCCCGGATTCGATTCCTGACAGTGTTAAAATAATGTTTAGCCAGCAGAAGCCACGTCCCACGAATTAGTCCTTCGTTGATAGTGTTGGGATACACAGTGTTTAAAAAATAAAATTTCACTAGTATAATAAAATTATAACGTGCCTTTCACTATTTTAATCACTATGGTCTAGCTGTTTTTGCCAGGACCTAATTAATTGTCCGGCCAAATCGAATATTTACAATATTATAATAATGATTTCGTAATTTTCATCTACGCACAGGTTAGTCATTAACGACGTGGCCGGCAGCATCTTTGTTCATCGGATTTTCGGTAGCATGTCGTTTTGTCTGCAAAAAGCCAAAAATATGATAAAAATGGAACGAAATGATTTATGTTTAAAACATATTTTCAATAAGTTTGATTATTTTAAAAAAAATTGATCGAAAAATAGACAAATCCTAATCAGGTAATCGACGGAGTCGAGAACGGACGTACAGAGACAATCCGACATTCAATGGATGAAGACAAGTGATGACTCATAAAGGTGAGTCATATAGGTGACTCACAAGTGTAATGATGGCTTTTGATGAGAATTTACCATAATGTCCTTAAGGTTGGTTTTTATCACCAAAATGTCATTGTACAATATTACAATTTTACCCCTAGAATTTTATGCTTTGGACCCAAATACCCCCAAATTTCCACGGCCCAAACCCCTTGGAGAGCCCATCTTCTTGCTATAAAAGGCATGCATCATCTTCGTCATGAAGCTTTCCTCCATTTCTCAAAAAACACTAACTTTCCATAAGACATTTTTGTGAAGCAACCAAGTGATTTCTTGTTCATTTTTCAATTCTAAGAGGTATACCATACTCCTCTCACTCAATCAATAACATGTTCTTCATTCATTTTCATGTTTCAAGGCCTTGATCATATTTTTCAATTCTTAGATTTAGAACTTTGAAATTCTCTAGAAAATCATAGGAAAATCCTAAAAATATAAAATCAATTTCTATGATCTTGTATTCATGTCTATATTGTATATCTAGAAGCATGTGATCAAACAAAATTTTCTCCCTACATTTCTATACTTGGCCGAACCTATGTAGGATAGGAAGAAAGATGTTTTATTTCAATTTTTCAAGTATGACACTTGTTTTGATCTAGGGAATATCTATCATACTTGAATCCAAGAGCTTGTTGATTTTGAAAATCTCTAGCCTATTTTTCATGTATTGGCCGAAACTTATATAGGTGGGTGGAGGACACTTTTGTTCATTTTATTTGAAAATGATCATGGATTCCATCTTTCTATTGAATATGTATGTTGAATCCAAGTTGTTGTGTTCAAATAAAATCCCTAGCTCATGTTTCCATTGATGGCTGAAATTGAGTTTTGGAGGAATTGGAATATTTAGTTTCAATTCTTTGTGATTAATCATTAATCTTATGTCTTAAGTACTTAAGGATCATTAATCCAAAGACTTGAGCAATTTTAGAAAATTTTGTCATCAAACCCTAGCATGACCATGACCGTGACCTATCTATAGAGGAATATGTGATTTTATTTGTTTGATTTTGATTGGTTGATTGTGGTTGTTTAAGGATAAAAGATTGTATCGTGTACGTGTGTTGACAACTTCCAGATTCGCGATAAAGTTTTAATCGAGAGATAGATTCTTCAAGAGGTAAGGGGAGCTTACCTAAGGGATTTTTCCTGATAATTATGTGTGATTTAGTGTATGACTTGTAATGTTTGGTTGAGGTTCGTGGTGTTTGTTTATGTTATTTTATGTCGTGCTATTTTATCTGTGCAAGGTTATTTAATTGCAGTGATGCATGATCTGCCTGGGTTAATTGTTATAATATTGTTGATGAATTGTTGATGTTGTTTGTGGATTGAAAAGCCTGATAGTGGTCAATGCTCAATTAGTAATGAGGTTCAAAGTGTTAAAAAGTTTTTATGGGATGATGAGTTTTAATTGATGAGAAATAGTAATATAATATTACGTAGGTTTTTGGTTGGTTGAAAATAAGAAAAAGTTGAAAATATCATTATTTTAATGATTTATTGGTGTGAGAGTGAACTATAAGTTACAGTGAGAACGTAACCGTGAAATTTTTTTTGTACTGTTAATTTTTAGGTGGATAAATCCAATATATTATAAAAAATTATTTTATGAAATTAATCTTCGAAAATAACTTAATTATGATTTTAGAAAATTATTTAAGTGGAAAAGAACAAGTTTTGACTTAAAACGTTTTTAAAATGCAAAACAACGGTTAACTCCGAAAATATTTACGGAACGCATTCTTAAAACAGCAGTAATCATTCACACATTAATTTAGTTTTAAGATCATTTTTTTTAAGAATTAGAGTTTCTCGGAGAAAGATTTTCAGAAGAAGGAAAATGAGTTTCTTAGCGATTCGATAAAGGAATTTATAGTAGAAATGATTTTACGAATATTGGACGTTATTTCGGGAAAAAGAGTTTCCTAAAGAAAATGAATTTCAATATGGTTTGACGTTTTATAAAAGAGTTACAACAGAAAGGATTTTCTGTAAGCGAGCTTTACTCAACGATTTATTTGTTAATCATGATATCTGGACGATATTCATGTTACCGTCTATTTGTTAGTCATGATATCTTGACGATATTCATGGTATAATTGATTTGTTAGTCATGATATATTGATTATATTCATATTTTAGCGTATGTGTTAATTATGGTATATTTAGGTCATTCAGACCTCGATGTATTTGTTAGTCATGATATCTTGATGATATTCATGTTATAGTATATTTGTTAGTCATGATATCTTAAAGATATTCATGTTACAGTGTATTTTAGTATCTCTATGTTATTCATGTTTCGTATTTGTTAGTCATGGTATCATGGTGATATTCATGTTTCAGAGTTGACCATTGTGCCTTAATGGTCAATGTGTCATTTAGAGTTGACCATCGTGCCTTAATGGTCAATGTGTCATTTAGAGTTGGTCAATGTGCCATTTAGAGTTGACCACCGTACCTTAATGGACGATGTGCCATTTGCTTTGTTGACCATCGTGCCGGGATGTTTGGGCGATGTGCCATTTGTTTGGTTGACCATTGTGCCGGGAGGTTGGATAATGTGTCATTATGTTGTTGACCATTATTCTTTTGTTGACAATGTGCCATTCAAGAGCCTGATCAGCTCATTTATTTGGTGAGTGAATCTCCGGGAGATTAGTTATAAAGATTAGATGATTATCCGTGAAATGTCATTAATCTTTTGTGAATGATAATGACCGTTCTAGTGTGGAACCCATTGATAAATTACTTGTGATTTTTGAGAAATTTATGTTGTTATGACTATATACGTCTATATGTTGTTTTGGTGTGTCACGCATGTAGTTATCGTGCTTATATCTATATATTGGTGTCTCACCCTTACAATATATCAGGTTTTCTGGTTTGGCTTTTGTGTCTTGGTACATGAAAGTAGGTGGTGCAGAAACGTTCTTAGTTGCACTTGGGAACTTTGATCCTGATGCTTGAAGAGACGTTTGATTGTGAGAATGACCACAGGGTTTTTCCAGTAGATGTCTTGTAAGGCGACCAGCTCAGGAGTCTTTGATTTAATTTTCTGTTTTTGAGAATTGGAAACTTTTAGTACAAATGTGTATGTTGTGAAGGCTTTTGATGTGAATATGAGTATTTCCTCGTGTGAGGAGATGTACAATATGATTTTACTGTTTCATGTATGTATCTTGATTTTACAAAGCGTTCTTGCGGAACACAAATTTTTACACCCGAGTTTTTTGACCTAAAGTAAATTAATTTTTCGAAAACAACCAGTAAATAATTTTTATTTAATTATTTCCACACATGTTACAAAATAATGCCCAACGGGAATATTACAGAAATGCTCCATTAACCCATCACCAATAAAAACAAGAACTCATGATATGAACCTCAAACAGCTTTTTGGAAGTCAGACCACAAGTGCAATTCACAATCCAACATGCAGAACCAATAACCCAGACCCACGAGACCCGGCAATTTTCTTCATAAGTTGATTCAACCCAGCAATACAAGTACAATTTTAGACTTCTACTTCTAAACTAAATTAAACTGGTTATAGACCAGCATAACCTACTACATAATTTCATTCAAACAACAGTTTTTAATCTTGATTTTAATGCTTCAAGACTTGTTAGAAATTGAAAAGATGTGAACTTACTCCATGTTTGATGCAAATATAGAAACACGAGGAAAAAGAATTGTCGAGTGGATATGTCAAAGTAAAAAAAAATAATTAATGGAGAGACACTATAAGAATTTCTTGAGTTACTGGCAGACTATAACCGACATCCTTGAGCCCATCGGTAACGTTAACAATATCTCCCGCTTATGTCGTTGAAACTGTGGGAGTGATGAAACATCAAAGTTACTGACGACAATACAGTCAGTGAGAGTAGTGACAAGTTACTCACGACCAATACCGTCGTAATGTTGAAATGTTTTGGCGCCATTTCCCGTGAAATTATACGCACGCAGATACTGATGGCTTTTCAGTTGGTTAATGTTAGTTTCCTGTTACCGATAGCCAGCCCGTCGATATCTAGACTTTTGGGTTTCCAAGATCTTCAACGACTCTCAATTGTTACCCGCGACATTTTCCATTGCAAAGTGATTTTTTTTATTACCGACGACTTTGGGTAGTTAGCCTTTCGAGGTTACATGTGTTACGGACAACAAATATCATCCGCATGGATATTTTTAATTACTGACGATAAGGGATGTGTATATATGACTGCGTGTGTGCTTCCTCCCCTCAATTTCTCATTCACTATATTTTAACCTCTCTACTCTTTCATTCTCCCACCGCGTGTGCACTCTCTGTCTCTTGCACCTCCGCCCATCGTCGACCTCTGATCTGCATTCATTACTCATATTTTAATTAATTATTAAAAAAATAATAAATAAAAAAAATATTGATTAAAAATACATTTGTGATCATTAGGTATACTTTCAAATTGTGTGAGTAATAGAGATAATATGAGAAGATCAAAATTAAAAAGCATAACTTCTTTGATAAATCCAAAAAAAAACCATAAAAGAAATATATAAGAAAAGAGGGACAACAAATATATATAACAACATATATAAGAACTTGTGGATGCTTCAAGTTGAAAACATGATAAGAAATTTGTACTATATTTAAAAAAGGAGAACATAAATATGTAATTCACTTAAACTAAGCTACATTTTATTATTAATTTCATATATATATATATATATATATATATATATATATATATATCTATACAATAATATAAAGGCAGACATCCAAAAAATTCGGTTATTTGGTGTCATTTTTTGGATATGCCAACTATACCCCTAAAATATCTTACCCACTTATTTTAAAATTTAAAAAACTAAAATAAATGGAGATAAACGACACAGAACGTGGGCTGTGGGTTGCATTTGGCAGTTCCTGCAACATATAGGGATACACAGTTACCTTTACCATAACCACTTATTTTAAAATTTAAAAAACTAAGCAAAATGGAGACATGCGAAACCATCTATAAAAAGGGGTGAATCCATGGATTGAGGATTTGAAGTTGAAGTCAAGGCTGATTCCCATTCTGCATTTATTTTGCAGTTTTTCGGTCGGACAGTGCAGCAAATCCAATCTGGTTTATCACTTCCTGGTAGAGTTTCTTCTATTGTGGAAAAGGAGGTATATTTCTTACTATCTTGATATTGTTTTTCTTTCTCCTAAGATACAAGTGATTGATCAAGTAGCGTTTTTAGGATATGTTTTTGATTTGCGATGTGTATAAACATTTAACATTTTCAAAAATTTTGTTTTCATAAACTAGAAAAGCTTCTATGTTCATATGTTGTATTTCATTTTCTAACTGTAACTTTTTATTTTCATTGAATGATGTTTCCATTTATGACTTCTTGATTCTTCAACAGTTTGAGAAGAAATGGGTCATCAGTTCATCATTGTTTCTGACTGGTTGTATTCTTTATTTGTTGAAGTTTGTTCAAAATGTGATGGGATTCAGTGATGATTGTTTAATTTCAACATTATATTGTGACTATTTTTTCCTCTGAACACAATTGAGTTAAGTGGGCAATTTCAACTGATATCTGGCTTCATCTTTGGTCTGCCTGCTCTTTTTCACCATAACTGCTTAGTTTATGCACTACAAAATGTAAATTTCTTGAACCAGTCACATGTGAAGTTAATCAATGCACTTAATATATACATGCTGGCATCATTTGTCTTTCCTTGATGATGTGTCTTACAGCTTCTACTTATGTTAAACAAATTTCTGCCAACGGAGTTCACGTGGTAATTTTGGGTGCCCTTTTTTAATATGTTAGCTGTTACTAACATATTTTTTTATTTCTGCAATGCAATTTACGTCATCAATTTAATTTCTCTTGTAGGATCTTTGGCTTAATCCGAATCCTATAAGGTCAGTAAACCATTTATTGGCTATAGCCTATATGCTTCGGTATTGCTTTATGGTTCTGTTTTTATGGATGTACAAATTGTTGGCTCGAACTAGAAAAATAGACTGTACAATTGCACTTGGTTAAGAGTTTTCTGTTTCCTTATTTAATACTATGATCAACCATTGTTGATAGGAAGTTGGGTAGTGTTAAATTATCAAGCATTAATCAAAGGTTGACTTGCCCCAACAGTTTCTGATACCACTGGCACCAAAGTACATCACCAAAGCCAAAAATCCGACATACAAATATGGCGGTTGGCGTTGTGGAAAATAGCAAAAGCATGGCGCTAAATTCAGAAATAAAATACTACATATAAAATACAAAAAAATCTGCTAAATATAATCTATGAATTAAAATTCATCAAAAGTATCCCAATTCAAAAGCATATGAGAAAAACATAACTGTATTAACTCATAACATAATAGAAGTCTCATAACTTTGTCTGTGTTTGACTTACCATTGGTCCTAGATGAAAGTAAAACAGAGACTTAGATAGGACAACCAGACTAGAGTGCATCAATCAGAGAGCTAAGAGGCTGAGAGGTTATAAAAGGAGATAAGTGTGTGTCGTATATTGTACAAGCCCTCCAACCAGACCATGAAATGTTGGAATGAGGTTTGGAGGCTTTGTAAACATTCTTATGGTTTGACAATTGAGTTATAGGACAAACGTAAAATTATTTTGAAATATTTCTTGTGAAAGGATTAAAAAGAAGTGGTAATAAAAAAGTTAGTGAGAAAATGAAAATACGAAATAATTTTTATAGCCAAGTGCACCCTAAGTGTTCCATGCTTCTAATTTTAGCAATGTATCCTTATCTTCTTTATATTTGGTTATGGGTTTGAATAATTAATGTTTTGATTGTTTGCATTACTTTTACATTGCTATTATGCTCTTTTATCTATTATCTTTATCTATACTAATGGATATACATGATTCTGTTGAATATACTTTCGAAGACCAAGCTGTGATATGGCAATCGTTATTGTATTAGTTATATTAACGTGTAATGTTTTATGCTTCAGTTCAACTCCATTGATATTTTGAATTTTTCCAACGAATAAATAATTGAGTTGGAGTGTTGGCTTAGATTAGTGTTTTGAAAATGTTTTTATTTTTTTTATTGTTTGCATTTTTTTATTTTTTCTTCGTATTCTACAGTTCATATTTTTTAACTTTATGCATGACTAGCGGCAAGACACCTACTCACCTTATTTCTTTATATTTGTATCTATACATTAATTCTTTCATTATCTTTTTCTCTTTCTGCATGTTAGTTTTTAAAGGTATATATGGGTGCGTGTAATAATGAAAAAGTTTAATAAGTTATAACATTATATACATGGTTAAACAAATATATAATAAAAATTTCAATGGGAGTAACACAGTAAACCTATAAGAAGCCATATAATTCAATTTTTTTTAGTGTACAATGAATGTTATGGTCATGGTGGGTTCAAGGAGTTAAGGTGACATGCATTGAGTGTACTTCAATGTCACAAAAATATGATATTGTTATATCAGTCAACAAAATATATAGTAATCTTCTATACAATAAGATAATGGCAGCGTATTTTAAAAAACATTTCTTTTGTTCAAATTTAAAATATTACAAATATACCCCAAAAACTATATATATTATTTGTATATATATATATATATAGTTCCCCAAATACATTAATATATTAACATTTCTATACAATATTTGCCTCAAAAAATACACCAGATAATACTGTGGTCCTTTAGTTCCATTTTACTAAATTGTTTTGTGATGTGCCTAGCTATCTCCTACTTATTCAGTAACCAAATTGAAGTTTCTGTAAAACTAATTTGATATTTTAAAAAAAATATATAAAACATAATTGTTTTAAAATCATTAATTAATGTCATTTTATAAATAACTAGGTTTTATTTCGACATGGAAAATATTAACAATCATCGATCTCAAGAGCATCAACGAGAGATGTGGAGGCAATTTACAAGAAACAGAAGGCAGAGAATGACCGCAGAGCAACGACAAGAACAATCAGCTAGACGACGAGAACATTATAGACGTGGAAGGAATATAGTTGCTATGGAGTCAAGAACCATGAGATTGACAACTATGAGACGTCTTGCGCGATCAACCGCTGATCAACAAAATCGTACATGTATAAAATATATATATATATATATATATATATATATATATATATATATATATATATATATATATATATGAGACAAGGTATATAATAATCTGGTCATTTATTACCTTTATTTACATTTGATCATCAAGTTAATTAGCAACTATATTACTTTATATTAATAGTTTATCTATAAAGTTCTTCCCTATAACTTATTCTATATATATATATATATATATATATATGAGACAAGGTATATAATAATCTGGTCATTTATTACCTTTATTTACATTTGATCATCAAGTTAATTAGCAACTATATTACTTTATATTAATAGTTTATCTATAAAGTTCTTCCCTATAACTTATTCTTATCGACAAAGTTTCTATTTTTTGACGTCATCTAATGTGATATTTCTCATTCTCTTTTTTTACATGTCCGTATATATAATCATTTGCTTATCTTATTTTATCTAATAATTCTTTTTTTCAAAACTAAATCATGCAGAACCTAATATTGCTTCAAGGAGGTTTCGAGGAACACATGACCATGAAGCCGGAACAAGTAGCGGACATGGTTAGTGATGGACATTTAGAAAATATAAACTTGAAATTTTATGCCATCTTCGAATTACGTCTTTTATATTAAAATAGTCAAACATTGATTATTTTTCCTTTTCAAATAATTATTAACACTTTGATATTGTAATTTGCCAACAACATATATATTAGTTAATATATAAGTAAATTTGCAGTATCTATAAAATTTGGAAGCTTAAAACTTATCATTATCAACACATATTCTATGTAAATAATAAATAAATGTGATATCTCTGATTCTCATTTTCAATGTCTCTATACATAACAGTTTGATTACCTTATGTTATTTAATTATTTTTTTTGTAAACAATAAATAATGTAGAACCTACTATTGCCTCAATATTGTTACAAGGAACACATGACAATGAAGCTGGATCAAGTGGTGGACATGGTTAGTTATGGACTTTTAGAAATTTAAATACTTAAATATTTGGCGGTTTGCACCTTCTGATATTTATATTTAAATTTTATATATTAATTATTTACTACTATCGTGTTAGTCTGTCATCATTTCTAATATAATGGCAGTCTCTATACAAAAAAAAATTATTACCTTCCGTTATTTAATAATTCTTTTTCCACCAATAAGTAATGCAGAACCTAATATTGCCTTTATTGTGGTTTCAAGGAACACATGAACATGATGCTGGAACAAGTGATGTACACGGTTAGTGATGGACATTTAGAAATAGTAATTAATAAATTTTTGGTAATTTGTACGATATTATTGAATTTCATACATTGAAAATAAATTATTCTGTAAATTCAGTGATCTTAATTTCTTACTATGCACTGTTAAAAATCTGTTATGTATTTTTTTTAAACGCAGCTTTGCAGTTTTATTTCCGACCAAAACATAATAGTGCTAGAGATTTTCTTAATACTTCACCAATGGCCGCTTCCCGTTTGCCACCCCCAAGCACATGTACACGTTGCAATGCACGATTATAGAAGACTTCATATTATGACGTTGTATAAAAAACCGATATTCTACTCTTTTGATAATCAGGTACATCATCTAAAGATATACTCTTATGGGTGGGGTGCCACAGTAACAGCAGATAAGACTCAGCTATGAAATATGGTAAAAAGAGAATTGTGGGCTCAAATGTTAGAAAGGTAATGTATTATGTATTGTATTCGATATGATAATATACATATTTACTATATAATAAGTTTTATTATTTCATCAGTATATTAAAATACTATCTTTTTTTTACAAAAATTATTAGGAAACTTGAGGCTACATTACCAAACACAAGAGGTCGTCATAGCTCAATGCATTTGGAACAAAAAATGGTCTTACTTGATGATGTAATATGTGTTCTTTTAATAATACATTATATTTGTTATGAATGATTGTGATAATGACTATTCCAAATTTTTGTCTTACATTTTTTATTTATTTTGTAGTTTATTAAACAAAAAAACATTACAGATGATAAAAGGTATGAAGATTTTTTGACAATCGTGACAAGTATGCAACTATTAGAAGTAAATTATGTATTTATTTTTTTTTTATATGCTTTGTTACTTTTAATCTTACATAAATCAATGTTCAGTAAATTTATTTTGTTTGTAATACAGGGAAATGAAAAAAGCTTCTGAAAATCGATCCATACATAATCTCCTTATAGATCTAAATGCTGCGATGTCGAGGTCAAATAATAGTTGTAACTAAATTATTTATATTACCTTGGATTTGTTTTTTAATAAGAATATGTATCTTATTTATTTTTACAATTATTTGTAACATGATATTATTAACGCATTGATGTATATAATGTTTGTTTATATTATTACGATACATTGTAAAGTTGAATAAATCTATACAACAAATACACTTAAAAGCATTAGAAATGCGGCACGTGCCTGTCTTGCCGCTAGTATATATATATAGAGAGAGAGGGGTATGGGACGGGTTGGATACTATAGTATCCATACCCACACCCGTAACCATTAAATTTTATGGGTTATGGGTAATCACCACCTCATACTCATACACATTAAGCAGATAATTATCCTACGCATCATGGATAAATTTTACGAGTACTCATTGGGTCCAATACCCATTGGCATCCCTACTAATTATGTATTCATATTTTTTTGGGTTAATATGTTTTTTGTCCCTATAAAATAATAAAAATTCATTTTTAGTCCCTCATTTTCCAAATGTACAATTTTTGTCCCCGAATTTTCAAAATAGCTCACATTTGGTCCCCTAAAGTTAACTCCGTGACACTTTGTTTCATCTGGTTCTAATCTGTCAAATGAAGTTTCACGTCCTTGTTATGATGTGGAAGCACAACTGACAATAGTGATGTGACACTCCATATGACAGATCAAAATTGGATAAAACGGAATTTATGTTAAGGACCAAAAACATATATTTTAAAAATGAGGGACTAAAAACGAATTTTCACTATTTTTCATGGACCAAAAACATATATAACCTTATTTATTTATTTTATCAATCACTCACATATTTATTAAAAAAAAAATTAAGATTTGGAATAATTAGTAAAAATAACTGTAAAAAAAATAATCAGAAATGAATAGCTTTGCATGTTTTGCTGATTTTCAATTCCGCAAATGTGTTTTATTTTTTGTGTACGGCGATTACGCTTATGCAGCCCAATTAAAGTCAATTTACAAACCTAAGATCACAGCAAGTATAGCCCAATGTTATCTTAGGCCCAGAAAATGATACTGATAAAAGGTTAAATTAAAATCGAATTATTGGCCCATGCAGGTCTCGAACCTGCGACCTTCGCGTTATTAGCACGACGCTCTAACCAACTGAGCTAATAGGCCATTTGTTAATACGTGCTAAAAAGAACTATATCAATAATTATTAAACGAATTATCAATTAAGTTTAGGTTGCAGAAAGAGGAAGGAGAAGAAAGAGAAATGGATAACATTACAGCGAGTGAGGTAGCAGGTTTCGGAGTTGGTACTCTGCTCCTTTGTGCCACCATTGCTGCCCCCAAAATCGACGCTTTCTTCGCTTCTTCTCAGCGCAGGTTAATCTCTCTCTCTCTCTGAGTCTTTTTTTCTTATTCTTTTTTCATTTTTTTGGGTCCTAATTTTTAAGTCTTTTGACCAAGAAACCCCATTAGAATTTGTGAGATAATAAGTGTTTCTTTTGCATTATTTTCACTAACCCAAGTTTTAACTTGTCTTAAGTGTTCCCCAAATGATATATAAGCTGTCTATTTTGTTTCTGCTCTATTACAATTCATGTTAATATCTATCTCATTCTAACACTGCAACATTTTTATAAACATGAAGACCTTTCTGCACTCTTTAGAACTAACCTTGGTTTTCAACTGTTATTTCTGTTGAATCTTTGGTCTATGGTGCTTAAGGTAATAAAGGGTGCCTATTCAAACTTGTTTCATGTTAAATGCTTTGTACTTTATAACAGCTTAGCAATTTGTAGTACTTTGAAGATTTTTATTTTTCCATATAAGGGAGAGTTTGGATCATGCCTAATTGCCAAAATGTGTTAATCAAGTCCTGCAATAGTTAGTACCGAAATAAGTTATTACATACTTCTCTATCTTCCCTCATTTAAAATTAATATTTCAGGCCAATCTGAGAACTGATTTAGCAGCATTCATGAATGAGACTGTTGTAAACATCACTGATTACATCCAGAGGTTCTTTAGTCTTTTTGGGACAATCTTTTTCGTCCAAAAAAATAAAATAAGAATTCATCTGGTGCCTTAGTCAGAACTACTTCTTCTTCTAACAAAAAGGTCGGAAGTTGTATTAAGGATCCGTTTGGATAGGATAACTTACAGCTTATTAGAGTTTTTCTACTGATATAAGTGCTTTTATGTAAAATAAAGCCCTATCCTTGCTGTTAAGCCTGTGTTCTTGGATCCAAATATTACAGGCTTGTGGCGAAGTAAGATTTTCCCATTGTTAGGAATCAGAGTTAGATACGCCCAGTGTCTTGAACACTATGGATGCAAGTGGAAGCATACTTGAATATGTGAAGACTGAAGAACGATAAATAAGAAAATTGTTATGTAATAGAACTTTCACAACATGGCCCACCAATCAGCATTGACTGTAGGACCCACTGACAAATTAGTCCCTATGTGTCACAAGTAACACTCCACATGCACTAGATGCACCACACCAAATGCATCAACATAGGTCAGATGGACAAGTTTAATGGACACACTAACGGTACACATCAACATTCTAACAGCGTGTATAGGACGGAGACAAGTGGGGGGACTAACATGCCCCTCTTTTGTCATTCTCGGGGATTATTTGTGGAGTTTTTTTTTCCTCAGGGACCGAAAGTGGTATATCAAAAATTGCCAGGAACTAAAATGAGCATTTAGTCTATGGTTCCAGAAGTACATACCAAATTTAATGTGAAAAACCCTCTATTACATCGTGTGAAAAAGCCACGAGATAATCTTTGAAAATGCTCCATTATATCTTGGATAATTATAATGCCCTATCTACACTCTTTTACAAGACGTTGTGAGGTACAAAATATAATGTATTCCAGTAAGAGTGTAAGACCCTCTCATATTACAATTGTTGTATTATAGGAAACTAGAGAGTATATCCACAATCCCTAGTGTATTCTCACACACTGCACTCTGGGAATTTCCTCACAATCTCTCTATTTTTCTTGTCACTACCAAAAGTACTTGTTGCTTTTTCTTGTTTGTCTCCAGAAGGAGGATTTGGTCTCTTTATATAGAGACAGCCATGCAGTTTTGCTTACCTCCTTCCATCCACCAACTACTTGCATTGAAATAGGTTTGTGCATGAAACAAAATTCTTCCTACAATTGTTGACAAATGCATGTCCATGGGCTTGGTCTATATTTGCTGAGGTTGAAGACTCTTGCAGCATGCAAGCCAAGGTGGAGAATTGTTTGGTGGTGGCTTGCATTTGTCAACAATTGTTTGGTGGAGAATTGGTTGTACTTGAAATGCTTTTTCTTTTTTCTGGCAAGTGAGAGCCTTTTTAGCATCTTGGATTATTCAGTCTCCTTTAAGTCCTCTTCACAAATTTTTCGCTTAGTATCATTAGATCATTTGATGATTCACTTGGTGCCTGATATTTTTTAAAGTCTTGTATATCTAATGAGAGGGTTCTGATACAGCAACTCGGCCAATCATGTTTAAAATTATAGTTGCCGTATTTTAATTTCAGAGTCTTTCTCTTCCCTCAGGTTATCATTATGGTTAGACTGCTTCACTATCTGATTCTATGTCATGGTATTGGACCTTTCACAGACCCCTGAACTGTAATGCACTAATGATCAAGCGAATTCCGGTGACTGGTTTTTTCATAGTGGTCACAAAGTGGCTGTAACTGAGGAACACGAATTTATGATATCAAGAAAAAAATAACAGGGTAGATTCTGTAGAGCTAAGATAAGAATAAAATTGCAAACAAGCTCTGTAGTGAGACATTGTTTTATTTCTATTTTTCAATCTACTTTTGAGTTTTGACATATATGCTGCAACCCTTTACTTGCAGCTCATTGGGGATGTGCAAGCGATGCGGCAACCTAAGGAGATTGGCTTGCTCTAGATGCAAAGGAACCGCCTCAGTAAAAGAAGGGGGAATACTTGGTTTTAACCTTGTAGACGATTTGTATGAAACACTTGGTAATCGTGAATCAAAGGTGAAGCAGATAGCATGTGTAAAATGTGAAGCCAAAGGTTACTTTTCATGCCCTGACTGTTCTAAACAGTAATCAGTGTGGTTTTATTTTCTCCGTCTACAAGTATTTTTGCCTGTAACATTGTGTGATTATAAACCCTCAGATATATGGCACAGCGGTTTATCTTCTGCACGTCAAGTAAATTCACTTTATGCCTTGTTGCAAGTACAAATATAATCAGAATACTGCTTGTTTGCTAGGCATGTTTTTCCTGTTGGTTGTTTTCTTATAAACTTCAGTGTTGGCCTTAATTGATAAGTTTTGAACCCTATTCTTTCCATGTTAGTTCTGGCATACCACCAGGTCAGTGTTATTACTTTCTAGGGCAAATGCATTTGTTCTTTCATTGGAACATTATAACAAATAGTCATTTCCTGAATTTTACAATCAGAATTAGGAAAAGTCAGTGAGCAATTCAAGGATGAAAACAGTTTGGAAACAGAAATGAGATCAGCGTTGTCAAATTGCAACCATGGGTGTGCCATGGCATTATGGCATGGCAGATTCTATGCCAGTCATCATAGACCGCAACGCCTATTATGTCCGCCATAGGCCGCAATGCCATATTTATATGGCGGATTTTGGTTGGCCGCCATAATCCGCTATTGATAAAACTGAATGAGATTAAACTCAAAGTCTGGGATGTATAAGACATCAGTCAGATAAAAGCTGTAGAGAATGTGACACTATCTAATATATCACATGACTGTAATTTGTTAAGTTTGCTTGAATGGGGCGAATTTTCTTATAACTCTGGAATTGGCTCAATGTAATGTTAGAAAATGGGGTATGGATCTGCAACAAAGAAGAAAATAATGGTAATGTGCAATCTCCAAGGCATGTGAGGATACTAGGCTTTAGGTTCGATTCGCCCCCACCAATCTCTCCTCGTAGATTGGATGCAACAGGTGTAGCTGGCGAATCCTCTTCAGGATACAATGGAGAACCTTGGTTTGGTTTGCACACCCTAAATCAAGCGTATCGCCAATGGAAGTTTACAGAACAATAGTCTTCTTAACTCTCTCTGCGCACAAGGAAGAAAAGAAGGTGATTTGGAGTGAAGATGGCTTGGGAAATTCTGAGATTTTCGTGTCAATTACTGCATGCAAATGGTTCTATTTATAGACAAACTCATGTTACTTGGTGAAAGAAAACAACTCTTCAAAAGTTTCACAATCGGTCAAATTCGATACATAAGTAGTATTAACGTTCATTAACTAACACAAGACATCAGTTGGCCTAGCGGCCAGTAGATGCGTCCCTTCCCTCATAGAGTCGGGTTCGAATCTGCTCAACAGCACATTATCATTTTATTTTTTCAGAACGTTAAACAACGGTCATAATATTCAACAAAAATGAGGGAAATAGGATTCGAACACTGACCCAGGTGCCCAACAAATGAAGTTGCTACCGCTAGGCTACGCAACCGAGTAATGATAATTAGGCGCCATTAATTAGATTTAACCGTTTAAGAATTTTGAAAATTTCTCACAATCCCCCCCACCATTTTCAAAATAAATCCAAATCCCATTATTCCGGAAATCGAATGCTTTCAGACAAAGGTATCTTGGCGATTTAAACCTTTGCTTAGTAAGCCATGGGTTTCACTCATCCCCGAATAATTTTATAGACAAGCTTTGAACCAAATATTCATTAGTACAAGCGTGCATGGCTTACACATGAAATCTTGGTACCATTGAACGACGTGGTAGTGTGACACATTTGGTAAGGCATTGTGTCGTGTATCCTTTTCATGAGAGCTTACAGAGTCAAGCCCAACTCTAAGAAGCAGCCACACTTCACTCACATAGGTGGACTTTACCAGAAGCACCCCCATAAGTTAGGCACATCAGCACATATATGCTATAGATCCATTAAGAGCAAAAGCTCACCCTTTTCTTTTATGTCCTTATGGTTTCCAAGTACTTTTAAACCTTGGGGTGCATCTATTTGTCAAGTACTTGCAATTACTCTCATAGTGTACTTTGGCCCATTGAACTCAAGACTCGATGCTACTCAAGTGTGAGTCGGGTTTCCACCATTGGTGATCATGTAGATATGGGCTTGAGCCCCATCCCTAATGATGTTTTCAACACCATATCCCTTGTCAGTCCTTTCGTCAAAGGATCTGCAAGATTCCTCTCTGTTTTCACAAAAACTATGGATATTACTCCATTTGTAATCAAATCTTTTACATAGCTATGTCTTAGCCCAATGTGCCTGGACTTTCCATTATAAACCTGGCTATATGCCTTTGATAGTGTTGATTGACTATCACAATGTATGGATATTAGTGTTATTGGCTTTGGCCAAATTGGTATCTCATACATCAAATTTCTAAGCCATTCAGCTTCTTTGCTTCCTGCTGCCAATGCTATGAATTCTGCAGTCATGGTGGAGTCAGCAGCAAGTTTGTTTCTTGGATCCCTAAGAAATAGCACCCCCACCAAGTGTAAAGACCCAACCACTTGTTGAAGCATGATCTTCTGTATAAGTCACCCAACTGGCATCCGTGTAACCATCTAATACCGAAGGATACCCATTATAGTTCAAACTATAATCCATTGTCCCCTTCAAGTATTTCAATACTCTTCGGACAGCATGCTAATGGTCTTTGCTTGGATTACTTGTATACCTACTTAGTCTCCCTACAGCATATGCAATGTCTGGTCTAGTACATGTCATGGCATACATTAAGCATCACATTACTTTTGAGTATTCAAGTTGTGCTACTGGACAACCTTTATTTGGTACTAAATTAGTGTTATGATCAAAGGGAGTAACAACAGATTGACAATCAAATTCATTAAATTTCTTTAACATCTTTTCTATATAATGAGATTGGGACAAACATATGTTCTCACCATCTCTAATTATTCTAATCCCTAGTATCACATCGGCTTCTCCTAAGTCTTTCATATCAAAATTACTATAGAGGAAACTCTTAGTTTTTTCCACCTCATCTAGATCAATACCAAATATTAACATATCATCAACATATAAACAAATCATAACACCTTTTTCATTATGGAATTTACTATAAATACACTTGTCAGATTCATTTATTTTATATTCATTAGCTAGCATAACTTGATCAAACTTTTGATGCCATTGTTTAGATGCTTGTTTTAGTCCATACAATGCCTTATTCAATTTACACACCTTTTCTTGACCATTAACCACAAACCCTTCAAGTTGTGACATATCCACCTTTTCATCTAACTCCCCATTAAGAAATGTTTTCACATCCATTTGATGAATGACAAACTTATAGATGGATGCAAGTGCCAATAGCACTCTAATTGAGGCAATTCTTGCCACAGGTGCATATGTATCAAAATAGTCAATGCCCTCTTTTTGTGTAAATCCCTTAGCAACTAGTCTTGCCTTAAACCTATCTATGGTTCCATCTACCTTCATTTTCCTTTTAAAAATCCATTTACAACCTATAGGTTTGGAACCGGGTGGGAGGTCTACTAATTTCCACGTTTTATTCCCCATTATTGAGTCTATTTCCTCTTGTATAGCTTCCTTCCAGAAAGCGGCATCTTGAGACTTTATTTCCTCTTCAAATGTTTCTGGATCACTTTCTGTATTATAACATATTGGTCTATAACTGTCTATGGACTCTCTTGTTCCTTCAACAAGGAACATGAAAAAGTCTGGTCCATAAGTTTTCTCTTTCCTAGCTCTCTGACTTCTTCTAAGTTCTGAACTCTCTAAAGTATTATTATTAAATACATTGGTTTCTAAATTATGTGCATTACTATGAACATTATTTTTGTAACTTGGAATTGAGTTAAATCTATCTTCTTGAAAGATAGCATCCCTAGACTCAATTACTGTATTTACAGGATGAGTCATTAGATTCTATAACCATGAATCTTTATGCTTTGCTATTTTTAGCATAACCCGGGAACACACATTCAATTTCCCTTTCACCTAATTTCTTTCTTTTTGGTTCAGGAACTTTTACTATTGCCCTACAACCCCAAACTTTGAAATAGTTAAGGTTGGGCTTTCTATTTTTTCAAAGTTAATATGGGGTTATTTTGTTCCTTTTGTTTGGAACTCTATTCAAGATATAACAAGCCGTCAATAAGGCTTCTCCCCAATAACCCTTTGCTAGACCATAATATGATAACATTGCATTTACCATTTCTTCTAATACCCTATTTTCCCTTTCAGCTATGCCGTTTTGTTGTGGGGAATAAGGTGCGGTTGTTTGGTGAATTATTCTAGTAGACTCAAAGTAACTAGGGTTATAGAACTCTCCTCCTCTATCACTCTTAAAACATTTAATAAATGTTTCATGTTGAAGTTCTACTTCTGTTTTAAATATCTTAAATTTATCTAACACTTCATCCTTTGAATGCACTAAATATACATAGCAATATCTAGTACAATCATCTATGAATGTCACAAAATATTTTTTACCACCTATAGTGGGCCAACCATGTAAGTCACATACATCATAATGAATTAAATCTAGCACTTTAGAACTTCTTTCAACTCTAGGAAAAGGAAATTTAGTTATCTTAGTTAGCATACAAGTTGTACATGCATCTGAAATCCTACTTGTTTTAGGAATTAAACATGAATTCATCATTTCATCCATTTTCCTAAAATTAACATGTCCTAAACGAGAATGCCATAAATTACAAGACTTAACAATATAAGCATAAATAAATTCATTATCATTAATAATATTGAGTTTGAACATATTCTCACAAAGGTATCCCTTTCCTACAAACATTCCACCCTTAGAGAGAATAAACTTGTCTCCCTCAAATACACATTTGAACCCGTACTTATTAAGTAATGGTACAGAAATTAAATTCTTCCTAACATCTGGTACATAATAAACATCTGTAAGAGTGACTACTTTTCCCGAAGTGAATTCTAGTTCCATCGTCCCTTTGCCTTTAACTTGCACAGTTGATGCATTTCCCATATATAGAACGGTTCCATCTTCTTCATTAATTGTCTTGAAGAGATCCTTGTTCTTACACACATGTTTAGTTGCACCGGAGTCAATCCACCATGATCCAACATCTTCTATCATGTTGATTTCGGAAATGACCGCAACAAGATTGTCCTTTGTTGCACTAGATTCCTTCTCTTTTTCCTTTTTCAGGAGACGACAATTCCTCTTGAAATGTCCCGATTTTCCACAATAGAAACAACCATTTTTCTTTTTCTTTTTCTTGTAGTCATTCTCATTGTTGTTTTCATGAGATTTTCCAAAATCTCAATTCCTCTTTTTAGAGGACTTACCAGATTTCCCTTCCTCTATTACATGCACCTTTTCATGAACAGAATGTTCTTTAGTATCATCTTGTTTACGATAATCTTCTTCTAAACGAAGGTGATTACCCAATTGTTCAAGAGAAATGTCATCTTTCCGATGTTTAACATTCTTTTAAAGTCTTTCCATGAAGGAGGAAGTTTGTCAATGATTGAAGAGACAATGATGGTTTCATCCATGTGCATATTATGTTGTTTGTAGCTATTGAGAATACGTTCAATTTCATGCATTTGTTCCATGATAGGCATACCATCAACCATTTTATAATTATTAAAACGACTAACAAGAAATTTCTTACTTGTTGCGTCCTCCATCATGTATCTTGCCTCAAGTTTCTCCCATAATTCTTTGGAGGATCCCGCATTTTGATACACATCGAACAATGAGTCAGTCATGCCATTCAAAATATGCCCCATGCAAATGTAGTCATCATTAACCCACTTGTTCCTCTCACGAGTCTCATTGATGGTCTCATCTTCTTTTTCCTCTGGTCTTGGTGTGTTCAACACATAGGCCACCTTCAATGTTGTAAGAAGGAAGTGCATCTTCTTTTGCCAACGATGAAAGTTTCCGCCTTCGAACCTCTCAAGTTTCATAAAGTCAGAAGTCATCTCCTTCAACGTTGCAGCCATTATTACAGAAACCGAACCTAAAGATTGTTAGAAAATGGGGTATGGATCTGCAACAAAGAAGAAGAAAATAATGGTAATGCGCAATCTCCAAGGCGTGTGAGGACACTAGGCTTTAGGTTCGATTCGCCCCCACCAATCTCTCCTCATAGATTGGATGCAACAGGTGTAACTGGCGAATCCCCTTCAGGATACAATGGAAAACCTTGGTTTGGTTTGCATACCATAAACCAAGCGTATCGTCAATGACAGTTTACAGAACAATAGTCTTCTTAACTCTCTCTGCGCACAAGGGAGAAAAGAAGGTGATTTGGAGTGAAGATGGCTTAGGAAATTCTGAGATTTTCGTGTCAATTATTGCATGCAGATGGTTCTATTTATAGACCAACTCATGTCACTTGGTGAAAGAAAACAACTCTTCAAAAGTTCCACAATCGGTCAAATTCGATACATAAGTAGTATTAACGTTCATTGACTGACACAAGACATCAGTTGGCCTAGCTGCCAGTGGATGCGTAATATTCAACAAAAATGAGGGAAATATGATTTGAACACTGACCCAGGCACCCAACAAATGAAGTCACTACCGAGTAATGATAATTAGGCGTCATTAATTAGATTTAATCGTTTAAGAATTTTGAAATTTTCTCACATGTAAGACACACATGGTCAGTTGCTCTTGTGTCTAGCAACCAATGACTTTGCTTAGAACTACTAGATAGGTGACATATTATACCTAAGATACGATGGGAAATGGTGGTTATGTGATTTGTGCTGTGATTTTGATGAGAGTTCTGAAGTAATGCCAGCAATGCCTTATACTGTTCTGGAGTAAAGGATAACCTTGAGTCTTCCACTCCCTCTTTGTGTGAGATGATGCTGCCACATTCATCATCAGAGGCACATTCATCAGGAGCCACACAATTGTTCACTGTGGTGTTCTTCCTCTTATGAGGTCGATAACCATGCTTCTTGTAGCAAGTATCTATAGTACGACCAGCCTTATGACAATAGGTACAGAATGTTGAGTTCTGATCTTTTCCAATACTCCACTATTCTTATTACTGTAGTTCTTACTCCCTTTCCCTTGAAATTTCCTCTTTCATTAGAGGCATTTCCACTCTAATTTGCCAGGATTTGTAATCATGCATAGTGTTAAACATTTGTCTTTCTTGTTGAATCAATAAAGAGAAAACTGTATCAATATTTGGCAGAGGCTGCATCAGCATAATTTGAGACTTCGCAGCTGAATATTGTTCATTTGGTCACTGCCATTAACGACGTCGTTGTCGCTACCACATCCATCACCACCTCCCTCCCACCCGCGTCACTGCCAGTGTCAATTCTAGGAAATGGAGTTTGAAATTATAATTCTACGTTGTAATTATTTGAACAACACAAACATAGAACAATGTTTCCTAACAATTTCCACTTCTAACAGAATTGCAATTGGAATTAAAATTATAAAATACAATTCAATTCATGAACTTCCTCTCAATAACTTAAGCATTTTCTTTCCTTTGGAGCTTGCACATCAAACATACTAGAAAGATATAAAAGAAACGAAATAATTTTCAAATCTTCATCTTCTTTTTTTTTTGCACCACTTAAAATTATCTCAATGGTTTCATTATTCTCTTTACCTTTAGAATATCTTCATTCCAACAACCATAATAGAAGAGAAAAAAAGTTAGAAAAGGAAGAATTCACAAATAAACTATACAAGAGATCTATAAAAGTTGATAAACGTCATGGATGTTTGTGATAGAAACATGAAATTTCTCATATGAAAGACAATTCAATTAATGTAATATAATTATATAACAATTATAATGCACATTCATGTTGAAATGTCAAGAAGATAGGCAAAACAATAATTTAAACTTCCTCCTCAATTGATAAGGGAACAATACTTTCTACATATCTAAAAGCGTGAAGCATTACTCCTACATGAATTGGAATGATCTCCGCTCACTGTCGAGCATTTAGGTTATATGAAACCAGTGGTAATTGCAATCTTCTTCTGTTATAGAGCCTCATCATCGAGCCTCGTCATCTTTCCAAAAGCTCCAAAATTTCCATTGTTTAAGATGAGGTACAATAATGAATCTCTTAGTCCAACTCTCTTCAACACCATATTCATTCATTACCCAAATTTCAAAACGAGTTCCAAAAGTAGAAGCAAACTTATACTCTTTTTTTTTTCTTTTTCTAAAGGCAAGGTAATCCTATGTCATCATAATTTATTGAAGAAAAAAAAAAAAAACAAGAAAACGAAATCATGGGGGACATATGGCATAAACCAAAACTCATGTAAAAAAAGTCATTTAAATCTTACATTATGTTTCCTATCATTCCTCAGATTATGCTTATGAGATTTACATATAATCGTCATGAAATCAAAATCAATCCCAACAA
Organism: Sophora flavescens; assembly: GCA_030762895.1. Lineage (NCBI taxonomy): Eukaryota > Viridiplantae > Streptophyta > Magnoliopsida > Fabales > Fabaceae > Sophora > Sophora flavescens. Next base: position 33,739,294 of record CM061062.1, on the reverse strand, counting down.
CATTATTATTATCCAACTGCTCTGCTAATATAGAGTCATTCTCGATGTTATCATCATCCTTATTTAATTTCCAAAATACTTTACAAGAATTTCCATATCATGAGCAACATAAGGATGCACAGGGGATGAATTATTCTCAGGAGTCTCAAGATTTTTACCACTAACTGTTAATTCATAGGCAGTCAAGGAATGATCGGGCACTAGAGTCGGAGTATCCTTAGCTGTAGAGTCAGCATTAGTTGTCACATGAGTTGAGATATGTGAAATGGAATTTAAGACATGATTAGGGGTAGTCTCAACCGAATCATTGCCATTCAAAATTTCACCGGAAGAAAACTTATACTCCTTCATATAAGCAACAAAATCTTTAATAATAGCAATCTTACTATCCAAAAGTATTTCATTTGTACCATGTTGAGAAATTGGGGGCAGATTCATTTAATAATACACGACTCACTTGAAGACATAGGGTGTGTTTGTGTAAACAACTTAATTAAGAGCTTATCACATAAGACCTTATCGCATGAGAGCTTATGTCATAAGAGCTTAAAAAAAAAGGGGGACATGAGAGGATTCGAATAGTGAAAAACACATAGAGGGTGTTTAGTGCATAAGCTCTTAAGATAATTTCATAAGCTTCTCCCAGTGACTTATGAAAATAAGTCAAAAACTCCTTATGGGATGACATAAGTTATTTTTATAAGCTCTACCAAACACACTGCATAAGAGCTTATATCATCAGATAAGTCAAAAGGAGCTTAAATAAGCTCTTCCAAACGCCACCATAATAACCCATTACAAGGACCATAAGCTATTGTTGGGAAAAAGCCAGAGATAACAATCTCTAATGAAGCAAATATTTTTTCCCTTCACCTGTGCAAATAAATAGGCACAACAAAAATATTCTTCCACAGGATAATATCAATGGCAGAAAAATAAATAGCAATGACACCACAATTTTTAACGTCGAAAACTCCCCAGTGTAGGGATAAAAACCACGGGATCAAGTCCAGCAAAAACTTTCACTATAAATAATAATGGGTACACCAAGTCTTTCTAGAAATACTAGGGAACATCAAATCAGCAATACATCACCCAAAAGGTGGATACAAGCAAGCAACAAGAGAGAAACCCCACAACAATGGGTATAACAACTCAGCTCAAAGAGAAGGCAAAACAACAAATAAAATATATCAAACTAACGAACTCATTGGTAGGAATAACATACTGAAATTTCAGCAAAAACGAAGCAAGTTTGCTGTACCACCTTCCACCACCCGAACCCTCTTTCTTCTTCTCTTTGCGTGACTCACGGCTCTCTGTGTGTATCTCTGTGTAACCATTGTTACATTGCAAGTTAGGGATCAATCCCTTTTTACATGCCACATGGGCTTGGGCCCATTATTAACCATTCTTTTTTTTTTCTTTTCTTTGTTTTTACTTTTTATCTAGTGGGTCCCATTTAGGAGGGAACTCACCCAACAAATCTCCCCCTTCCCGACTAAGTGGGAAGATACTGCTCAACCATGCCTGCTATCTTTCTGCAACAAATCAACTTTGTCATAGGCAAGGTCTTTGTCATCATATCTGAACCATTTTTATCAGTATGGATCTTTTCAAGTGAAAATATTTTCATCTCTAGCGCATCTCGTATCCAAGGATACCGCACCTCAATGTCCTTTGACCTGGAATGAAAAGTTGGATTCTTGCTGAGATGGATAGCACTCTGACTGTCACAAAATAACACAAACTTCTCTTGCTTGAGGCCCAACTCTTGTAGGAATTTTTGCATCCACAAAAGTTTTTAGAAGCTTCAGTAATGGCAATATACTCAGCCTCAGTGGTAGACAAAGCAACACATTTTTGTAATCTTGATTGCCAAGACACCGCTCCCCCTGCAAAAGCCATCAAATATCCAGAAGTAGATTTTCTAGAATCAACATCACCGGCCATATCTGAATTTGTGTAGCTGTCTAACACAGGTTGACCACCCCCAAATCATAAACATACTCTAGAAGTGCCTCTGAGATACTTGAAAATCCACTTCACTGCTTGCCAGTGGTCTCTACCAGGATTAGAGAGAAAACGACTAACAACTCCAACAGCATGGGCAATATCCGGCCTTGTGCATACCATAGCATACATCAAACTACCAACCGCGGATGCACAAGGAACATTCTTCATCTCTTCTTTGTCTTTCTCACTTGTAGGGCATTGTTGAGAGCTCAACTTGAAATGACTTGCAAGTGGAGTACTAACAGATTTGGAATTGCTCATGTTAAACCTCTTTAATACCTTCTCAATATACTTATGTTGAGACAACCACAATTTACCATTCTTCCTATCACGAGTAATTCTCATGCCAAGGATTTGTTTTGCAGGACCCAAGTCCTTCATAGCAAAGGCCTTGCTCAAATCTTTCTTCAGACAATCAATCTTCTTTGTGTCATGACCAACAATCAACATGTCATCCACATATAGCAAGAGGATAATAAAATCATCATCAAGGAATTTCTTCACAAACACACAATGATCTGAAGTGGTTTTACTATAACCATGTTTCTCCATGAAAGAATCAAATTTCTTGTACCATTGCCTTGGTGCTTGCTTGAGTCCATACAAACTTTTCTTCAACTTGCACACAAGCTGCTCTTTTCCTTTGACCTTGAAGCCTTCAGGTTGCTCCATATAAATTTCCTCCTCCAAATCACCATGAAGGAATGTTGTCTTCACATCAAGTTGTTCAACCTCTAGGTTCAAGCTAGCTGCTAATCCAAGCACAACTCGAATAGAGGACATCTTCACCACAGGTGAGAAAATTTCCTCAAAGTCAATACCTTTCCTCTGATTGAAGCCTTTCACAACCAATCTTGCTTTGTACCTTGGTTGGGAGCTATTCTCTTCTGATTTCAGCTTGAACACCCACTTGTTCTTGAGTGCTTTCCTACCCGTAGGCAACTTCACCAATTCAAATGTGTGATTCTCATGCAAGGAATTCATTTCTTCTTGCATGGCCTTCAACCACTCTTCCTTGTGCACATTTCAATAGCCTCTTCATAACTTTCTGGCTCTCCACCATCAATGATCATCACATACTCATGTGGAGTGTATCTTTGGGAAGCATAACGCTCTCTGGTAGATCTTCTCAACTGAGGCTCAACTGGTGGCTCAAATGGAACCTCTTCAACTAGTTCATCATGGTGAGGTGTAGGGTCGTCATTTGCGTTCCCATCATCTACCTGTATATCTCCCCCTTCAACAAAAGTTCCAGTAGGGGGTTTAGGCACAACATCAATATAACTTCTGGCAACCGGTTTCTGTTTCTCAGCTTTCTCAAAATCTTCAATGGTTTGGTCTTCAAGAAATATCACATCCCGGCTTCTGATAATTTTTCTGTCAGCTGGATCCCAGAGTCTATAACCAAACTCTTCATGACCATAACCCAAGAAGACACATTGTTTGGATTTTCCATCGAGCTTGGACCTCTCATCTCTTAGAATGTGAACAAAAGTCCTGCAGCCAAACACTCTCAAATGACTATAAGAGACATCTTTCCCTGTCCATACTCTGTTTGGAACATCACCATCTAGTGGCACAGAGGGAGAAAGGTTGATCAAATCCACTGCAGTTCTCATTGCTTCACCTCAAAAGGATTTGGGTAATTTTGCATGAGAGAGCATACACCTAATTCTGTCATTAATGGTACGGTTCATTCTCTCTGCAACTTCATTATGTTGAGGCGTCTTTGGAACTGTCTTCTCAAGCCTGATTCCATGTTCTTTACAATATTCTTCAAACGGACCCCTGTATTCACCATCATTATCTGCTCGGACACATTTCAACTTGCTTCCTTTTTCTCTTTCAACACTTGCATGAAAGTGCTTGAAGACACCAAGTACCTGGTCTTTAGATTTCAAAGCAAAAGCCCACACATTTCTAGAGTGATCATCAATAAAAGTAACAAAGTATGAAGCACCACCAAGAGACTTACAATCCATAGTGCAAACATCAGTATGAACTAAATCAAGAACATTTGGCACCCTATGAGGACCAGAACTACGAAATGAAATTCTATGTTGTTTTCCAACAAAACAATGAGAGCAAGTATTTAAAGGTGTACCTTTCATAGGAAGAGAATTTTTCCTGGCAAGGATGTTGAGTCCTTTCTCACTCAGGTGACCAAGGCGCATATGCCATAAATCAGAAGAAGCTTCTTCAACTGCATTCACTTCCTCCTTGTTTAACTTTCCAGGCATCCTGTAGAGAGTAGTGAAGCTTTCTTCTTTTGCCACTACTAGTGACCCTTTGGTGAGCTTGCATATGCCACCACCAAAGTAAGTATGATAACCCTCAATGTCCAAGGCTTTAATAGAAATCAAGTTGAGACGGATATCTGGAACATGTCTGACATTCTTCAATTGCAACTTGCACCCAATGCTGGTTTCAATCCAAACATCTCCCATACCAACAATTTTACATACCCCTTCATTTCCCATTTTAACTGTGCCAAAATCACCAGCAGTATAAGATGAGAAGAAATCACGCCTAGGGGTGACATGGTATGAGGCTCCAGAATCAACAATCCAACTAGAATCATGGCATGCTAGATTTATAGAATTATCATCACAAACAATGTAAACATCACTATCAGATGCAACTGCAGTTGTGTCTTTATCATTTTTCTTCTCTTTGTCTTCATCTCTTTCTCTTGACTTCTCTCTCTTTAGGAACCTGCATTGTCTTTTGATGTGTCCCACCTTGCCACAATGATAACATTTCACTTCTTTTCTAGTCCTGGACTTGCTTCTTGACTTGCTACGATTGCTAGGATTTTTCATGCTTATGGAAATGTCCGGTTTGACTTCTCCCCGTGACTCTGCAACTAGTGCTTCTGACTGAGTGGAGGTACCATTCAAACCACGCTCCTTTCTTCTAGCTTCTTCATTCAACATGTTCTCTTTTACCATTGACATTGTCAACTTCCCATTAGGAGCTGAGTTAGTCAATGTCACAACCAGAACTTCCCAAGTGTCAGGCAAGGAACTAAGCAACAACAAGGCTTGCAGCTCATCATCTAATTTAATATCCGATGCTGTCAACTGATTCACAGTATTTTGAAAATTACTAATATGCTCTGCCATTGAATACCCTTCTTTGTATTTCATATTCACCAGCTTCCGGATCAGAAATGCTTTATTTTGCACATTCTTCCGCTCATACAGCTCGGCCAACTTCTTCCACATTTTCTGGGCATCTGTTTGTGTCTACATGAGGATATACACTCAAATCCAGCCACTGCCTAATCAAAGCAACTGCCTTTCTATTCATCTTCTTCCAATCACTTTCATTTTTATCCTTGGGTCGCGCAGTGTCCCCCTCAATGGGATCATACAAGTCTTTGTTGTATAACATATCTTCCATGACGGTCTTCCAAAGTGTATAATTTGTAGAGTTCAGCTTAATCATATTTGGCCCTTGATTTTCCTCCATTTAAATGCACAGTACAGAACAACCAAAGCTCTTGATACCACTTGTTGGGAAAAAGCCAGAGATAACAATATCTAATGAAGCAAATATTTTTTCCCTTCACCTGTGCAAATAAATAGGCACAACAAAAATATTCTTCCACAGGATAATATCAATGGCAGAAAAATAAATAGCAATGACACCACAATTTTTAACATGGAAAATCCCCAGTGTAGGGATAAAAACCACGGACCAAGTCTAGCAAAAACTTCCACTATAAATAATAATGGGTACACCAAATCTTCCTAGAAATACTAGGGAACACCAAATCAGTAATACATCACCCAAAAGGTGGATACAAGCAAGCAACAAAAGAGAAACCCCACAACAATGGGTATAACAACTCAGCTCAAAGAGAAGGCAAAACAACAAATAAAATATATCAAACTAACGAGCTCATTGGTAGGAATAGCATACTGAAATTTCAGCAAAAACAGAGCAAGTTTGTTGAACCACCTTCCACCACCTGAACCCTCTTTCTTCTTCTCTTTGCGTGACTCATGGCTCTCTGTGTGTATCTCTCGTGTAACCACTGTTACATTACAAGTTAGGGATAAATCCCTTTTTACATGCCACATGGGCTTGGGTCCATTATTAACCATTCTTTTTTTTTTCCTTCTTTTCTTTGTTTTTACTTTTTATCTAGTGGGTCCCATTTAGGAGGGAACCCACCCAACAACTATGATATCATCTATAAGATGGTATGCATACTAGGATGCTGGTGTTAGATAAATGCGGGGTTGAGATAATTTATCATCAGAAACCAATGTTATAAAAGAGTTGTTTTGGGAGTGAAAGACAAGAAGGTTGGGTTGATTTTTGGCTGTGAAGTAGGAAAAATGTTTAACGATGAACCTGTTGTTGGTGATAAAAGTATACGATTTAAATCGCACTAGAGACTTTACAGGGAGCTTTATCAGGATTTCCTCCTTACGATCTTCTTGAAGTTGCCTGCCATTCTTTATCTACGGGGAACCGAATATAAACAAAGGTTTATGTTGGGGTGAAGATGTTAAGGGGGCTAGTGGATACCAATATATATTTAGTACTAGGAGAAAGTTACATGTAAAAGAGTAGAGAACAAATGTGTGGTAGATTTTCATTTATTTCAAATAAATGTCTTCTACCACAGTACTAAAACAAATAATAATAATAATAATAATAATAATAATAATAATAATAATAATAATAATATATAAATAGATAATATTTATTAGAGTTTTCAATCTAATCTTAAGTAATATTGTTTTGAGGTAATTAATGTTACTATTAATTATTTAAAGAAGTTATTGAATATCATTAACTATGGATATATAATACTCCCTCCGGTCCTTAATATAAGAAACAAAACCATAAAACACACAGACCAAGGAAATGCATTGAAATGAGCACTTGTAATTAGTATTCATATAAATTTCTAAAAACACTCATTCTAATCTTAATTAATACTAGAGTAACTGACCCGTGCCATGTACGGGTGATATGCTAATTTTTTACTGTTTCATCGAAAAATATGTAATTGTTTATTTCACGTTTTTAGTTTAAACTTTTTTGTTCAGAAATGATATATGACAAACTATTGATTCATGAGGTTAATTATGTAGAAATATTTCAAAATAATTGTTACGTAAAATATAAAAGATAAATCTTTATATAAGTTTAATTATAATATTTTTTAATCTATTTGATTTATAAACCTTCTCTCTTAAATATTATTTGTTTTTTTTATTCTTTTCCCTCCGGTTTAACCATTATTAGAAAATATATGTATCTATTATATTTTTTCTTCCCTCTTCAAAACCTATTTGATTTATTCCTCCTTATTTTCGGTGCAAGCTAAAAAAATTTAGAAAATATATTTATGTATCATATATTTTTTTCCTTCTCTCTTGAAAATATATTCATTTATTTATTCTATTAGCCTACCGCAAGTTAACAATTTTTAGAAAATATATTTATCTATCAATTTTTTTTTTCTTTTCTCCTGAAAAATCTATTATATTTGTTTCTCCTTAGTTTCCTTACAAACTAACCATATTTAGAAAATATATTTATCAATCATGCTTAAAAGAAGAAATAAGCAAAAGTTTGATAGATAAAGAAAACAAATTAAAAGGATAAGGGAATGAATGCATTTCGGAATTGAATGGAATACCTTTGGAACGTCGTGAGGATTTCTTGAAGCATTTTCATGCAAAAAAACATATGTTTTCCAGTCTAGTGTTCATGTTTTGGTTGAAAGAAGCCTGGATGAAATGAAAAAAAAAAAAAAGAGAATAAGTATGGTGTCGGAGAGAATTATATATATGGACATTGATTATTCCTCTATTTGGAGGTTGAAGATCGTCCTACTGTGTGAATTGCATAAATTGATTTTAAGAATTAAATGAAATGATTTGAATACAATAATGTTTAAAAAATTCGAATAGTCGTTTTTGCTCTCCAATTTGAAGCTTTAGACAAATGCCCTCACTACATATTAACGAAAATGACTTATAAAATTAGACTAAATTTATTGGAAATGATTTATTTCCAATTTGAATGAAAGGAAATAATACACGGGCACATGTATAATCGATGCAATAAAATGGTCTTTTAAATTTTGATCTTTTATAATCAATGTATTATTTATTGTTGAAATTTGAATTGTTATCAATATAATCAATTCTAATCAAATTTTTTTTTCCCTATGGAGATTGCATTTGAATATTTGGATATGAGAAATCAAATCCATACCAAAACTTATCATATAAATGCCATATAAAAATATTTGAATTTAAATATTTTTAGACATCTGCTACGCAATTAAATATTCAGATACTGCAAACATTCAAGATACCCAATCAAGATCAGAATAGGATTATAACGTGCATTAATGATAATTCATTGAATCACTCTTGTATTGACACGTAAGTCTTGCTGATGTGTCATTGCCCAGAGAAGAGAGTTTGCCTTTAGGACATTTTACTTTGTATATATAATAGATTCCAAGGGTCTATAATTAATGACATTAATTAATAAGGGCAATATTTGAAGTTAACATTTAATATGTGTGAAAATTGATGTATGTTTCGTATATTCTGGACCAAAAAAAAAATACACATTTGTTTCTTATAATAAGGGCCGGAGGAAGTATTAATTTAATAAATAATTAAATATATCAATAAGTATAAATTATGTAGATAGAATGACATTCATTTATTAACACTAATTGATATTTATTATTAATGAACTAAATAAACATTAAAAAATAAGATTTTTTCTTTTTATTCTTTTATAGTAAATAAAGATTATATTTTTTAGTTTGATAAAGTGATCATTACCGACGGCCTCAAAATCGTTGGTATTTTGACATTTGTGAAGGAAGCGACAGTCAGTAACGGAGACAGTTGATATTTTCAAAGTTTCCGACAGCTTTTCGTGAAGCCGTTGGAATATCCGTCGCTATGGTTTGTGTGTTTTTCTGCGAAATATATGGCGTGAACTTACCGAAGGTTTTTAACGATTACCGACGACACTGCCCGTCGATAATACATGTGATAATTGGCGATGGTAAGAGAAGGAACAATTTTCAAGGTGGCACAGTTTGCAACGACTTTGACTGTCGGTAACAAGTTTTTATATTTTCGACTACATTGGCAGTCGGTAACTCACTCTAAAACTCAACTCGCTCGCATGCACGTCTCATCACCCATTTTCCTCCATTCCATCTCTGCACGTCCAACTTCTACACCTAGCCAACAACGAAGTCTGCAGGCCATCGTTCCATCCGCCTCCAATCGTCCGCCCGCCGCCGACTGTCTGTCTGCCATCGACCCTCCTTCCTCCTCCCATTTTCTCCTCCTCTCCCCTTTTCTCCTCCTTCATATTCCTCTTTTCTCCTCATTTCCTCTTCCCAGTACCTCCTGGCTGCCACTGTCATGCTGCCACCATCCGACCAGTCAAACATTCGTGTAAGTGTCCACCTTTCTTCCTTCCTCTTCTTGATTTTCCCCTCCATTTTTATGATTTTTTTAATTAATTTTTTTGTGTAAATTTTTTGCTTTTGTAGAACCAACTACTGCCACATTTGCATTTCCTCCACCACTGTGCACCACCACAACTATCCAGGTAGTTGATCTTTTTGTTAATTCATGTAGGTGATATTGTTGTGTTGGAGATTTGTAATTGATCTTTTTGTTCATTCATGTGGTGTATCATTTAGGGTGATGTCTAATATAAGGGAGTCATTATATCCCTTACAAGTGAGGGAGGGGAAATGACCTGGAATGATAGGTAACACCGGTCAAAACCTTGCAATGTTTCTCCTTCGATAGTTCGGTTTACCATAGAAGAGAGAGGATAACGAGGTTAAAATCCAGAAAGAAGAGCACGATGACTGAACTTCCTCTTTGTCATATTGAATCGGTTTCCCATCGATGATTTTACCCGGTCTTGAAACTCGTACTCCTCATCCGAAGACCAACATGGTTGAAGAAGATCTTGATCCGAAGACCAACGTGGTTGAAGAAGAAGATCTTGCTGTCGACAACGTCGTTTGCTTCCCTTTCTCCTATTCCTATTTCTCCCGCAGCTTCTTCCTCGTCATCATTTTCTATAAATATAAAATCACATCTGCCTCTCGATCGGTTTCTACTTAAATCACATCTATCTTAAATGCAAGAATGCAAGAAATCTGAAATGCGAGAAATGAAATGAAATGCCACAAAGTAGTTTTAAATAAATAAAATATTAAAAGGAGATCAGGATTCGCGTGGGAGGAAGAGGGGCAGAGGGTTGGGCTTGGTGGCGGTAATGACTAGGTGGGGATGATGAAGTAGAGGGCAAAATGGTATTTTCATAATAAAAGTTAAAAAAAGTCAAAAACAAAATAAAAGTGAGAAAAAAATACAACCGGAAGTTCAGGTAGCCTTTGAACAATCTTATCCACTCATTTTTAAAATAATAAATCCAATGATCATAAAAGCTCCCTCACCTGTGAGGGACTTGATGACACCCTCACAGTAGAAGCCACCATCATTTAGATGATATTATTGGAGATTTGTAACTGCTAAGATCATTTAGTAGATGATTTTGTTCTTGCCTGTATGTTGTTTTTTCTTTCTGGTTTCTTGGGTTGATCTTATATTGTGTTTGCTGTAAATGCTCTTGTAGCAGCTATCGAAAAAAATTTAGAATGTCACATGAATGGGAAAACTTTGTATGAATTTTGGATATGAAAATTCTTTGATAGTTGATTCTATGTATTGGTTATTGAATTGTGAAAAGTGGTAATTTAGGAGACTAGGTTGATGATTAGGACCTTCATAAGATTTAAGGAACAAACTCAAAGAAAACTATTAGCATGAAAATAATCTTGTTAAAAATGTAAATTTTAAAATATAAAAAAATTTTTTTTTAAAAAATACAACTTTATATAAGAAATATACTTGAGGGTACGTACAAGAAATTTTGGAAAAAAGAAAGCCATTAATTTTGCAGGCAAAAAGCATTTATTTTTTAATTAAGTGCATTTAAAAAAAATATAGATATTTGGATGAGCTTTTAGAAAAAAGCAGAAGCAGTGAAAAAAACATATTTTAGTGCTTTTTAAAAAAGTTACAGTTTCTATCTTCGAAAAAAAGGAGAAGTAGAAGACAGAGAGAGTGAGGATACGTCATATTTTATTGGACAATAATTTCTCTATAGTAAATTTCACAAAGTCCTTTTTTATAAAGTCACCCAAATGTAAATAGCTTCTGCTTCTAATAAAAACTTCTGTTTGTACTTCTACAAGTCCTTTGTTTTTTAAAGCCCATCCAAACGGAGCCTTAATTAAATTACCAAGTCATGACCAATATGTATTTAATTTTGCTTTTAAGTGAGAATAATTCCAAATTTTAGTTTAAGTATTTGTGGGTAAGTTCATATGCACATTAATATGCTTGTATTTTTAAATTGACTGACAGAAGCACTGGATAATTATCTCCATAATCTCTCTAAAAGAAAATATTACTTTATGAAGATTTAATATTTTCACTACAAGAAATTAGTATAGGAATTCAGTTCATAAACAAGTTACCAATTGAATTAACGATCACCACAATGTGGTTGCAATTTCTCAGGTAGCCAAGGACTTAGCGACTAAATTTGAATTTCAATGGCTAATAGCCGCCACAATTGGTCGCTAAGCAATAAAATTCGATCGCTGGTAATTTGGTCGCATTGCTTTATGGAGCAAATTTAGTGACCAAAAAGGTAGTAGCTAATTCGTTCGGTAAACTTTTTTTTTTAAAATTTTATTGTTTTTCAATTGTTTTTTTTTTGAAAAAGTAATTTGTTTCAGTTAGTTATTATTAACAACAAATAAATGATATTAGATATTTTTATGATTTATTATTATTGACAATAGATAAAAAAAGATAAATATAGCAAAATTGTATTAGAAATCAACAACCGAAAGAGATATATAGTTAATAAAATAAAAATGTATTGTACATAAATTATTTCAACAATAAAAATAACATAAAAAAACAATATCAAGATGGTCGGGTGGTGGAAGATTGGTCCTCCCCGTCATTGTCCTGTGGGTTCGATGATGGAGGAGGCGGTGTCGCAATAGGAGATTGAATATGCAAGTCCTACAGGATGTACCGCATCGTCTCACTTTGCTCCCGTGCGATATGTGTCGGCTGGGCAACCTTTGCCTCTATCCTTTTCTTTGGCGTCCTTTGCAACGAATTCTGAATTCAGTTGTGTTATCGTTTCCCGAATTTGCCCTATATGCTCTGGAGGGATGTAGGTTGTTAGGGACTAACTAGGCTAACCGGGCGATGAGACTACGAACTCATTGCCCAACTGGCAATGCTTAACACATGCTACTAGTTGTTATTCCGACCTCCGACGACTTTCAAATATATGATCTTGTCGTCAACAGAGTTCGGAGAGCAGGGCCCTTCACTAGGAGTATTATCTCCTATGAGGCACGTGATAAGACCTCATCCATATGCTAATGAAATTTTTCCTGTAAAATACATTTGATTATCGTCATTTACAATTATTAACAAATAACAAACTATAAAGTGCAAATTTAATTAAGATTGTTTATCTTTGCCAGTTATGAGTTTTTCATTGCATTTGTCATGATGTTAAAACCTTTGTCTTCAAAACCTGTTTTGATTGCCCTGTCATGCTCCGAGGTCCAATTAAATGTCTTCTACATTAAAAATATATTAGACAACAAACATAATACACACAAAATGAAAAATATAATCAATTTACATTTTAAATTACAATAAACTCTCATAAATATATATGCTCTAAATTGTATATGGAACTTGTTAAGTCTCTAAAATGTCAGATGTGCATTTCTCTATGTTTTGATGAAAACTAAACATTTGTTAATGATTTAATTAACCTTTATATTGGTTTCTAACCTGTATATCCAGTGTGCAGATCAAAATAGTAAGAAGTCGCTTTCTCACATGTCTGCCACATCGATGACCACCAGTCTGAAGAAGCAAAAGTCAACCTGTCTGTTGGCTAGGATTATTGACTTTCTGCACTGAAGTTTCAACTTGTCTTCTGATAAGTTCTTATACATGTCTGAAGTTCTTCGATAGAGAACTCAACTACAAAGCTTTTTGAAGCTGTCCCCTTATCTAGAAGACTCTGAAGCTCTCTTTTCTTCTTTTCACGCTTATCAAGAAAAGTCAGAAGTCATTCTCACAAGCAACCAAAGAAATCAGAGATGAAGTCCAGTTAAAGAATGTTTCCAACATACTTTATTCCCTAGTACTCTTGGTTATTACACGAAAAGGGAAATATGCTCTGCAAAGTACAAAAGCATTCTGCACAACTCTGATTTGGCTACTGCAAGATACATAAAGTCATGATCCTTCATGTTAGAGTACAACCAACGTTCCTATTTCATTAATGGCTGCCCAGAACGACTCTATTGCATTTAATGGAGCTCTGCCTGACAAGGCAATATTTGAAGGAATGTTTCTAACGGAGCTTAAATGCTTGAAGACTATAAATACAGAAGTCATTGAAGATGAAGATAGAAAACACACAATATTAAAGAGTCATTACTCTGCACATTTATTTCTTCATTCTTTCAATCTGTATTCTTCAATCATTTGAATTTATTACGCGGTCTTTCCTAAGCTTACATTTAATCCACTCCCTGAGTGTTAGTGAAAGAAGCGTCATGCATTTGTATTTATTACAAACAAACTTCTCAAACAAACCGTGTGAGCCTGAAGAGGCTAGGTGAGCAAAGAATACTTGTCTTGGAGCCCGAAAAGGCTAGGTGTGCAAACAATACTTGGATTCTCAGAATTTGATCGAGTTATAGTGGTTAAAACTTGGTGCTTTGCCAAGGATCGGACGTATCTCTTTGTGTTGAAGAGTGAACCAGGATAAATAGCTGTGTTAATCTCTCTTCCCTTAAACTCTTTAGTTGATTTGATTATATTATCTGCTTTCTAACTTAGGGGGTTAAAGTGTGAATATCAAACTTGTTTTCAAGTTGTGTGCTTGTGTGTTTTTCTGCTTAAGTCACAACAGATGGGTCACCTGTTTGTAAAATGTTTTCACACTTGTCTGAACCAAGCTTCTGTGTTCGAAAAGTTTTCAACTTTGTTTTAAATTCCGATAAACACAATTCAACCCCCTTCTCATGTTTATAGTTGTCTATTTCAGTTGGTATCCGAGCTCAGCCTCTCGGTTGAGCATCTAACAGTGTAGAGGTAAAGGTCCTGAAGAATAGAAATGACTGTTGGAGCTGGTTCAAGTAGAAGTCACCAGACTGAAGGAGCTTCCCTAACCAGACCTCCATTCTTCAATGGAGAAAACTACAACTATTGGAAAGATAGATTTCAATGGTTCATTCTATCTACACACTCTGATCTCTGGGATGTCATCACTGATGGTCCATTCATTCCTAAAAATGATGACAATACTGATAAGCCAAAAGCTCAGTGGACCCCTGCGGAAAAGACAAAATGTGAGCTGAACCACGAAGCCAGATACAATATCATCTGTGCTCTCAGCCCTGAGGAATATGAAAAAAATTGTGCCTGTGATTCTGCCAAAGAAATATGGGATATTTTAGCTGTCACACATCAAGGAACAGCCAAAGTTAAAGAATCAAAAATTGCCATACTTGTCAAAGTATGAACTGTTTCTCATGGAGGAAGGAGAATCTGTTGCTCAGATGATAGGAAAATTCCAAACTATCATCAATGGTCTAAAGTTTCTTGGCAAAATTTATACTAATGCTGAGAAGGTTGGAAAGATACTAAGAAGTCTACCTAAGCAGTGGAGACCTTTGGTCACTGCTATTTCTCAAGCTAATGATCTCACTACCTTGACTATGGATGAACTTCTTAGAACACTCACTGTTCATGAGCAAGAACTTGGAGATGAAATTGCTACAAAGAAGGGCAAATCAATTGCTCTGAAGGCTGATCAAAAGTCAGCAAAAGCTTCCAAGGCTCTAAAGGCAGACAAGTCATCAAGTGATGCTGACCTGTCTGAACCCGAAGATTCAGAAAGTGATGAAGAGTTATCTCTCTTAACCAGGAAGATAAAGGTTCTCTTATAGAAAAAGAAGTTCAGAAAGGATAAGTCATTCAGAAGGTTCAACAAGGATAAGAACTTCAAAGAATCCACTTCAACAGACAAGAGTTCAATTGTCTGCTATGAGTGCAAGAAGCCTGGTCACATCAAAGCTGAATGTCCTCAACTTAAGAAAGCCCCTTTTAAGAAGTTCTTCAAAAAGAAGAAGAAAGGGATGATGGCTACTTGGGAGGATCTGCAGTCAACATCTTCTGATGAAGAGACAGAGGAAGAAGCTAATCTCTATCTAATGGCCAACACACTCAGATTCAGATGATGAGGTACATTCCGAATATGAGGAATTACTTGATGCCTATGAGGAGTTGCTAGAGGAATCCAACTGCTTATCTAAGGTCTTCAAATCCCTCAAGAGAGAGTATGTAAAGCTCATTAGTGAGCATAAGCAAAAATCTCAAGCATGTGAGAAGCTAGCCAATGAGAACAGTGAGCTGAAGACTGAAAAGTCTGATGAAGCTAAGATCTCAAGTGAAACATCACAATTAGAAGAAGTTGAGAAACTTCAACAGAAAGTGGAAGAGCTCACTTCTGATCTTGCCAAATTTGTTAATGGCGGAGACAATCTGACTAAGATGCTTGGCTGTCAAAGACACCCCCTTAACAAAGAAGGTTTTGGATATGTCCATCAGACACATCATAAAGTATCAACTAAAATTTCTAAAGTGTCTGTTAAGTTTACAATAATTAAATCAATATCTGTCTGTAACTTCTGTGGAAAAACTGGACATGTTATGTCTAAGTGTATTCACAAGAAGAGAAGAAAGTCTTCACAGACTCCTAGAACTAACAGAAAAGGACCCATAAAATTATGGGTGCCTAAAGACCAAATAATTTATGTTGCAGATGCCCTTAATAGGACAAACAAAACACCACTGCTGGTACCTGGACAGTGGTTGCTCGCTATACATGACAGGAGAAAGGTCTATGTTCCTAGACCTCCAACTTAAGAAAGAAGGATATGTTGCCTTTGGAGGCAATCAGAAAAGGAAAATTATAGGCATTGGTACTATTGGTGGCAAACCCCATCTTCCCTCTATATATAATGTTCTTATGGTTGAAGAATTAAGACACAATTTGCTTAGAATAATTCAATTATGTGATAGTGGATTTGATCTCTCCTTTACTAAGGATTTATGCATAGTTAAAGACTGTAGTGGCAAAACCCTCTTTTCAGCTAAAAGGCAACAAATTCTGTATAAGATTGAACTGACTGATCTCTCAGATCAAAGTGTAACCTGTCTAATTTTAAACAGGATGAAATATGGTTATGGCATAAGAAACTAGGACATGCTAGTATGAAACTAATTTCTAAACAGAAAAAGGATAACCTTCTGAGAGGATTGCCTGATATTAGTTTTAAGAAAGATGTCTTGTGTGATGCATGTCAGAGAGGTAAACAGATAAAATCAAATTTCAAATATAAAAACCAAGTATCAACCTATAGACCTCTTCAGTTGTTACACATGGATCTGTTTGGACCAGTTAGTGTTGCTAGCCCTGGTTTGGAAGAAAAAATGGATTTGTCATAGTTGATGACTACTCTAGATTTACATGGGTACTTTTCTTAACCCACAAGGATGAGTCTTTTAAGGCTTTCTCAGTATTCTGCAAAAGAGTACAAAATGAACAGGGTTTATGTATCTCAACCCTTAGAAGTGACCATGGGGGAGAATTTGAAAATGAGCAGTTTAGACCGTTCTGTGAGGAGAATGGGATCTCTCACAATTTCTCTGCATCTAGAACTCTACAACAAAATGGAGTGGTTGAGAGAAAGAACAGATCTCTGCAAGAGATGGCTAGATCTGGATAATCTCCCTAAGTACTTCTGGGCAGAAGTAGTAAACACTGAATGTTATGTACAAAACAGAATACTTATTAGGCCTTTTCTAAAGAAGACACCTTACGAATTATGGAATGGAAAAAGTCCAAACATATCTTATTTTCATACATTTGGTTGTGAATGCTTCATTCTGAATACTAAGGATCAACTTGGAAAGTTTGATTCCAAAGTAGATAAAGGTATCTTTGTAGGATATTCTGAAATGTCTAAAGCCTTTAGAATTTGCAATTCCAGAACTTCTGTTATTGAAGAATCTGTTCATGTTATGTTCAATGATGGTTTAAAGACTGATAAGGAATTATCAGATCTAGAAGATGATCTTGTAGGTTTTGACATAAACAAGTCAGAAAGTCAACAACCTGATTTGACCGAGACAAAACCTGTAAATGAGAAAGACAAACAAGTGGAGCAGACAAGTTAACAGATAAGTTAGCAGACAAGTCAACAGATAAGTCAAGATCTTCATGATGATCTCAAAAGGGATTGGAAGTTCAAAACTCATCATCCTGAGGATCTTATTATTGGAAATCCCTCAGAAGGAGTAAGAACCATATCCACTTTAAGAGAATCAAGCAATGTGGCCTTTATGTCAGAAATAGAGCCAAAACGTATTAAAAGAAGCTCTTGAGGATGAAAGTTGGATTCTAGCTATGCAAGAAGAACTCAACCAGTTTACCAGAAATGATGTCTGGACACTTGTCTCCAAGCCCAAAAACAAATCTGTCATTGGAACAAGATGGGTCTTCAGAAACAAATTGGATGAGGATGGCAAAGTTGTCAGAAATAAGGCAAGGTTAGTAGCTCAAGGCTATAACCAACAAGAAGGTATTGATCATAATGAAACCTTTGAACCTGTAGCTGGAATAGAAGCTATCCGCATATTAATGTCATATCTTGAACAACACCAAATCACCCTTTTTCATATGGATGTAAAAATTGGTTTTCTAAATGGTATAATTGAAGAAGAAGTGTATGTTAAACAACCCCCTGGTTTTGAAGTTACTGATAAACCAGATCATGTTTTCAAACTTAAAAAGGCACTATATGGTTTGAAACAAGCACCTAGAGCATGGTATGATAGACTTAGTTTTTTTCTCATGCATAATAGCTTTACTAGAGGACAAGTAGATACTACTTTGTTTAAGAAAAGTTATAAAGAGAATTTTATTATAGTCCAAATATATGTTGGTGATATTATTTTTGGAGAAACTAATGAAAAGTTGTGCAAGGAATTTTCCAAGCTAATGCAAGAAGAATTTGAGATGAGCATGATGGGAGAATTAAAGTTCTTCTTTAGATTACAAATCCAACAAACAAATGATGGAATCTACATCCATCAACAAACGTATACCAAGGAGATACTCAAGAAGTACAAGATGGAAAATGCTAAACTCATGAAAACTCCTATACAACCCAATGCAAAACTCAGCAAAGATGAGGAAGGTAAAAAGGTAGACCAAACTGCCTACAAAGGTATGATTGGCTCTCTACTCTACTTAACTTCAAGCAGACCTGACATTCAGTTCAGTGTCTGTATGTGTGCTGGATTTCAATCTGACCCAAGAGGATCTCATCTTAAAGCTGTTAAGATAATATTTAGATATTTTCTTGGGACTACTAATCTTGGTTCTGTATCTAAGATCAAAAGAATACAGATTAGTAGGATTGTGATGCTGATTTTGCTGGAGACATAATAGAAAGAAAGAGCACCAGTGGAGGATGTCACTTCATTGGAGCAAGCTTAGTCTCCTAGTCAAGCAAAAGGCAGACAACTGTTGCTTTGTCTACTGCTGAGGCAGAATACATCTCAGCTGCTAGTTGCTGCTCTCAACTCTTATGGGTAAAACATCAACTTGAGGATTACTCTATTTATGAGCATAATATATCTATGCGGTGTGATAATTCTAGTGCCATATGCTTAACTAAAAATCCAATTCAGCATTCTAAGGCTAAGCATATTGAAATCAAACATCACTTTATAAGGGATTATGTTCAGAAAGGTATCTTTGATATTAAGTTTGTTAAAACTGAAAATCAATTGACTGATATTTTCACTAAACCATTAGCAGAAGAAAGGTTTTTATTTATTAGAGATAATCTAAACATGCATTGCATTGTTGAATGACATGTCTGATAATTAACCTGTCTTTGCTACCTGTCTTATGTTTTTATATCACTTGTCTATGTTACCTGTCTGACCCTGCTGAGTCATAATTCTTGAACCCAACAGTTTTTGGTAAAATGGTTGTTAATTATTTAATATCATTTTTTAATCTGAAGCTAATCATATGCACCGACAGTTTTAATCTCGAAACTATGTTTTTATAATGTCTAAAGTGGGCGTTGTAGTTCCCCACGTAAATCGTGCCGTTTTAAAATTAAAAATGATTTATTTCTCTCGCCTGCCTTAGTGATTATAAAAGGCAAAGAGTCAGAAAGGTTCAACCTTTACGCTTTCAATCCTTAAGAATCTCTTCGTCTTCGTCTTCTTCTCTGTCAAACCCTTTTAAACTTCCAAAACCTTGGAAATCTTTTTCTTTGAAATGGCACCCTCAAAGCATCTTTCTTCGAAAGAAATTGCTGAGAAGTATAACATGAGACTCTCTGATGTGGAGAAGATCTTGGCTGGCAAGACCGTGGACCTCCAACAAATGAAAAGGTGGGGAATGGATGTCACATAAGAGTTGGAATACTCCAAGTGGACCTCCTTCTTTGACCTAAAGGGGCTGGTTCATCCCAATCTTGTCAGAGACTTCTGGACAAGTGTTGTGGTTCTCACTAGCAAGCTTGATAGAACCAAGAGCTTTCGTGAAACGAGTGATGGATACCACTCTTCTCTTCCTCATCAGCTCTCTGGAACTCGTCACCAAATGCCCAAGGATAGAAGCTTCTTTCAAGCCTGAGTGGGAGGATCGGGTGGGAATAGAGAATGTTAACATTGCTCTGTATGGTGTTCCCAACCCTGAGAACATGAAGCCAGCAAGCATGGTGGTGAAGTGCAGATTCATGCACAAACTGCTGCTGGAATGTGTGATACCAAGGAAAGGATCACGGGATAGTGTGACCAAGATGGACAGGTTTACCCTGTACCACTTAATTCACAAAATCAAGGTGGACATCAATGACCTCATCTACATCTACCTTGAATCACTGATCAAGAGGACCAACATGCAGACCTATCCCTATGGAATGCTGTTGACAAGACTCTTCGAGAGCAAGCTGTTTGTTCCTAGTGATGTGCACTTCATAGACATGTCCTTTCCAATTGAAAGGAAGAACTTGTCTATGATGAACATAGAGGGTATTCCTCTAGAGGATGAGGAGGAAGACAAGAAGGACAAGAAGAACAAAAAGAAGAAGCCTGCTGCTGAGCAGAAGCTAAAAGAAGAACCGATGGTCTCCACTGATGAGTCAGAGATGCCCATCTCTGAAAAGATCTGGAAGCCTGCTGGAAAAGTGGCCAGACAGGACCATAGGCCTGCTTTGGAGAAGCCATCAGTCTCTGCTGAGACTGCTAAGACAGTTGAGCCTCTGAGGTTTAAAGTGAAAAAGCCCTCTCCAAAGAGGAAGACTGTCGAGGCATTAGAAGCTGAGTCTGCATAGCCCAGCAAGAGGAGAAGGCTGGTGAAGACCTTTGCCAAGGTCAGACAAGTGGAGTTTGCACCTAGCAAAGAGGAAATACTTGCTCAGGGGGAGCAGACAACAAGACCCTTGGAGAAGCCCAAGGAGAATAAGACTCTCGAATTGGGACTCATTCCCTATAAGAAAAGGTCTGGCTACCCAGTGCCTTCTGTGGCATCTGCTGAAAGGGTAGAAGTTCCTGCAGAAGATCAAGCTGCAGAGGTTGAAGTTCTTCTTGCCAATCGCTTCAAACCTGTCTGTTGGGACACGAGACAGGTTGTCCACCTTGAGGTTGACACTCTGTCCCCTCCTCTATCAATGAAGCAGCTGAAGTTGTCAGAAAATCAGCTGGTCCTTTCATCCATCCCTTCTTCACCATCGTCCCCTCTCACCAAGGTATCCTAAACCCTTTTGTTTATTCTTCACCTGCCTTATCTGTCCAACCCCTCTCTGTTGGGTCTCATTTCTCTTCACCTGTCTCCTCTCACCAAACTCAAACATCATCTTATGATGTTGTGTCTTATATATGTTAATACACAGTTGTTCATAGGGACTCAACTCCTAAAGAACAAGCTGGCATATCATCAAGTCTTTTTGTTTCTGACTTACAATCTCTTATGACTGCAAGCTTCTCTAACCTGTCTGTCATTCCTTCTTCTCCACCTCATATCCTTAACCCATGTAGGAATATTTTCTTTTATCCCTTATTGTCTTGTTCATTAGAACATTGGCAAGGACTCACTATCATGCCTCTGTTGTAATGTTACCTGCTAGGTCTAGGTATTTCTTTTTATTAGTAACAGGATCAAATTCTTTCTTTTGTCATATTGATTCCTTGTTACCCCTACCTCCATCTGTCATAGCCCAACATCCCATTCCCCTCCTATCCGGATAAGAGTCTGATCTGTCTCTGTTTGAGAGACTTTCTTGTGTCTTCTCATCTCTTGATATTGACTTTGTCGGAATCAGACCCTTGTTTAAATTAGTCTTTCTTCCCTTCATTTACTATATAACCCTTCATCAACTTGTCTTTCCCCATATTTCCTCACCCTTCTTCTCGTGCCCAAGGCACCACCATCTTAGTTTTGCCTTGGCACTCGGACCCGATCTCTTTGCTTCAACTAGTCTGATTGCAGAAGCCTCCACTCTTGAGATGGTGGATTTATATAGCTTCAACTTGCTTCAGGCTCAGCTAGAGGAAACCCGGAAGACAGATGGATGAAGAGAGGCATGCTAGGATGCTTTTAGAAAACAGAGTTGAATCTCTGTTTTTGTTATTTAGTCAACCTAGGTAGTTTGGTCTGCAAAATCTGCCTTGTACTGAAAAGCTTATGATGAATAAAATAAAAACTGTTTATCCTTTATTTTGTCCTTTACTTTTTTGTCTCTTGATTATTTTCCTTTTTGTTGTTGACAAAAGGGGGAGAAAGTAAAGTTAAGATGATTAAATGATGACTAAGTAAAAGGTAAAAACAAGTTAAATTTGGAACTTATCTCTGTTCATGAATTAAATGACCATATTTAAAACTCTACTACTGTGCTGTCCTAAAGTGAACCTAACTGCACCTGTCTGCACAACCCTTCTGGCTAAGAAAATTGCAACTTGTCTGAATCTTGTTATCTCTTATGTTGATATTTTATAAGGTTCATTAAACCATTTGAATGTTTGTCATCATCAAAAAGAGGGAGATTGTTAAGTCTCTAAAATGTCTGATGTGCATTTCCCTAAGTTTTGATGAAAACTAAACATTTGTTAATGATTTAATTAACCTTTATATTGGCTAACTAACCTGTCTATCCGGTGTGCAGATCAAAATAGTAAGAAGTCACTTGCTCACTGTCATCGCCACATAGATGACCACATGTCGAAGAAGCAAAAGTCAACGTGTCTACGACTAGGATTATTGACTTTCTGCACTAAAGTTTCAACTTGTCTTCCGATAAGTTCTTATACTGTCCTGAGGTTCTTCAAAAGGGAACTCAAGTACAAAGCTTTTTGAAAGCTGTCCCCTCATGCGTAAGACTCTGAAGCTCTCTCTTTCTTCGTTTCACGCTTATCAAGAAAAGTCATAAGTCATTCTCACAAGCAACCTAGGAAATCAGATATTAAGTCTAGTTAAAGAATGTTTCCAACATACGTTATTCCCTAGTACTCTTGGTTATTATACGAAAAGGGAAATGTGTTCTGCAAAGTACAAAAGCATTCCGAACAACTGTGATTTGGCTACTGCACGATGCATAAAGCCACAATCTTCATGTTAGAGTACAACCTGAAATAACCAAAGTTAACACAAGAAGGGGGACTTGAATTGTGTTTACCATTTTTTTTTGGTTACTTAAAAAGATTTTCGTAGGCACAACAAGCAGAACTTAGATTAGAGAAAATCAGACTAGTGATACGTCTAATATTCAAACAGAATACGCAAGCAAACAGAGAAGAGTACAATAGAGTTTGATATTCACAATATTAACTCCCAAAGTTAAAAGCTTGAACAGAATAATACTTAAGCAAAATAAAGAGATAAGGAAAGAAGAATATCACTCAAGAGTTTTATACTAGTTCACCCTAAAATCCACAGGGCTACGTCCGGTTTCTTGGCAGCACCAAGTTTCCACTATAATTGAGTAAATTACAGTACAAGTATTCTTTGCACACCTAGCCTCTTCAGGCTCAACACTCAAACAAGTATTCTTTGCATGCCTAGCCTCTTCAGGCTCAACACACAAGGAATATAAAGGTTTTGTGTAATTAATACAACTTGCAAGTCTTTCAGATCACACTCAAGGAGTGGAATAAATATGAAATGTGAAAGACTGTGAATTAATATCAAATGATTGAAGGTGTATTCAAAGAAAGAATGAAGAAGTTAATGATGAGAGTAAATGCTTCTGCATAGTGTTCTCAATGATATTCAACTTCTTATTTTCATCTTCATTGTTTGATCTATTTAAAGGCTTCAATCAAGAGATCCGTTTAGACACTGCTTCAGAAAATGTGTTCTTTGATTTGAGCTTGTGAGTTAACATTAATGCCAAAGAGTCGTTCTGTATAAACATTAAATGCTTGGGAACGTTTAGCTTTGACAAGGTTGTCCAATAGTACATTTTAATTTTAATCAGTTGTTATATCAGAGTAGGCAGCAGCAGGCTTCTTGTACTTACAGCAGAGAGCTTTCCTCTTTTAGTGCAACAGTCATTTCACTTTCCAAAAAGCACTTTTACTTTGTACTAAAACAACTAAAAGGTTACTGTTGTGGTACGAAGATTGCGTGTTTAATCCTTAAAACCTTGAAACAAACGTTCTTTATTCTTTATCCTTTGAGTTATTGTCCAGAGGTCTTTGAGATCCTTAAGGAAGGCATTTAATATGAATAAGATGACTTGGACTTCATTTCTGACAAACTGACATTATACCAGAGTTGGAAAATCAGACGGGTGAGAAGTAATCAGAAATCAGATGAGTGATTAAGCAATCCAAAAACTAGACGGGTGATCATGTAGTCCAAAACTAGACGGGTGATCAAGTAGTCCCAAACTAGACAGGTGATCATGTAGTCCAAAACTAGACAGGTGCTAGCTTATTCCAAAAGTCAGACGGGTGATCAATCGAAGTCATTTTGCACAGATGCTTCTTGCCACGTCATCAAGTAAACTCAGATCGTGATAGCGCGTTGACTTGGTCTTTAACTAAAAAGTAGACGAGTGGTTTTCAGACAGGTCTTATAAACTGAGCTCTATTGAAAATCAGACGAGTCAGAAAGTAGATGAGTGACCTTAAATCTGATTTTCTGCACACTTATCAGATTTGTCAGTAATTTCATAAGGTTAAATATTATCATACTTAATCTACTTGGAATCATCAAAACTTAGAGAATTTACACATTGAATGTGTTTCAGAGTTATGAGGTCTCAACACAACGAACGTTCCTATTGCATTAATGGCTGTCCAGAATGACTATATTGCATTTAATGGAGCTCTGCCTGAAGAGGAAATATTTGAAGGAATGCCTCTAACAGATCTTAAATTCTTGAAGGCTATAAATACAAAAGTCATTGAAGATGAAGATAGAGAACACACAATATTAAAGAGCCATTACTCTGTGCATTTATTTCTTCATTCTTTCAATCTGTATTTTTCAATCATTTGAAGTTATTACGCAGTCTTTCCTAAGCTGACATTTAATCCACTGAGTGTTAGTGAAAGAACTGTCTGTCTGTTGTATTTATTACAAACAAACTTCTCAAACAAACATGTGTGAGCCTGAAGAGGCTAGGTGAGCAAAGAATATTTGTCTTGAAGCCTGAAAAGGCTATGTGTGCAAACAATACTTGGAGTCTATAACCTGATCAGTTTTAGTGGATAGAACTTGATGCTGTCAAGGACTGGACGTAGCTCTTTGTGTTGAAGAGTGAACCAAGATAAATAGTTGTGTTAATCTCTCTTCCCTTAAACTCTTTAGTTGTTTTGATTATATTATATGCTTTCTAACTTAAGGGGTTAAAGTGCGAATATCAAACTTGTTTTCAAGTTGTGTGCTTGTGTGTTTTTATGCTTAAATCACAACAGATGGCTCATCTGTCTATGAAGTGTACCACCCTGTTTTTCGTATGCTTCTTTATCAGTAAATACATGATTAATGTATTTATTTTTTATAAAATCCAGAGGATTATTTTATTTAAAATAAAATCATTTTCTTGTATTGTTTTATCGTATGAAGTCACAGTAAAATTTTCAGTCGAAAATTCAGACGAAAACTGGTCTTGGTTCTCACTGCCAATACAAGTTTACTGAACTAGAGACAAAATTTTAATTCATGAACGAGACGGTTAGTGTTTTTATGATATTTTGTGTGGGTTTGGAGTTTTTCTAAAAATCTTGTTCGGGGCCAAATCTTAGGGATTTCCCGGGCGAAATCGTCGGGAAATACGACCAGGGGAAGTCTCTTGTTACGCAATGGAGCAGAGCATCAATAGGATGAAGTGACTTGATGTGAAGGGTATGACACACCTCAAAAAGTGAATCTTGAGTTTTTTCAAAATCTCACTTTTTCATCTTTCTCTCTCCAATCACATCACATCACCTTAACTCCTTATCCTCTCTACAAGCAACCCACCTTCTTTCTTCTCTTCTTCTTCCTCTAAAAATCGTGATCTCTTCCCCCTCACTCTCTATAAATACTCTTCATTTCCACACTTCATCACTTTCCTGCATTTCTCACATTTTCACTTTACTACATTTCTTCATTTTCTTCTCTCTTACAAAATTTACATTTTATCAAGCTTTTCTCTTAGAGTTCTTCATCAAAGTTGTTTATCTTGTTAAGGGTAATACTTCTATATAGTTCTTTTTTCAAAGTTTCACCTTTTATTGCAAAGTTTTCTTCATATGTCCTTTATGTGCTTTTAACTTCTAAAACCTTTCAAAAATGGTAGAAAACTCCTTTTGAGTTGAAACCACTTTCTATATTCTCGTATTTACTCATACTATCACATACTAAAAGGTTGTGTAAAACAAAGTTTCCTAACCTCTTCTTTCTAAGGAGGCTGTGGTCGCGCTGTCGCGCACGCGCCAAAAAGAACGAGCGCGTTTTAAAACTGTAGTTAGGGCGACAACTCGGATGTCGTCTCACATGGACTCTTTAAAGTGTTATTTTCCACAAAAATCAGTTTTTTTTTTTTGGGGGGTTTGTTTGGATGCAATCAAAGAAAATAAGACAATGAAAACAGAGCAATAAAACAAGGCAGTTCAAAAAGATTTTCAAATAGCAAACAACGATTAATCTACTGTTCTCGAATTCCAACTATCATTGGTTCATGTAATCCCAAGCCCTAAGAAGATTCTAATCCCCTTTCAGTTGTAGCGACAATTAACAACGCAATCACTACTACGGATATATGTTCCTATTCCCGAAATAACAAACGGGGTTAAGCCCTCATGAACTAACGAACATGAATGAACACACGCGAAATAACAAACGCGATTTAGTATAGGAACATAACATCACTGAAACGAATCAATACAACACTACACACTCCTGAAATAACAAACAGAAATGTATAATATGGTATTGAAAAGGGAAAAGCAATTAAAATAGGAATTACAAAACCTCAAGTATATGGAATTCTCATACAGTAGACTAATCTAAGAATTTAGTTCTCCATAACAATAACGAAATACACAGAAAAATATGTAAAACTGTGGAGAAGCAAAAGTTGTTCATAATCTGCCCAGACAGCTATTTATAACATTCAGGAATTTTTGCCCTCTCGCGAGGCGAAGCCTCTCTCGCGACGCGAATCTTGTGAACAATCTGCAACCTTTGGTATTCTGATAAGCCTCTGGCTTATCTAGTTTTATGACTAGATGAACTATGGTTTATGTGCCAATCAGTCGAGTTCACTCTCGTTTTCGCCCAAATTTGCCTTGTTTTGTTCCTAAGTTGGACTTTGACTCGTTTTGCGTCTTTTGTGTAGTTTTTAGCTTATTTTGGATAGAATTATGCTTTTGGTTGCTTTTGGTGTTTTCAGGGCAATAAGTGAAGCTCCGGGAGTCAAGGAAAGTCAAGAAGCAGTGGAAAAAGCACTTCTGGAGATACTCGCCTCGCGAGTGGATGCTCGCCTCGCGAGCCTGAACATCAGATTAAGCAGCAACAGTCATCACTCTGGTTCGCCCCGCGAACAGTATGCTCGCCTCGCGAATCATGAAGACCTGGAAGTCAGAGACCATCACGGCCTAGCCGTGATGAAGGTCACAGCCTAGAATTGAATCTCGCCCCGCGAAAGAATCTCGCCGCGCGAGAGTTTGGAGACACTGGAAGACAGAGACAATCACGGCCTAGCCGTGATGAAGGTCACGGCTGTGACAGATTGAAGTTGGAAGACTCGCCCCGCGAATACACTCTCGCCTCGCGAGAATCCAAAATTCAAAGCGCGCCAAAACTAATATTCGCGTCGCGAGTATAAGCTCGCCCCGCGAGCGGGTGAGAAACAGAATCCTTATTTAAAGGCTGTTTCAGATCAAATTGGGGGATCCGAATCCTACTAGTTTTAGCCACTGTTCAGAGTAGTTTAAGGCCATTCTCTTGTTCTCTTTGGAGTCGCGTCTCCCTTTTTCTTATTTTATTTTATTATGGAGATTATGTCGGATTGTTTGTGCGTCGTCACGGGCATGAGGAACTAATCCCCTCGTCCGAGGGATCAATGAAGCCACCCATGGCGGTGTAGTGTTCTTGTGATGTATGTGTTTCTCCCCTTCTCTTATTAATGTTTTCCAATTCTGATTTGATTGCGTTGATCATATGTATTGCGTGATTAACTAGTTAAACGTGTTTGAGGCCGAACGGCGATTCGCGTTTTAGAACTTGAATTGGGATCACTAATCGAATAATGAGCACGACAGTGGATTTAGGAGATTAGTTAAAACTTATAGGGAACAAGAATTAAAAGAATTCGAGATTAGGGTTATGAGACCTAATAAGTAATTAATCCAATCATCGAATACGTCCTATTGAGCACGACAGTGGATATAGGAGAATTTGGGGGTCCCGGTTGACATTATAATTGAACCTAGGGAGGAATACATCATCACTTGGGTACTATACATGATTGGGTAGGTGGATTTGAGACCTTGGATATTTCAATTTCTGAATTTAATCACCTTAGCTTTAATCAATTTGTTACTTGAATTGCGATATCAATCTCTCTCTCTCAACCACTTCCCGTAACTTGACCAAACATATCTGATTTCCCGCGAATTAGTCGAATTGGTAGCCCAATCCCTGAGTTCTACCTCGGTAACTACTTACCGTGTTTCTTTTATTACTTGCGACGACCCGGTACACTTGCCGGCGTCACAACAAGTTTTTGGCGCCGTTGCCGGGGATTGGCACAGCCAGTTTTCCTAATTTTTAGGAAATTTGATTGATTGGTTAAGTTGATTTTTCTTTTTATTTTTCTGTTATTTCTTTATTATTTCTCTCTACTTCTTTGATTCCACTTGGTCTTGCCGTGTTTTTGTATGCGAGGTACCCTTTCACAAGAGGACTTGCTATTCGATTCAGAGATCACCAGGACCGAGAGGCAATTAAGAAAAAAGGCCAGAGAAAGGAAGAGGCTGGAAGCAATTAAAATAGAGATCATGGCTGAAGAAAACCCTCCTCCTCCTCCTCCTCGTTACAAGCCTCTCTTCGAGTACGACCTACCCAGCTTGGGTGATTGTGACTCTTCTATTGTGAGGGGCAACCTGAATACAGACTCTTTCAGAGTGGAAGCATGTGTCACATTCCAGATCTGTGAGAATCGAGTTTGATGGGAGTGGCAAACAGGGACCCTCATAGACACATCACTCGCTTCCTTGAAGCTTGTGACTTACAGAAGACAAGAGGAGTCTCACAAGATGAGTTTCACTTGCGGCTTTTCCCTCTCTCTCTTAGGGATGTCGCTCGCGATTGGGTTGACAGCTTGGATAGGAACAGCATCAGAACTTGGGAGCAAATGGCACAGAAGTTCCTAACCAAATATTTTCCTCCTCAGAAAGCGGCACAAGCAAGAATAGCCGTTACATCTTTCAGGCAGACAGAAGATGAAACCTATAATGAAGCTTGGGAGAGGTACAATGGGTTATTGAGAAGATGTCCTTCAGCGTTCTTTGACCCGGTCTCCAAAGTTCAGCATTTCTTTAACGGGTTAAGGGGACGCTATCAGATGAATTGTGATGCCGCAGCTGGCGTCTCTTTTTCCTACTTATCAGCTGAGGATGGATGGGCATTATTGGAGAAGATGTCATATAATGATTACAACCGTGGTAGGGAAAACTCAAGTGGAGTCAGTGCTGGAACAATGGAAGCCATTCTAGAGCAAGTCAAATCATTGAAGATGCAAGTTGCGGCTTTGTCAGAGAGCAAGAAAGTTAGAGCGATACACGAGGGAATGCCTCCGGGTTGTGAAATTTGTAATGGAGATCATGACACTCGGAGCTGCCAGTTCAATTTCCCTCAGGAACATGTGGACTCATGCCACAACTTTTATGACACTGTGCCCCAGAATAACTATCAGAGGAACAGACAAAATGACTACAATCAGAATCAGAATAGGGGGTACATGAGGAGAGACCATCCGGGTTTCGCTTGGAGTAATGCTAATGGTGGTCTAGCCGGTCAACAACCTCCTCAGTGAGAATTGGCAACAACCTCAGCAGGTCTAAGGCCGAACATTGGAATTCAACAAAGTGTAATACTCAGCAGGGCTCACAGGGGACTAACCAATTGCAAATAACTGATGGTGGAAGGCAACCTTGGGAATTGGCTTTTGAGAAGGTGAATGCGACAATTGACAAATGGGCAACGCATACAGGGGTGGCAATTCACAATCTAGAGACACAGATGGCCCAGCTCACAAAGCAACTTAAAGAGCGTCTCTCAGGCACTTTCCCAGGTGATACCGAGAACAACCCCAAGGGACAATGCAATGTCATATCTACTAGAAGCGGAAGGGTGTTGGAACCTAACAGGGGTGCAACTAGTTCTCAGGATGACAAGGCCCCGGAACAACCACATGTTGAAGAAGAGCAACCTGAAAAAGAGAAGTTAGCAAGTGACAAGGAACCGGAGCAAGGGGGAAGGCTGAAGCTTGTGGATGAAGAGTTCCGAAAGAAGAAGTGGGTTGAACCCCAAGACCTCCCACCTTACATGAAGGTACCGTATCCTGAGAGATTGAAGAAGCCTCATCAGGATAAGCAGTTCAACAAATTCCTTGATGTCTTCCGCAAACTTCAGATTAACATTCCATTCGCGGAAGCCTTGGAACAGATGCCATCATATGCCCGGTTTATGAAGGATCTTCTCACCAAGAAGCGGAAATTAGTGGACGAGGAAACAGTTGCTTTGACCGAAGAGTGTAGTGCCATCCTTCAGAGAAAACTCCCTCCAAAGTTGAAGGATCCGGTTCCTTTTCGATACCATGTACCATTGGGGAGATGACTGTAGGGAAGGCATTGTGTGATCTAGGGGCAAGCATCAACTTGATGCTCCTTTCTATGATGAAGAGGTTGGGGATCCAAGAAGTCAAGGATACGCGGATGTCGCTCCAATTAGCCGACCGTTCTATAAAATATCCTTATGGGGTGGTCGAAGACTTGTTAGTAAAGGTGGACAAGCTTATATTTCCGGCGGACTTTGTAGTGCTTGATATGGATGAAGACGCCGAGGTCCCTCTCATATTGGGTAGGCCCTTCTTGGCCACTGGGGGTGCCTTGATAGATGTGCGACAAGGGAAACTCACTCTAAGGGTGCAAGATGATGAGGTAGTCTTCAATCTTTTTGAAACAATGAAGCACCCTGCAGAGAGGACGGAAGTGTATCGAGTGGATATGGTAGATCCAACTGTCAAGGCAAAGGCAACTAGAAAGGACCATGGTTCTTCACTTGCTCAAGTGTTGGTAAAATCCCATGATGATGAGGGTGAGAAAAAAGACCCTTTGGGGGATGAGGTCTATCTTGAGTGGTTGAAAGACATGGAAGCCTTACCGAGTTCCCCAAGGGATGAATGTGCAAAGGAAGAGCTCATCAACAGAGGCATGAAAAAGAATGGCAAGGCACCGGAATCGAAAGGTGGCACGATCGTGGTGGTCAATGAAGACAACGAGCTGATCCAAAAAAGGACCATCGTGGAGTGGAAAGTTCGTGCTGATTATAGAAGGATGCTGGACTTAAATGAGTTGTCCGGGAACAGCATGCGAGCATATGAAAGGGCAAGAGCCTACAGAAAACGGACTGAGGGATGGCATGGGAAGCAAGATCTTCTTCCGGATTAACCCTTAGGGGTGACTTGAGTCAGGCTCGGGACGTTAAACAAGCGCTACTTGGGAGGCAACCCAAGCTAGGTATCCCTCTCTTTTCCTCACTTTTGTTTTGTTTTTGTTTTCGTTTTGTTTTTGTTTGTCACTCTTGAATAATTTGAGAAGATCAAGAGTTTGTGTATGAATAGTGTGTCGGCAAGCTTGTTGGATTTTGATTAAATTGAGCATAGATTGATTGCATGAATTATTTTGACCATTGATGATTTCCCCCTAGGTTCTGAAATTAGAAAAATTGATCCCCATGTGAAAAATTGAAAATTGAACTTTGAGAATTTTATTGTGATTACTTGATTTATGATAAGTTTGGGGTGAGGGGGTGCACACACTAGGAATCGTATCTCGGTCAAACAATTTGCGAAATGTCCAGGTGAGGATTTGAGCCTCCAACTTTGTTTTTGACTGTGTAAATCACTGTTAGGTTGCACTTTCCCGAATTTGCTTGAATCTCTTCATGGTTTGCATGTTTATGTGTTGCATCGAATGATTTAGGCAATTTTCTTTGAATTAACTACTTGGCCATAAATTGAACCAACCTTGATGAATGATCCCTAGTTAGCCATATTGAGCCTTGAAGCCTATTGTTCTTGATGACCTTACATTACAAGCCATTAACTCAGAAAAACCATGATTTTCCCCTATCCTAGGATTTAGGAGAGTATGGAATTTTAGCTTTGTGAGTGTTGTTGTGGAACTAAGTTTGGGGTGGCTACAAGTTCATGAATCATAGTTGAGAAAAAGAAAAACGGAAGTAAGGGCCGAAGGCTTTAAAAAAAAAAAAGGTGATGAAAAGCATTGAATATGTGCCAAAAAGGGCAAAGAAAGATAAATATAAAAAGGAAGAGGTGTGTAGCCACCAAATGCAAGGAAGAGAATAGTATGAGAGTGAATTCAATTGTTGTGATATTAGTTTCATGCTCTCATTGATCCTAGGGACTTAGCCTCTATCCTTTGAATATCTTACCTTGAGCCAGACCCCATTACAACCTTTAAAAGACCTATTGATGTTGTATGCATGTTTTCGTGGGAACTATTTTTGAGATGAAAATCAAATTCATGGGAAGTGCTCTTAGAATGTGAAATTGAGTGAGAAGTTGATAGCCTAGACAAACTTGAGCGAATGAGTGAAATACTAAATGCCCTTGTGAGGAAGGCAATTGTTTGAAATTGGTGATCTTCCTTTGTGTGTATCTTTGATCCTCAACTTAGAGTAATGATGGCATGAATGATAAGTTCTCAATTGTTTAAAGTAGATGAATGTGGGGATTACATTGATGTAAGGGGGGAGATCATTGGAGAAAAACTGTTTTGATTGCATGAAATTTGTGCGAAATCGATTGATTCCTTTAGGCTTGCCAAGTCTTGAGTCCTTTTTGAGTTTTAGCTTGCTTGGGGACAAGAAAGGTTTAAGTTTGGGGTGTTTTGATAAGCCTTTGGCTTATCTAGGTTTATGACTAGATGAACTAGGGTTTATGTGCCAATCAGTCGAGTTCACTCTCGTTTTCGCCCAAATTTGCCTTGTTTTGTTCCTAAGTTGGACTTTGACTCGTTTTGCGTCTTTTGTGTAGTTTTTAGCTTATTTTGGATAGAATTATGCTTTTGGTTGCTTTTGGTGTTTTCAGGGCAATAAGTGAAGCTCCGGAGTCAAGGAAAACCAAGAAGCAAGTGGAAAAAGCACTACGGAGATACTCGCCTCGTGAGTGGATGCTCGCCTCGCGAGCCTCGAACATCGATTCAAAGAACAGTCATCACTCTGGTTCGCCCCGCGAACAGTATGCTCGCCTCGCGAATCATGAAGACCTGGAAGTCAGAGACCATCACGGCCTAGCCGTGATGAAGGTCACAGCCTAGAATTGAATCTCGCCCCGCGAAAGAATCTCGTCGCGCGAGAGTTTGGAGACACTGAAAGACAGAGACAATCACGGCCTAGCCGTGATGAAGGTCACGGCTGTGACAGATTGAAGTTGGAAGACTCGCCCCGCGAATACACTCTCGCCTCGCGAGAATCCAAAATTCAAAGCGCGCCAAAACTAATATTCGCGTCGCGAGAATAAGCTCGCCCCGTGAGCGGGCGAGAAACAGAATCCTTATTTAAAGGCTGTTTCAGATCAAATTGGGAGATCCGAATCCTAGTAGTTTTAGCCACTGTTCAGAGTAGTTTAAGGCCATTCTCTTGTTCTCTTTGGAGCTGCGTCTCCCTTTTTCTTATTTTGTTTTATTATGGAGATTATGTCGGATTGTTTGTGCGTCGTCACGGGCATGAGGAACTAATCCCCTCGTCCGAGGGATCAATGAAGCCACCCATGGCGGTGTAGTGTTCTTGTGATGTATGTGTTTCTCCCCTTCTCTTATTAATGTTTTCCAATTCTGATTTGATTGCGTTGATCATATGTATTGCGTGATTAACTAGTTAAACGTGTTTGAGGTCGAACGACGATTCGTGTTTTAGAACTTGAATTGGGATCACTAATCGAATAATGAGCACGACAGTGGATTTAGGAGATTAGTGCAACCTTATAGGGAACAAGAATTAAAAGAATTCGAGATTAGGGTTATGAGACCTAGTAAGTAATTAATCCAATCGTCGAATACGTCCTATTGAGCACGACAGTGGATATAGGAGAATTTGGGGGTCCCGGTTGACATTATAATTGAACCTAGGGAGGAATACATCATCACTTGGGTACTATACATGATTGGGTAGGTGGATTTGAGACCTTGGATATTTCAATTTCTGAATTTAATCACCTTAGCTTTAATCGATTTGTTACTTGAATTGCGATATCAATCTCTCTCTCTCAACCACTTCCCGTAACTTGACCAAACATATCTGATTTCCCGCGAATTAGTCGAAT
Organism: Sophora flavescens; assembly: GCA_030762895.1. Taxonomy (NCBI): domain Eukaryota; kingdom Viridiplantae; phylum Streptophyta; class Magnoliopsida; order Fabales; family Fabaceae; genus Sophora; species Sophora flavescens. Next base: position 33,704,979 of record CM061062.1, on the reverse strand, counting down.
TGGTAGCCCAATCCCTGAGTTCAACCTCGGTAACTACTTACCGTGTTTCTTTTATTACTTGCGATGACCCGGTACACTTGCCGGCGTCACAACATATTCTCGCGAGGCGAACACACCTTCGCGAGGTGAGAATTGGAAGGGTCTTCTTATTACGCCCGTTATGATCATCAGGGGCCAACCGTGATGCTTTCTGACTTCCAGGCTCGCGGGGCGAATGAATGCTCGCGAGGCGAGACTCTTCAATTTCCAAACTGCCACAGCCGTGACCTTTAGCATGCATAAACCGTGCTGACTTCTGGTCTTCCAGGGTTGGATTACTCGCGAGGCGAGTCAAGTCTTCGCGTGGCGAACCAGAGACCTTGCATTTTCTTGGAACAGTCAGCCTTCGGGGTGGCGAGGCGAATGAGCTGTTCGCGAGGCGAACCAGAGAGGATGTCAATTTCACTGTTCTGCTGGCTTTCAGGTTCGCGAGGCGAGCAAAACTCTCGCGAGGCGAATCCCCTGTTTCTTTATTCTCTCAACTTCTACTTAACCTGAAAACAAAGAAATAACTATAAGTGCATTATTTGACTCAAAACTGGATAATTTAACCTAAAACTACTCTAGAGACTCAAAACCTTGCTTGAGGACAATCTAATCTAATTTGGGTGAAAATAGGATATAATTTGCACAAAACCCTGGTCATACTTGCCATAAAACTAGATGAGTCAGAGGCTTATCAAAATACCCCAAACTAAAACTTTGCTTGTCCCTAAGCAAACTACAATTCAAAAATCAAAGAGACTCAAGACCTGGCAAGCTTAAAAGATTCAATCAACCTTGCACAAATTCAAGCAATACATCAAAACAGTTTTCCTCAATGTCCCCCCCCCCCCCCCCTTCAAACCAAGCAATCCCCACATTCATTCATTCCAAACAATTGAGAATTTCATCATTCAAACAATCATTAATCTAAGAAGGGGATCCAAGTTACACACAAGAGGGAGATCACCAAATTCAAACAACTGCCTTCCTCACGAGGGCATTTAGTGTTCACTCATTCGCTCAGTTGGTGTCAGACTATCAACAATTCACTCAATTTTCACTTTTAAGAGCACTTCCCATAAATTTGATTTTCATCTCAAAATGATTCCCACAGAGAACATGCAAGCAACATCAGAAGGTCTTTTATGGGTTGTAATGGGGCCTGGCTAAGGGTAGGATATACAAAGGTACTGGGCTGAAGTCCCTAGGAACTAAGAGAGCATGAAACACTTCATAACATTGAATTTTCACTCAAGTTCCTTTTCTCATTTTTCTTTATGCCTTGGGTGACTACAACCTCTTTTTTTTCTAATACTTTTTTTTTTTACAAGCATTTGGCTCCATCCTTTTTATTGTTTTTTTTTTTCAATCCCAAACAACATATTACACCTTGTAGCCACCCCAAACTTAGTTTCTTGCACCTTTTCTCTTTCTAAGATTCCATGCTCTCCTAATCCTAAGATCGGGTTAACATGGTTTTTCCAGATTTTAAGCTTATAACATAAGGTTATCAAGAATTAACAGGCTAATAGGCTCAATGGGGCTAACTAGGGAACATGCATTAGGGATGGTTATTTTAGGCTAAGTAGCTATTTACAAAGAAAATTCCTAAATCATTTGCTACACACATATAATCATGCAAACCAAAAAGAGATTCAAGCAAATTCAGGAAAGTGCAACCTAAAAGTGATTTCACACAGTCAAAAACATGTTGGAGGCTCAAAACCTCACCTGGACATTATTTACAAATTGTTTGACATAGATTCTATCCCTAGTGTGTGCTTCCTATCACCCCAAACTTATCATAAATCATGCAATCATAACAAAATCCCAAAGTTCAGTTTTCAATCACATGGGGATCATTTTTCAAAAAAAAAAATTCAAATCCTAGGGGGAAAACAGTCAACACTATCATGCAATCAATCTGTGCAAATATTAATCAAAATCCATCAAACTTGCCAACAAAAGACTCAACACAACTCCTGAGCTTCTCAAATTATTCAGGAGCTTTATTAAAAGAAAAAAAAACAAGATAAAAGAAAACAAGATAAACTAACTACAACTAGTTCCCTCCCCCACACTTAGAATATACATTGTCCCCAATGAAACAACATAACAATAAAATCAGAGTGAGGGAAAGGAAAGGAAACTCCCTGATCAAGTGGCAGTGTAGGAACTTCCGCCCGGATCCCATTTCTTGTAGCCTAAGGCCAAAGAGGTAGAGTTCATTCCATGGTCCCATAACTTGCATCCTTGATATATGAGTAAACACTTGACAATGATGATGACCTTGCTCAATGCGGCGGACTCATCACCTCCTCTTGGGTCAAAGACGACCGCTTCATCAACAAGTCCTCCCAATAGAATTTGGCTTCAATCCCTTGAACTATCCATGGTGCAAAATCCATTTCCTCTGGTGGCTTCGCAGGGGGAGGTGGCAGATAGGTAGGGAGGGCCTCCGGTCTTCGCTTCATCTTTCAGACGTTCCTCATGCACTTCATTGACTAATCCATCACCCGCTAAACATGCAGCAATCTCAAGACACACCACACAATGGTTAGTGTTAGTACAATCAGGGCAAGAAAAATATCATCAAAGCCTAATTAAATGGAAATTCGAAATCAAATCATCACGGTATCATCAATAAGCTCGGAGAGCAACTCCATTTGGAAAACAGAGTGCTCTTCCGGTGGGCCGCTTCATAGTATCAAAGATTTTAAACCTCGCCACTATATCACCAAACTCCATAGACATGGTCCCATCATCAACATCAATTTTAGTCTTGGCTGTCTTCATGAATGGTCTGCCCAGGATTATTGGTGATCTACTTGAATTTTTCTCTCCTGCCATGTCCAGGATGTAGAAATCAGTAGGGAATATCAAATCATCAACTTGCACCAAAGACATCTTCTACCATTCCCATGGGGCGGGCACTGGTCCTGTTAGCCAACTGGATGGTAATACCTGTATACTGCAAGGGCCCAAGATCAAGGTTATTAAAGATGGAGGTAGGCATGACATTTATGGATGCTCCCAAGTCCAACATGCAATTTTCAAATCTTCTATCCCCAATAGTGCATGGAATAGTAAATGTGCCCGGATCCTTGCACTTCTGTGGTAGTGCCTGAGTAGGGGTTAAAGCAGCAACTCTTTCTGGTGCAGGCCTAGACTGGATAAGAGCTGAACCATTTCTTCCCAAGTCAACTTTCTCATTATTCTTCAACTTCCTCTTGTTGGTGCATAGGTCCTTCAGAAATTTTGCATACTTGGGCACCTGCTTGATCACATCTAGAAGAGGAATATTTACAGCCACCTTTCTGAACACATCAAGAATTTCCTTCTCCTTATCTTCACCACCAATCTTCTTATTATTCTGCAATCTGTGTGGGAATGGGATTGGTGGTCTGTACATTTCCTCAACTTCAACTTCAACAGTAGGATCAAGAGTCACTTCAATATGTTCTTCATCCTTTCCAGAGGTGGCCTCAACAACTTTCCCAGATCTCAGATAAATGGCACTCACATTAGGGTTGGAGGCATTGGGATTTATCACTGGCTGTGCAGGCAGCTGGGTTGTTCTTTGACCTTGCTGTATGTTATTCATGGTTGTGGCCAGCTGTCCAATCTGTGTCCTCAAATCTTGAATGCTAGCATCTGTTCGCTGCTGATACTGTGCCTGTGAGGCCTGGAACTGTGCCTGGAACTGTCCCATTTGCTGCTGGAAAAGTGTAGTCATTTGTGCATTCATTTGTGAAGTCAATTGTGAAGTCATTTGCTTGAACATGTCCTCCAGTGAAGGTCCAGAAGGTGCAGAAGTGGTCACTTGAGGAGGATTCTGAGGTGCCATCGGTTGTTGTTGGGATGAGTTCCCATACCGCAGATTAGGATGATTCCTCCAGTTGGGATGGTACCTATTGGTGGAGAGGTCTGGAGTGCTGTGTTGGTTCTGACTGTTGCCTGGATTATAGGGATGGACTGCATAGGCTTGAGACAAATCAGAAAATGACCCTTCCTTCAGAATGGGGCATGCATCATAAGGGTGCTCAGGAGAGTTGCACATGCTACACAACCTTGCAGGCTGAACCCTGTCTATTGCCAATTGCCTTACAAAAGAAGTCAGCTCATCCAATCTATTCTCAAGGGCGGCCTGGTTGGAAGATGAACTATGGACCTCATGCACACCTCTTGTCTCAACTGAATTTCTTCTGGTAGTAAACTGCTGGGAATTCAGTGACATATTCTCAATGAGTTGCTTGGCAACAGCTGGGGTCTTATCAACAAGCTCTCCCCCACTCGCAGCATCCAAAAGATTCCTATCCATCGGCAGTAATCCATCATAAAAGTACTGGATAAGGAGTTGTTCAGAAATCTGATGCTGGGGGCAACTGGATACCAAATGCTTGAACCTTTCCCAATATTCAGCTAACGACTCATTCCCTTGCCTGATGCCACATATTTCTTTTCTTATTGACGCAGCTCTTGAAGCAGGAAAATATCTTTCTAGGAAAACCCTCTTCAAATCATTCCAAGTGGTGATAGAGTTGGGCTCAAGATACAACAGCCAATCCTTTGCAGCTCCCTGGAGTGAAAACGGAAAAGCCTTCAGTTTGATGCTATCCTCAGTGACTCCCTCTGATCTCGAGGTTGTGGAGCATACAACTTGGAATTCCTTCAAGTGCTTGTGTGGGTCCTCACCTGCAAGACCATTGAACTTTGGCAACAAGTGAATGAAACCAGATTTTAGTTCAAAAGGAGTATCAGCACCAGGATATGAAATACACAATCCATTGTAATTTACATCAGGGGCAGCAAGCTATCTTAATGTCCTTTGATCTCCCATGTTTTCAAAAACAGTTTTGGAATTAGAATCACTACTAGTGCTAGCCCGAAATTCTCTACGGAGTGTGTGCAGTGTTCTTTCAATTTCCGGATCAAAAGCACACAATTCAGGGCAATTAGACCTAGTAGCCAGACCAATTCAAAACAAAAACAGAAAATAAAAGAAAGAAAAGAAAGGGAAAAAATGGAAAAATAACAAATAAGAGTCCCCGGCAACGGCGCCAATTTTTGGTCGCGCTGTCGCGTACGCGCCAAAAAGAACGAGCGGGTTTTAAAACTGTAGTTAGGGCGACAACTCGGATGTCGTCTCACACGGACTCTTTAAAGTGTTATTTTCCACAAAAATCAGTTTTTTTTTGGGGGGGGGGGGGGGGGGGTTGTTTGGATGCAATCAAAGAAAATAAGACAATGAAAACAGAGCAATAAAACAAGGCAGTTCAAAAAGATTATCAAATAGCAAACAACGATTAATCTACTGTTCTCGAATTCCTACTATCATTGGTTCATGTAATCCCAAGCCCTAAGCAGATTCTAATCCCCTTTCAGTTGTAGCAACAATTAACAACGCAATTACTACTACGGATATATGGTCCTATTCCTGAAATAACAAACGGGGTTAAGCCCTCATGAACTAACGAACATGAATGAACACACGCGAAATAACAAACGCGATTTAGTATAGGAACATAACATCACTGAAACGAATCAATACAACACTACACACTCCTGAAATAACAAACAGAAATGTATAATATGGTATTGAAAAGGGAAAAGCAATTAAAATAGGAATTACAAAACCTCAAGTATATGGAATTCTCATACAGTAGACTAATCTAAGAATTTAGTTCTCCATAACAATAACGAAATACACAGAAAAATATGTAAAAGCGTGGAGAAGCAAAAGTTGTTCATAATCTGCCTGGACAACTATTTATAACATTCAGAATTTTTGCCTCTCGCGAGGCGAAGCCTCTCTCGCGACGCGAATCTTGTGAACAGTCTGCAACCTTTGGTATTCTCGCGAGGCGAACACACCTTCGCGAGGCGAGAATTGGAAGGGTCTTCTTATTACGCCCGTTATGAACATCAGGGGCCAACCGTGATGCTTTCTGACTTCCAGGCTCGCGGGGCGAATGAATGCTCGCGAGGCGAGACTCTTCAATTTCCAAACTGCCACGGCCGTGACCTTTAGCATGCATAAACCGTGCTGACTTCTGGTCTTCCAGGGTTGGATTACTCGCGAGGCGAGTCAAGTCTTCGCGTGGCGAACCAGAGACCTTGCTTTTTTTTGGAACAGTCAGCCTTCGGGGTCGCGAGGCGAATGAGCTGTTCGCGAGGCGAACCAGAGAGGATGTCAATTTCACTGTTCTGCTGGCTTTCAGGTTCGCGAGGCGAGCAAAACTCTCGCGAGGCGAATCCCCTGTTTCTTTATTCTTTCAACTTCTACTTAACCTGAAAACAAAGAAATAACTATAAGTGCATTATTTGACTCAAAACTGGATAATTTAACCTAAAACTACTCTAGAGACTCAAAACCTTGCTTGAGGACAATCTAATCTAATTTGGGTGAAAATAGGATATAATTTGCACAAAACCCTGGTCATACTAGCCATAAAACTAGATGAGCCAGAGGCTTATCAGGCCGAAACCATGTATATGGTGTAGGTGGATCTTGTTTCAACTTTTACATGTATGAGTTTGTATTTGAGTTTCATTTCCAAGATGATCATGGACCAAGGCTCCTTTATGTTAAAGGATGCTATGTCTAAGTGATTGGAAAGTTTAAATATTTTTACCCTATTTTTATGTAAAGACAAAAACCAATGAGTTTTAAGGCAATGGTGTTTAAGTTTTGTTTTTCCAAAAATGATCATGGATTAAGACTCCTTGATATAAGAGGATGCTAGGTCCAAGAGATTGGAAAGTTTGAAGATTTCTAACCCCTATTTATTGAAAAGTCCGAAACCTTAAATGGTTATGGAAAAGATGTTGAGTTTTGTTTTCCAAAGTGATCATGGACTAAAAAGCTCCTTATGTTAAAGGATGCTGTGTCTAAGTGATTGGAATGTTTAAAATATTTTCTTGCTTTATTTTCCTATGATGGCCGAATGTAACATTTGACCTAGGATGTGTTCTTTTATTTTGTTTTCCAAGATGATTATGTATTAAAGCTCCTTCATGTTAAAGGATGCTATGTCCAAAAGATTGGATGATTTAAAGATCTCTAACCTCACAAACTTGTTAAGGCCAAACCTAAGAGTTCATGGTCTAAGACATTTGATTTTTCCATTTTTCGAAATGATCATGGTTTCAAGCTCCTTCCTATGTATGGATGCTAACCTAAAGAGATTGGAAAGTTTAGAAATTCCTAGCCTATTTACCTATGCTTGGCCGAAACCCTAGGTCAAGTACTTAGTGGGATTTTTAATTCAAACTTGTTAAAAGATTGTTGTTTGTGAACTTCTAGCACTTAAGGATCATAGATCCAAGAGTCGCATAAATTTCGGAAACCCCTAATCCTAGTTTATTGTATGAACCAAACCTATACCTTGTGGTTAGTATTCTTGAGTGATTTTTTTTAACTCATGATTTTATGTTGGTAACCTTAGACTTCCATCGTCGGAGAAGCGAGGACGTTCGTGAACCTTCTTTTCAAATCCAAAACTCTTAACTCTGACGTGAGGTAAGAGAGGATTTCCTAAAGATATTCAATAACTGTATGCATGTGTGTATGTGTTTAACTGGATATTTATATGTTGATTGAGCTTACTTGGTTATCTAATGTACTTGATCTGTTATGCTATTATCTGATGTTGAACTGTGCTTCTCCTAAATGTTATAATGCATATCTGTGATGAATTGATTTCAACTGTGATATTAGCATTGAACTGATAATATATACTACTGTTGATTGAAAGTTTGCTAAGTCAGACTTGTGTCTGTGCTCAACTGTTATAAGGTTTAAAAACCTTAATAAGCTTTGAAGATGAAGAGATTGGTGTTCTTTTCCAAAAGCTCATTAACTTAAAGTACTTGTTTTAAAATGTTGAAATGGTTTTGATGAACTATTGTTATACAAGAGAAAAATCATTTTCGAACTATGAGTCTTCAAGTGAAAACTTTCAAGATTATTGGCAATATCCTATTGGGGATTTTCAAAGATAAAAGTATTTCAAAGACGCTTTATAAAAGATTTTCAAAGAAAAGGTTTTCTCCTAAATGTTTTAGAAACTTTCCGATAGCCTGGATAGAATATCAAGGATTCGGTTTTGAATTTGATTTTCACTGAACGAAAAATAAGTACTTAAGAAAGAGAATCTAGTACGCGAGACGTCGCCTCTAGTATTCAGTTAATACGCACATGATCTTGGATCAGTGTTAATTCAGGGCCATGAGTCCTATTCATGATGTTACGACTGAGGTCCAATTCTTGAAATCGAGGACGAGTGCATTCCGATTTAGTTGTTGTGGACTGTGTGTCCTAATCACGTTGTTTTGGACTGTGTGTCCTAATCACGTTATTGTGGACTGTGTGTCCTAATCACGTTGTTGTGGACTGTGTGTCCTAACCACGTTGTGAAGAACGTTGTTAAAAGTGAATGTTGTTTTCTACGACCACAAGCCTAGAACTGGTGCATCAGTCTCGGGCGTTGTGATTGAGCATTCGGACTATGTGTCCTATGCTCCTAAGTTTTCAAGTGATGGGGAAATGATGTTTAAGTCGTTAGCTTTGAGCTGCGACAATGAAAAAGAATGAACACAAAGAAAACCTTTTGAATAAAATATTTTCTCATGTGCATTTCCCCAGGCAGACGTGCCTTTCTTACATATCAGATACAAGGTGGTATCTGGGAGTCAATCCATGTGACCAGTTCAAAGGCACATGTGACGTTGCTCGTCTTGAGACCTTAAATGCATGAGGGTATGGAGGCAACTGCCCGGTGGGCTAGAGATAGACCAACTCTAATTCTTCTCCAGTGGAAAACGGTGTTGATATCTCATGAGATTAAGTTAGAGCCCGATATTGAAGTGCCATGCATATTTTCAAAGGTTGACTGTGCGGGTTTGAGACCCTTTTATATAACACTGTTATGTTATGTATATGCATGATTTAACTGCTTGTATGATTATGTGAGGTATGTATCATGTATATGGTTGTTATGGGATATATCTTATGACGGTATCTCACTCTTGCACTTCTGTATGTTATGTTTTTTTCATCTTGTATCGGGTATGCGTGTGCTTTTAGATGGATCTGGACGTCCCCTGTGCACAGTCAAGCTCGAGGAGTGAAGTGTTTGATCATGCTGGGACGGCAGGGAATTGAACTATACATGAGGGTGCGATGACCGCGACGTATCGACGACCAGTCTCGACTATCGAGACGAATGCTAACGAAGTACCCGTACGAAGGATTCATACCGTCGAGATGAGGACTGTGACGTTTCCACCTCCATGGTACTACCTTCATATGCTACAAGTCACCAGACTCCTTCATGAGCATTTTGATCCAGTTGAACCGCTTGTGGAGGATCTAGTGGAGGAGGATCCCGAAGAGGATCTTGAGGAAGAACCTTTTGAGCTGATAGAGGTCGAGGAGGAGGAGGAGGAGGAGGATCCAGAGTACCATCCACAGGATCCTGGTGATGACGACGTCCCTATCGACGATAGCGGTGACGTTATCGATCCGACATCTGATATCCCGTCTGAGGGTAGCGTCTGTGGTCACTCTGCATGCAGGAGGCATTAGTAGATCGTTTGTCGACTTTTGGAGTTGTCCCGATAGTCCCTAGGCTTTTAGAGCCATCTTTTGAGCCTTGTACCTGATAAGCCTCTGGCTTATCTAGTTTTATAACTAGATGGACTGTGGTTTCTGTGCTAATTATTCGAGTTCAATCTCGTTTTCGTCCAAATTTGGCCTTGTTTTGTTCCTAAGTAGACTTTTACTCGTTCTAGGCATTTTTAGTAGTTTTTAGTCTATTTTGAATAGAATTACGCGTTTTGTGTCTTTTTATCGTTTCAGGTTAGAAGTGAAGCTACGGGAGTTAAGGAAAGTCAAGAAATAGTGGAAATTTCCATTTCAAGATACTGCGCCCATGAGTGGATGCTCGCCTCGCGAGCCTGAAGATCAGCAAAACAGCAACAGTCATCAATTCTGGCTCGCCACGCGAAAGGCTTCTCGCCTCGTGAGAGTCTGAAGACCCTGGAAGACAGAGACCATCACGGCCTAGCCGTGATAAAGGTCACGGCTGTGACAGATTAAGGTTTGAAGACTCGCCCCGCGAATACACTCTCGCCTCGCGAGAATCCAAATGGAAAGCACGCCAAAACTAATGTTCGCCTCGCGAAATCTTGTTCGCCCCGCGAGCGTCCGAGAACCAGAATCCCTATTTATAGGCTGTTTCATATCAGAATAGAGGATCTCTTGGAGGAGATCTGAATCCTAGTTTTTCCACTTGTTTTAGAGTAGCGTTTAGGCTAGTTTCTTGTCTCTTTGGAGCGGCGTCTCCCTTTTTCTTTTTCTTATTTTGATATGGTGATTATGTCGGATTGTTTGTGTGTCGTCACGAGCATGAGGAACTAATCCCCTCGTCTAGGGAAACAATGAAGCCACCCATGGCGGTATAGTGTTCATGTGATGTATGTTTTTCTCCCCTTTTCTCAATTAATGTTTTCCAATTCTGATTTGATTGCGTTGATCATATGCATGCGTGATTAACTAGTTAAACGTGTTGAGGCTGATCGGCGATTCATGTTTTAGAACTTGAATTGGGATCATCGATCGAATATTGTACGAGAGTGAGTAGGAGATCGGTGCAACCTTATAGGGAACAAGAATTAACAGAGTTTGATGATTAGGATTATGAGACCTAGTGAGTAATTAATCCAATCTTCGAATACGTCCTATTGAGCACGACAGTGGATATAGGAGAATTTGGGGGTCCCGGTTGACATTGTAATTGAACTTAGGGAGGAATTCATCATCACTTGGGTACTATGCATGATTGGGTAGGTGGATTTGAGACCCTAGATATTTTAATTCCTGATTTTAGTCAATTAGCTTATTTGATTTGTTATTTGATTTCGATCCTATTTTCTCTCTCTCAACCACCTTCTGTTACTAGACCAAACATATCGGATTTCCCGCGGATTAGTTGAATTGGTAGCCCAATCCTTGTGTTCGACCTTGGTAAATTCTTACCGTGTTTATTTTATTACTTGCGACGACCCGGTACACTTGTCGGTGACCCAACAAGTTTTTGGCGCCGTTGTTGGGGATTGGCACAACCAATTTTCCTAATTTTTTGGAAATTTGATTGATTGGTTAAGTTGATTTTATTTTTATTTTTCTGTTATTTATTATTCTCTACTTCTTGATTCCACTTGGTCTTGCCTTGTTTTTGTATGCGAGGTACCCTCCCACAAGAGGACTTGCTATTTGATACGGAGATCACCAAGACCGAGAAGCGCTTCAGGAAAGAAGCAGAGAGCGAAGAGGCTTGAATGGATGGATGGGCATCATTGGAGGAGATGTCGTACAATGATTACAACCGTGGTTGGGAAACCTCAAGTGGATTCAGTTCTGCAACATTAGAAGCCATTCTAGAGCAAAATAGATTGTTGAAGATGTAGAATGAGGCTTTGTCTTGGAACAAAAAGGGGAATGAGGTACACGAAGGAATGCTCCCGGGTTGCGAATATTGTAATGGAGACCATGACACTTGGGGTTGTCCGTTCTACTTCTCTCAAGAATATGTGGACTCATGCCATAATTTCTATGACAGCGTGCCCCAGAACAACTATCAGAGTCAGAATCAGTATTGGGGTTATATGAGGGGAGACCATCCGGGTTTCACTTGGAGTAATGCTGGCGATGGTCTAGATTGGCAACCATAACCTCAACAGAACTGGCAACAACAACCTCAACAGGATGGTGGAAAACAACCTTGGGAGTTGGCTCTTGAGAGGACAAATGCGGCATTTGAGAAGGCGAATGCGGCAGTAGAGAAGTTGGGTCAGCTCGCAAAGCAACTAGATGAGCGTCTCTCAGAGACTTTCCCAGGTGATACCGAGAACGACCCTAAGAACCAATGCAATGCCACAACAACTAGAAGCAGTGGGGTGTTGGGATCTGACTGGGATGCAACTAGTTCTCAGGAAGTTGAGGAAGAACTACCACATGTTGAGGAAGAGCAACCTGAGAAAGAGGACTTGACAAGTGACAAGGCCCCAGAACAACCACATGTTGAGGAAGAGCAACCTAAGGAAGAGGAATTGGCAAGGGACAAGGCACCGGAGCAAAGGGGTAGAGATCAAAATGCAGATAAAGTGGTAGAGGATTTCACCATGCTTGCCAAGCAACCTGAAATTACTGCATTAGATAACTATGTTGGCTTACATGCATGTGTGGACATTGGTAAGTTAGACCCTCCCAGTTGTCTGGCACACTTCCTCGTGAAAACACCATTGGACCCGAGAGGAAGTGAGTTCATAATTACGGAGGTCAATGGAGTTTTCACACACAGGCCAGGTGGGATCATGAATAGAGTCATATTGCTCCTGCAAGGGCCACTTCACAAACCATGGGATCCGGGTGGAGGATTTGATATGATGAGCGTCTCTTGGCCCTTGTGCCACAGGCTATGGGATCCAGGTGGATGCTTATTAATAAGTCAAGCTAGTGACGTTAAAGAAGCGCTTATTGGGAGGCAACCCAATCTAGGTATCCTTTAATCTTAGTTTTTGACATTTTCATTTATATTGTTCAAAAAAAAAAAACTTGATTCGCCACGCGAATCCATAGTGGCCTCGCGAGACAGAAGCCCTGAATCTTAGAGGCTTGCTCACGCTTCTGTCTCGCGTCGCGAGGTATTCTTTTGCCCCGCGATTATGGGCATCATCATCTGTTGGAATTCCAGATTCGCCTCGCGAGATACTACTCTCCTCCCTATTCTGGAAAGTGTGAAAACAATTTTTCCAGATTCGCCTCGCGAGTGATCTCTCGCCTCGCGAATATGCAATTAAGGTTTAATCTGCAGGAGTTCTTCCAGGATGCTATGCAACAGAAGGGAGCCCGTGAGACCAATTGGACGAGGATGCAACCATAGAAATTTGATCAGGGAGCACCCTCTCCTTTCCTTACTCTTGTTTTTGTTTTTGTTTTTGTTTTGTTTTTGTTTGTCGCTCTTGAATAATTTGAGAAGATCAAGAGTTTGTGTATGAATGTGTGTCGGCAAGCTTGTTGGATTTTAATTAAATTGAGCATAGATTGATTGCATGAATTATTTTGACCATTGATGATTTCGCCCTAGGTTCTGAAATTAGAAAAGTTGATCCCCATGTGAAAAATTGAAAATTGAACTTTGAGAATTTTATTGTGATTACTTGATTTATGATAAGTTTGGGGTGAGGGGGTGCACACACTAGGAATTGTATCTCGGTCAAACAATTTGCAAAATGTCCAGGTGAGGATTTGAGCCTCCAACTTTGTTTTTGATTGTGTGAATCACTTTCATGTTGCACTTTCCCGAATTTGCTTAAATCTCTTCATGGTTTGCATGTTTATGTGTTGCATCAAATGATTTAGGCAATTTTCTTTGAAATAGCTACTTGGCCTAAAGAGAACCATCCCTAATGCATGTTCCCTAGTTAGCCCCGTTGAGCCTAATTAGCCTATTGTTTCTTGACGACCCTAAATTATAAGCCAAAATCTGAAAAACCATGTTAACCCAATCTTAGGATTAGGAGAGCATGGAAGCGTAGCAAGAGAAGGGTTGTGAGGAACTAAGTTTGGGGTGGCTACAAGGTGGTGTGTCATTTTGGGGTGAGAAAAAGAAAAATAAAGGCTGAAACCCCCCAAGGCAAAAAAAAAAAAAACTGCCAAAGGAAAAGGGGCAAAACAGAAAAAATAACAAGGAAAAGGCTGTAGTCACCCGAGGCAAAAAGAAAATGGAAAAAGGAATTTGAGTGGAATATGTGTCAAATGCTCATGCTCTCTTAGTTCCTAGGGACCTAAGCCTAGTGTCCTTGAATATCCTTCCCTTAGCCAGGCCCCATTACAACCTTTAAAAGACCTTCTGATGTTGCATGCATGTTTTCGTGGGAACTATTTTTGAGATGAAAATCAAATTCATGGAAAGTGCTCTTGATATGTGAAATTGAGTGAAAAGTTGATAGCCTAGACGAATTTGAGCGAATGAGTGAAATTTTACATACCCTTGTGAGGAAGGCAATTGTTTGAAATTGGTGATCTTCCTTTTGTGTGTGACTCTGATCCTCAACTTAGATTAATGATTGCATGAATGATGAAGTTCTCAATTGTTTAAAGTAAATGAATGTGGGGATTACATTGATGTAGGGGGGAAATCATTGGAGAAAAACTGTTTTGTTAAGATTGCATGAAATTTGTGTGAAATCGATTGAATCCCTTAAGCTTGCCAAGTCTTGAGTCATTTTTGAGTTTTAGCTTGCTTGGGGACAAGCAAGGTTTAAGTTTGGGGTGTTTTGATAAGCCTCTGGCTTATCTAGTTTTATAACTAGATGGACTGTGGTTTCCGTGCTAATTATTCGAGTTCAATCTCGTTTTCGCCCAAATTTGGCCTTGTTTTGTTCCTAAGTAGACTTTTACTCGTTCTAGGCATTTTTAGTAGTTTTTAGTCTATTTTGAATAGAATTACGCTTTTTGTGTCTTTTTATCGTTTCAGGTTAGAAGTGAAGCTCCGGGAGTCAAGGAAAGTCAAGAAATAGTGGAAATTTCCATTCTGAAGATACTCGCCCCGCGAGTGGATGCTCGCCTCGCGATCCTGAAGATCAGCAAAACAGCAACAATCATCAATTCTGGCTCGCCACGTGAAAGGCTTCTCGCCTCGCGAGAGTCTGAAGACCCTGGAAGACAGAGACCATCACGGCCTAGCCGTGATGAAGGTCACGGCTGTGACAGATTATGGTTTGAAGACTCGCCCCGCGAATACACTCTCGCCTCGCGAGAATCCAAATTGAAAGCGCGCCAAAACTAATGTTCGCCTCGCGAAATCTTGTTCGCCCCGCGAGCGTCCGAGAACCAAAATCCCTATTTATAGGCTGTTTCAGATCAGAATAGAGAAGCTCTTGGAGGAGATCCGAATTCTAGTTTTTCCACTTGTTTTAGAGTAGCGTTTAGGCTAGTTTCTTGTCTCTTTGGAGCTGCGTCTCCCTTTTTCTTTTTCTTATTTTGATATGGTGATTATGTCGGATTGTTTGTGTATCATCACGGGCATGAGGAACTAATCCCCTCGTCTAGGAATCAATGAAGCCACCCATGGCGGTATAGTGTTCATGTGATGTATGTTTTTCTCCCTTTTCTCAATTAATGTTTTCCAATTCTGATTTGATTGCGTTGATCATATGCATGCGTGATTAACTAGTTAAACGTGTTGAGGCTGATCGGCGATTCACGTTTTAGAACTTGAATTGGGATCATCGATCGAATATTGTACGAGAGTGAGTAGGAGATCGGTGCAACCTTATAGGGAACAAGAATTAACAGAGTTTAATGATTAGGATTATGAGACCTAGTGAGTAATTAATCCAATCTTCGAATACGTCCTATTGAGCACGACAGTGGATATAGGAGAATTTGGGGGTCCCGGTTGACATTGTAATTGAACTTAGGGAGGAATTCATCATCACTTGGGTACTATGCATGATTGGGTAGGTGGATTTGAGACCCTAGATATTTTAATTCCTGATTTTTAGTCAATTAGCTTATTTGATTTGTTATTTGATTTCGATCCTATTTTCTCTCTCGCAACCACCTTCTGTTACTTGACCAAACATATCGGATTTCCCGCGGATTAGTTGAATTGGTAGCCCAATCCCTGAGTTCGACCTCGGTAAATTCTTACCGTGTTTATTTTATTACTTGCGACGACCCGGTACACTTGCCGGTGACTCAACAGTACCCAGTTTCCTATTCCCAGTTTGATGTTTTCTTTTTACCTGTTTCTTCAGTACCTGTTTTAGCATATGTTGGCCAGTTCGACAAGGCCTGTCTTGTAATCAAACCTAAGATCCCAAGTGGGATAGTTATATTTATATGTGCGATGTTGATTTTCATGTTCTGAGTGTTCATCACCTTTTCTTAACTGCTTTTAACAACAACAAAAAAATGAGTACCCTTTTTCAGTAACCTTATATAAAAGGTTATTTTTTCGAAGGCGACCAACGTTTTAAATAAGTTTCTTTTCCGCAACGGGTAATCATGTGATGCCGGGTTTTAGGGTGTCGCATGAAGTGTTTTCACACTTGTCTGAACTTAGCTTCTGTGTGAGATAAGTTTTCAACTTTGTTTTAAATTCTGATAAACACAATTCAACCCCCTTCTCGTGTTTATAATTGTCTATTTCAGAACCTTTTTCCAGATGGTCCAGGACTTGAATTTCTCCCTGATGACTTGTCATATGACAAGAGCAAGGTCCTACAAGGGAGTAAAGTGTGCGAAAAATTACCGTTACGATCATACTTAAAACAATGTTATAAAAAGTAACCATTTTTTTATAAGCAAATGTTAGTAGTTAGTTGTTATGTTAATTTTTAACATTTGCTAAAGGTTTGCACCTTGAACCTCCTACTCCTCCAACTTCTTTTATCCTCAGCTCAAACCATTTGAGCTACCATCAATGTGGTGTAATATCTTTTTTGTCATTTTAACATTTTCCAATAAGAATCTCCATCTAGCATGATTATGATAAGATTAGGGTGAGATGTCTTCTTTTGGAAAATAAACCCGAAAGTTCAAATAAACTGGTAAAAAAGAATTTAAAAATATACATTATCTAAAAGGAAAATTCTAAATAATATGTATCAATTTCGCACCACGTCAATCATGCATTCTTAGTGAACATTTCTGGGATGTTTGGGGAATACAATTTGCCTATGGATTCGAGTCCTCATAAGTACACAACTCTTTCCGAACTCCAATCCCAAATCTGAAACCCTAATTTCCTTTTGATCCCCAATTCCCGAGTCCGTAATGGCACCCAAGGCAGAGAAGAAGCCAGCGGAGAAGAAACCCGCAGACGAGAAGAAATCCAAAAGCAGGGAAGAAGCACCCCAAAGAAGGTGGCACCGTCGATGACAAGAAGAAGAGAAACAAGAGCGTTGAGACATACAAGATTTACATATTCAAGGTTTTGAAGCAGGTTCACCCAGACATTGGTATAAGCAGCAAGGTGATGGGGATAATGAACAGCTTCATCAACGATATCTTCGAAAAGCTTGCTCAAGAATCTTCTAGACTCGCTCGTTACAACAAGAAGCCGACCATCACTTCCAGGGAGATTCAAACCGTTGTTAGGCTCGTCTTGCTTGGTGAATTGGCCACGCATGCTGTCTCTAAGGGTACCAAGGCTGTCACCAAATTTACAAGTTCTTAGAATGTTTATGTGCTTTTTTCTTTAGATGTGTGTTTAGGTTTCAATTAGTAGGTTTCTTTTCAAAAAAAAAAAATTGAAGAATTTGGGTCTCGTTGATCTCTTTTGTATATGGAGATAGTATTATAACATGTAATAGCTTTCTTTAATGAAATTAAGATATTTTGAAGAACTAAAAAAAAAAATTAGTCCTCATAAGTACGAATGGAAGAGGAGTCAAAATTGTCAAAAGACACAAATAGCACTTCCTCCTAGTGCCATTCATCGACAGCAACATATTATACTTAATACTTATAGCAAACAAAAGTCAATTCTAAGTTTAAGAGTTTCTCATGAACTCCTAGTTAAACGTGAACAAAATATACAAGACGGGTATAATTTGGGATAAGATATGGTAGTTGGGACTCTACGACTAGTCATTAGGACATAGGAATAATCATTTGTCCAATATTCCAAAAACACACCCCATGTATTACGAGATTGCCTTGAAGCACCTTGAGTGTGGAAATCTCTGGTAAGAGTTTAAGATCTCACATGTGGTGGTATTATAAATATAATTATATTCCATGAACCTGTATGGTTGCATTTGGTTAAATTAATTGAAAGATTGGGCTGTGGACCTATTGAAGTGACCTTTGTGGTAGTTTGTTGGGCCAAATGAGGAGCATATGTTATTCCTTTACTGTAGTACTACGTGGACTCCTTAGTTTAGTGATTCCCTTGTAGTGGTAAATATGCAAAGACAGAAAACAACACGTTGAATGGGACAAGCATAATCTAGTGTTGGAATAGGTCAGGCCGTTCGTCAGGGACCTATGACCTATCCTGTTTAAGGTCTAGCCTGGCCTGACTTGTTTATTAAAAAGACAG
The DNA here is from genome assembly GCA_030762895.1 of Sophora flavescens. Classification (NCBI taxonomy): domain Eukaryota; kingdom Viridiplantae; phylum Streptophyta; class Magnoliopsida; order Fabales; family Fabaceae; genus Sophora; species Sophora flavescens. The sequence goes on along the minus strand of CM061062.1, from coordinate 33,686,836 downwards.
GGTCTGAGCTTGTCAAAAAGCCTTTCTAGTTAAATAGGTTAGACTTAGCGTTATGAAAAAGTATTTTAAGTCTGGTAGGTTGTCCTACTTATAAATAATAAATAATAATAAATATAATATAAATAATAAATAAATAATATTTTTTTTATAAAATATAATTATATATTATTATTATTATTATTATATTATTATTATATTATACTATAATATTCCAATGGATATAATCAAGACATAACCATCGGGATTATTCTCCATGATATTTCAATGGCTATAATCAAGGCATAACCATCTGGATTATTCTCCATGACATTCTCTTATTTATTGTAAATATTAGCTAATCAAATCAAGGATATCAATGACAGATGTAAATGAGACATTATAGGCATTAGTTTAGGACACGAAAACCTCATGTAGCTTCTATATATTTGGTATCTGTTTAATGGAATGATACACACATTCTTTCCACCATATTCTTGTTATGGTATCAGAGCCATCACGGTGCTGGTGAGAACGTGTTGAAGCAAACACATTTTCCATGGCGGAGATGCCGGAAAAGACTGAAGCAGAGAAGAAAACCGATCTGGTGAAAAAGATCCCTTCACCATATGATCTGAACTCTAGTGATAATCCAGGAAACCTGATTACTCAGGTTCAACTGAACGGGGGTGTTCGAGCCAATGCAACATTCACTGATGGAGAAAACGGTGCTGCACCAACTAATTCAAACAATGCACTGACCGGGCTGAGTACTGAACAGTGGCAAGCACTAGTGGATTTTTTAAATAGCCAAAAAGGGAACATAAATGACAAGATGACAAGTAAACACAGTGTGTGGATTGTTGACACGGGAGCTTCCAGCCACATGACTGGGAACTTGAAATTCTTGCATGGGCTTAGAGAAATAGCAGGATGTCCAGTTGGACTTCCGGATAGAAAACAAGTGTTAGCCACTAAAGAAGGGATAGCAATACTTGATGGAGGATTGAAAATTGAGAATGTTCTTTATGTGCCAAAATTGAACTGCAATTTGATATCTATCTCTCAACTGATCGATGAAAAAAATTGCATTGTCCATTTCACTGATACCTTATGTGTTATGCGGGACCGCACTTCGAAGATGCTGATTGGAGCGGGTGAACGAAGAGATGGGCTTTATTTTTTCAAAGGTATCCGAAGTGAGAAGGCACACAAGGCTAGTGGAATTTGTCAGTTTAATCTATGACATCAACGCATGGGACATCCATCTCTGAGGACTACTCAATTAGTTTCCAATATAAGGTGTGAAGAAAGTGAGTTGAAAAATAAAGCATGTGATGTATGTTTTCGAGCTAAACAAACCGGGGATGTTTTTCCTTTGAGTACTCATACTGCTACAGGTAGTTTTGATTTAATTCATTGTGATATGTGGGGACCTTCTTGTGGTGCATCATATTTTTTGACAATAGTGGATGATTTTTCTCGTGCCGTATAGATTTATCTATTAGTTGATAAAAGGGAAGTGTCACGTACATTGATAAATTTCTTTGCCTTAGTAGAAAGATAGTTTGATAAAAGGGTTAAGATGATGCGTAGTGATAACGGGACTGAATTTACATGTTTGAAAAATTATTTTCATGAACATGGAATTTTGTTTCAAACTTCTTGTCCTGGAACACCGTAACAGAATGGAAGAGTAGAAAGAAAACATAGGCACATTCTTAATGTTGCTCGTGCTCTATGTTTTCAAGGTAGCCTTCCTATTTCTTTTTGGGGTGAGTGTGTCTTGACTGCTGGTTATCTAATTAATCGCACACCTACTCCAGTGCTGCATGGAAAAACACCATATGAGATGTTGCATGGGCAGGCTCCCTTATATAGTCATTTGAAGGTTTTTGGATGTTTGTGTTACGCACATAACCTAGGAAAAACAAATGATAAGTTTGCCAATCGAAGCCGAAAATGCGTTTTTGTTGGATACCCTAATGGTAAAAAGGGTTGGAAATTATTTGACTTAGATACTCAATGTTATTTTGTGTCACGTGATGTTGATTTTTTTGAGACAGAATTTCCTTTTGCTCATACAAGCAAGGAAAGGAACATTTCATCTGTGGATTCTCCTGTAGTGTTTCCTTTGTTGGTTGATGACAATGATAGTAGGTCCCATGATCAAATTGACACAGAAGAAGAAGTAAGCCCAAATAATGGTGTTGATATAGGGTCTGCCGTAAGGGGGTACAAATGACTCAGACAATGAGGCAAGTGAATATTCAAATCCAAATAATCCTTCTGTCGATCCTCATACATTAGATCTGGTTGCTCACAACAATGTGGAGGAGTTGGGAAGAGGTCACCGCATTAGGATGCCTTCAGTCAAGTTGCGTGACTATGTGACTCACACTGTACGAAGTTAAGCCCATCTCCCAGTTCGCCCTCTCCACAGCATATTTCAGGTGCGCCTTATCCCTTAATACATTATGTGAGTTATAACAAATTCTCTGTAAAGCATCGCAGGTTCATTGTTGCTCTCACTATGGAACAAGAACCCGTCCATTTTTTTGAGGCAGTGAAAGATGCTAAGTGGAGACTTGCAATGCAACAAGAACTCGAAGCACTGGAAAGTAATGGGACTTGGACTCTGCAACCCTTGCCGGATGGGAAGAAACCTCTTGGTTGTAAATGGGTGTATAAGATTAAGCACAACTCTGATGGCACCATCGAAAGATACAAGGCAAGGTTGGTCGTTCTTGGGAATCATCAGGTAGAAGGGATTGACTATACCGAGACATTTGCTCATGTTGTTAAAATGGTCACTATTCGTCTTGTTCTTGCCATAGCAGCAGCAAAGAAGTGGGAAATTCATCAAATGGACGCCCATAATGCTTTCCTCCATGGTGATCTTCATGAAGATGTTTACATGAAGTTGCCCGCTTTCGACATCTCAACCAGGATTAGTTTGCAAGTTGCGCAAATCATTGTATGGCTTGAAGCAAGCCCCTCGATGTTGGTTTGCCAAACTATCATTTGCCTTGACGAATTTTGGGTTTTAACAATCGTCCTCTGACCACTCACTCTTTACTCTTCTTAATCATGGAGTGCAAATAGTAGTTTTGGTGTATGTGGATGATTTGATCGTGTGTGGGAACGACTCCACTGCAATTCAAAAATTTAAAGTATATCTCAACAAGTGCTTTCACATGAAAGATTTGGGGATCCTGAAGTATTTTCTTGGTGTAGAAGTTGCAAGGAATCCAAGTGGGATATTCTTATGCCAATGTAAATATGCTTTGGACATAATTCAAGAAACGGGTTTACTTGGTGCCAAGCCCGTGTCCACACCTCTTGAGCAGAACCATCAACTTAGGCTTGCTACTAGACGACTTCTTGATCAACCTGAACGTTATCGACGTCTAGTTGGTCGTCTCATCTATTTGTGTTTCACCATACCAGAGCTATCTTATTGTGTTCACCTCTTGTCACAATTCATGCAAATGCCCTCGCGAGGAACACGGAATGCAGCTCTTCAATTGTTAAATACCTAAAAGGAAGTCCTGGTCAAGGCATACTTCTTAGCAGTACGGCTAAATTTCAGCTGCATGGATGGTGCGATTCTGATTGGGCAGGCTGCCCTTTAACCCGACGCTCAACCACCGGCTGGTTTGTGTTCTTGGGTCACTCTCCTATCTCCTGGAAAACCAAAAAAACAACACACCGTTTCTCGTTCCTCTGCTGAAGCTGAATACCGCTCTATGGCTACCACCACCTGCGAACTTAAGTGGCTTAAGAGTTTGCTTTCTGAACTTGGCATATTACATAAAGGTCCCATGCGCCTTATTTGTGACAATCAAGCAGCTTTGCACATAGCCCAAAATCCATTTTTCCATGAACACACGAAGCATATCGAAGTGGATGGTCGCTTTAATCGCAATTAGGTACTTCAAGGTAATGTTCAGCCATCTTATGTCCCTACATCCGAACAATTGGCAGACATTTTTACCAAAGCATTAGGAAGGCGTCAATTTCAGACTTTCCTTGGCAAGCTGGGCATTCGTAATCCTCACGCACCACCTTTGGGGGCGTAATATTCCAATGGATATAATCAAGGCATAACCATTCACTACAAGAAATTAAGCTATTTCCCAGGGCTTTTACCCAGTGCAAAAAAATCCCTAGGAAATTTTTACATTTCCCACTGGCCGAGACCCTCGAAAATGTCTCGCTTGATTTCCCACGCTTGGTCCCTAGGAAAAAGAGGCGCCAAACATTCCCGCTTTATTTCCCACTGGCCGGGCCGTAGGTAATAGAAAGTCTTGTTTCCCACGGACCAAGCCCCGGGAAATGGCCTCGGTTTTCCCACGGACTTGGCCGTGTCTAGTCAACACGGAGTTTCCCACTGACGGGCTGGCCGCAAAGCCTAAAGGTTTCCCCACGGCTGTGACGGTCGGAAAAATAGGCGGTGTTTCCCACGACTAAGCCCCTTGGAAAATGATGTTAACCTACTGTTTGCCTTCCTCCTCTTCACTCGGTCCCTTCACGCCTCTGGTGCAATATTTTTTTTCTTAAAAAAACCACCTGTGTTTGGAGAAGAAAACAGAACAAGCAGCAAGTGTTCCCAAGACCCTAACCCTAAAGTCCTCAGCTGCCCTCCACTCAACCTCACCCTCCTCGACATCACGGCCTCACCATTCCGGGCTCGCCATTGCAGAGGGTTTCTCGCGCTCAGGTCGCAATCGCAGGCTCTCAAGTCGACGGTTTCCGCCTTGCTCGGGTTGACGGTTTCCACCTTGCTCTGGTCGACGGTTTCCACCTTGCTCGGGTCGCCGGTTTCCGCCGCTCAAGTCACAGGTCGCAAGTCGCAGATTACCACCGGATTTGCTCTGGTAAGTCCCTGGTCAAATATTTACGGTAATTTATTATGGAATGATGTCAAGATTCAAATGGACAATTGGTGATATATACAATTTGGGTACATGGCCAATTTTTTCCATTACGGTTCTTGCTATTTAGTATTTACATTATTCATATTTTGGTTAGAAATAGGTGAGATTTATTAATCTGTTAGTTTATTATTTTATTATCATGATGTTTTAAAATAGCTGTCAGTTATTAATTTATCTGTTAGTTTGCATGTATGGCTAATTTCTATTTTTTGGTAACTGCCACTTTGGCCTACACAAAGCTTGCTTCTTACTACTTTATGAAATGTTGGGTCACACTTTACTGGATCTTATGGACATGTTGATGAGATAAAATAGTTATATTTGACTTCATGATAACATATACATGCTATTGTACTTTGACAAGAGCAACAATCTGGGTATATAGGTGTATTCCGAAATATCAGTATGGTCCATCCATTTTTAACTTTGAAATGTAATTTCTACCTGAAAAACTCATGTAGCAAAAACTGCTTGGTTTTAGTGCATTGTCAAGTGGAAAGGTAACTCCTTTATCAGTTATGTATTGCAACTATGCCATTTGAACCATAAATTACCATTTTTGGGTTCTTCTCCTAAAGTCATTATATGTTTGCAATTAGCATTGAGTGCTTCGATATCTGTTTGCAATTAGCATTGAGTGCTTAGTCCATTGTCATCTATTTATTCTTGATTTTCTGTCTGTTAACTAGATAGGCTCGTGTTTTTTTGTGTATTCAACTTGCTTTACACAAATAAAATAGTAATATTGTTTACAAACAACATAAATGTTAACTCTTTTTATAGTTGACCTCATTATTATGTTGGTTTAATTCTAAGGTAGTTTCTTTTTTCCCTCTCATTTAGAATAAAATCTGTTTTGTTCCCTTTTGTGAACTTATTAGATGTTTGGAGCTTATTTTTGAACTAGACAAGTTTTGCTTGAAAGAATTTTGTACTATGATAATGTCTCTTGTTTCTTTAGAGTCTGCCCTGTAACATGTTAATGTGTTAATGGTGTAGAGGGCAACAAACATAATACAGTAATGGCAAGATGAAACAAGAAACAGAGTTAGTTGACTGTAAAGTATGCAAGTGTTCAGGTATCTCTTTCTGTTATCACATGCCTAAAAATTATTTTACTATGGTTGCTATGGATATCTAAAAAATTTGCATTTATTTTGCATTCTTCAATTATCATCAATCATTTTTGGGGATTCCTTTTGCCATCTTTAAGAGTAGGTGACTCCTTTTAGTGTGTGAAATTCATTGAGAGATTGTACCCAAAAAAAAAATGTGATTGCTATTCTCTTATGACCATTTCTGGCATCTATTATATTATATGATAAATGGTAATCTTTTTTATTTGGTGATTTTTTTTAAATACCAATGTTATTACCTTGCGATACAGTATGCAGATAAAATAAAATTAGTATATTTTTACTGTGATAATATTACCACTGGAATTGGGCAACTTTTCTTTAAGGGGCGTTAAAGTATAGCATATTCAAAGCCTTTACACTTATTTATTTTTTTCCTTTTTATTTTTCTTTTTTTGTTGTACTTTATGCTTATTTTATTTGTTTATATCAATGTTTAATTTCCCTTTTATGAGTGAGTGATCCATTGTTATAGACCTCCATTTTGACTTTGATTATATCTTATATAAGCATTTTAGTATGTGTTAGTGTTACTGTTACGAGAATGACTTTTTCCATGTTTCAAACCAGGTTCTTGAATAAATCAATACACATATAGTTATACAATTGGGAAGCTTGCTTTACCTGTATTGGGAGAACACGAGTTCTGCATTGGGAGGTAAGGGGTTTAGAGTTGTTTTCGTAGGAATGGGTTGATGGTAGAGTAAGGAGTTGCATACTATGGAGGTTATCAGCAACTTTTTCTTTTCTTATATTTTCCTCCTTTTTAAAAATCATGTTCAATACAAGGTTTAGTAGAGATTCCATTGTAGGAAAGTAATCATGTGATCAATAATATGAATTCTTTTCATCATATATAGAATTATTCGCCATGTTGGCCAGACATTTTGCTTGAATTCATGACATATATCATGAAGACTAGAGCAGTAATGCTAAGAATCTCAGATTCAATATTGAAGTTTGAGAGAATTATGAATGTCCCATTCAAGTGAAGCACATTTATCGTGAATAAAAAATCTGGTATAGTCATTTTAGCTCATTGCTTGTAGTTGTACCTCCCTATTCACGATGCTAATACTATCTCTAAATGGACATGTTGAAATTTAATGTTAAAATTTATCTGGATTTTTTATTAATATGCAGAAGATGGATTGTTATCCTTCGAATTGTAGTTGGGTGTATGATAGGCTATATCCGAAAAGAAGGGGTTTGAAACCAACTTTCGTAGATGGGGTTGAAGAGTTTGTTACCCAAGAAAAGCGACAAAAGTGTTTCATCGATGATGGAAACCGAATTAGATGTCCGTGTGCTAAATGCCGATGTCGAAAGATTAAGAGTGAAGACCTTGTGAAGACTGACTTGTATATGAATGGGTTCCAGGAAAATTACTGGATTTGGACTCTCCATCGTGAAGAAGTGCCACATGTTGATTTAGGGGTTGACGAGAATTGCACGGGTGCCTCAAGCACTCGTGCAGATATGGGATGTGGGGAACAGTTTGTGTCAATGCAGGAGATGGTGGTTGATGCCTCGGGGTAAACGAGGTGCATGATTACGATAACATCAAGATCTTCCGAATGAGGAAGCACAAAGATTTTATAATCTTTTAACCGAGACACAAAAAGCCATTGTTTGAAGGGGCCTCGGACTCTAAATTATCATGTGTGTGAGGCTTTTAGCTTGCAAGTCCAATTGGAATATTCCTGAAAAGTGTTTAGATTTTTTTATGAAAATGCTTCAGGACGTGACACCTATAAAAGGAGTTGTACCAAAGAATTATTATGGTGCAAAGAGGTTAGTGTCGAAGCTGGGATTGGAAGTCAAGAGGATTGATTGTTGCATTAATGGATGCATGTTGTATTACGACAATGAATTCGGCATAAATGATGGAGATTTGGTCAAATGCAAATTTTGTCAAGCTCCGAGGTATTGCCCTCCCAAGTCTGGGACAAGTAATAACAAACCAATTCCCGTAAAGGCGATGTTCTATTTGTCAATAGTTCCAAGGCTACAGAGAATGTTCGCATCAATGCAAACTGCAGGAAAAATGACATGGCACTTTAAGAACAAAAGAACTTCAGACGTCCTACGGCATCCATCCGATGGCGAAGCATGGAAGCACTTTGACCGGGTACATACTGATTTTGCTTCGGATCCATGTAATGTACGACTTGGTTTAAGCTCCGATGGTTTTACCCCGTATATCCAAGCGTCGACTTCACCATATTCTTGTTAGCCCGTAATTATTACTCCATACAATCTTCCTACTAATATGTGCATGTCGAAACCTTATATGTTTTTGACGTGTCTCATATCGGGACCATCCAATCCTAAGGATGGTATTGATGTTTATTTACAGCCTTTGATTGATGATTTGAAGAGGTTGTGGAGCGGCGTGTTGACGTACGATATCGCAAGGAAGGAAAATTTTATAATGAAGGTAGCTTTGATGTGGACCATTAATGACTTCCCTGCTTATAGTATGTTGTCTGGTTGGGGGACTCATGGTAAATTGGCATGTCCACATTGCATGGAGTATACAAAGGCCTTTTCCTTGAAACACGGGGGGGAAAGTTCTTGGTTTGGCTCGCATCGTATGTTCTTGGAAATGGATCATTCATTTATACGGAATAAGAATGCCTTCAAAAAGGGGGAAGTTGAAAAAGATGCACCGCTGCCTAGGTTCAAACCGGAAGAGATTTGTAGTAGAGTAAGAGAACTACCAAAAGTCATTGGCAACGGTCGTGTGTCCAAATTACAAGGATACGGGGAAGGCCATAACTGGACAAAAATAAGTACTTTTTGGGACCTCCCGTATTGGAAAGATAATTTGTTGAGACACAATCTCGATGTTATGCACATAGAGAAGAACTTTTTTGATAACATAGTAAACACTGTCATGAATGTCAGTGGGAAAACCAAGGACAATGAGAAGGCAAGAATGGACTTAGCTTTTTACTGTAGGCGACCGGAGTTGGAGCTAAAGTCGCAGGCTAATGGGAAGATGTTAAAACCGAAAGCTAGATACACTTTAACTGTCGATGAAGCAAAGACCGTTTGTCGCTGGATAACAGAACTTAGGATGTCATACGGTTATTCTTCCAACTTAGCAAGATGTGCCGATGTTAACAAAGGAAGGATGCATGGGATGAAAAGCCATTATTGTCATGTATTCATGGAATGTTTACTTCCTATTGCTTTTAGTTCATTGCCCGTGCATGTCTTGAATCCGCCATCGAATTGAGTCAATTCTTCAAGGATTTGTGCTCTGCAACGTTGAGGGAGAATGACCTGATTAGGATGGAGCAAAATATTCCCATCATTCTATGCAAGTTGGAGAAAATATTCCCCCCTGGTTTCTTTGATTCTATGGAGCATCTCCCAGTACATCTCGCGTATGAAGCGAGGCTTGGTGGACCGGTTCAATATAGGTGGATGTATCCATTTGAAAGGTAATATAACCATCATAGAATTTTAATTAGACTTTTTTCCATTCGAAGTGAAAGGATATGACTATGAACTTCTTGTTGTTTTATAGATTCATGGGTGATTCGAAACGATCGGTGAAAAATAAGGCTAAGGTTGAAGGATCAATCTGTGCGTCTTACTTACACCGCGAGACAACCCATTTTTGTTCCCATTATTTCAAGAACTTCATGTTGTCACCAAAAAATAGTAGGAATGAAATGGAAAGTGAAAGTGAAAGACATCTGTTGACCTTGTCAGTCTTTTACCAGCATGGTCATGCTTCCGGGAAGGAGACCTCTCACTGGTTATCGGACAAAGAGAGGAAGTCGGCTCATGTTCATGTGTTGATCAATTGTACCGAAGTTAAACCATACCTTGAGTACACATTTCGTATCTTTTTCTTTCGAATACCTAATAGTATATATTTTTCTGCTTATAATATATATTGTCCAACTTTACAAAGGCCTTCTTGATATCGCAAACAAATGAAAGCAAGAACAGTCCACTCGTATACATACTGAATTTCCAATCTGGTTTAAGCAACAAGTTAGTATCTTAAAAATCTTTGAATTATCCATTGTGAGTAAAATGTAGACATGATTTTTTAGAACTGACATATGTAGGTTTACCGTGAGAAACCAACTCCCATCAACAAACACTTAAGGAACTTAGCTGATGGTCCTAATACAGAAGTCAAAGAATGGCACACTTACTTCGTGAACGGGTACAAATTTCATACCCAATCATGGACGGAGGGCAAAAAAACCATCAACGGCGGGGTCCATGTAAAGGGTCTCACAGAAGGAATTGAAGATGACTTCTACGGCGTGATCCAATATATATATGAACTGGTGTACCCTTCTTTAGACTATACTAAAAGAATAGTTCTATTTTATTGTAACTGGTTCGATCCGTCCGTAGAGGCACAAAATTTAACCCGAAATGTAATCTCGTGGACATCCGAATGAGTAGAAGATATCAAAGGGATGGTCCGTTTATCATAGCACAAAATGTGAGACAGGTGTATTATGTACCTTATCCACCAACTCGTAAGGACAAACGAGGTTGGTCCGTCGCCATCAAGACAACACCAAGGGGTAGCATCGAAGTGGATGATCCAGAGGGAGAGGTGCCTTATCAAGTGGATGTAATGTCACATGTAGCTGAAGTCATTGAAGTTGACCCTATTGATGGCTTAGGGGACTTGCAAGTCAGTTGGTGAAGAAGTGAATATCGCCAATTTGTCATCCATCCAGGAGCATTTGGATGAAGAAGACGATAATTCCATCGAAGAACATGAATAGACAGGATCTTAAGATGATGAGGAAGAAGATAATGACTCAACAGGAGCTGAAGACGATGACTCAAATTTTGAATAAATCGTAGTTAATTTGTATTAGATCTTCTGAAGACTTTATGATTTGGATAATTAAGATATTTTTGGCTGTTGGATTATTAGTTAGTTATACTTGTTGACTTTATGACTTAGATAACTTATTTTTGGCTGTTGGATTATTAGTTAGTTATATTTGTTGACTTTATGACTTAGATAACTTATATTATTGCTATATCTGATAACTTTTGTTTTAACATTAAATTGCTCTGTGGACATGTCCGCAGGACGTGACCCACCTCCACCCATCAATAAGGGTAAGGGTATTATGGTTGATACTGACCCCCGTCCAAATCCCCGTCGTCGTCGGAACAGACCTTCCACAAATTTAGTGATTCGTGAGTCTACAGACGGATACTCACATATGCCTTCAACGCTACCTCAAGGCGTCAAGCACCACACCCACATGTACCTACATCGCGCCCACCACAAAGAAGCACCTTCACTGCCTCCATGTGTTGCACCTACATCGCCTCATTTCGATATGATTCCCACCCCGGGGGTCACGACACATGCACACTATAGAGCATCTCCTTCAGCATGTGTGGATGAGGAGCAACAATATAGTCCAGGCTATTCACGCTCACCTTCAGTTGCAGATGTGCATGAGCAGCCAGAAGAGCCGATGGAGCCAGTGGAGCTAGATGGGTCAGAGGTAGTTGAGCTCATGCCCGATGGTCGACCTATTATTAGGCCTAGTGGTAACGGGTAAGAATTAATAAAATTTCTATGTGTTTGGTTGATTCATGCATTTTATCATAATTTATTACCATGTGTTTGATTGGTTCATGCGTCTTTACTGTTAAGGTTCCTTCCTTGTAAGAGAGCAGCGAGTGCCATCGCGTTTGTTATCCAGCAAAGGTATCATAGGGCATTTACATCATGGGGAAAACTCACTGACAATGAGCGGATTAGTATGTTTGATGCGTTTAGAGTAAGTAGCAAATTTCAATTTACTTAATGTGGTTTTTATTATTTCCGAAACTATTAGTATAACAATTGTTATTTATCTTAAAACAGGGTCAGGCGGCATGGAGGAACGAAGATGAGTCAGAGATCCAGAGGATCTTTCACCTTAAAGCCTCCGAACGCCTTTCTGATATGCTTAGGGAGGCTCGTGAGAGTGGCATACAGCGATCCTGGATTGGAGATGGTATTTGGGAGGAGTTGAGTCGTTATTGGGCTTCTGATCAATTTAAAAAAATTTCTGCTCAGGCAAAGAAAAATAGAGCATCAGAAAAGGGTGGGAGCCTGCACACGGGAGGAAGCATTTCCCAGTCGTAGTGGGCAGATCTTATGATATGCTCATACTATCATTCTTTATGCATTAAATGTATTTATTCCAACATCATAGTTCATTACTTGTTATCTTAATCATCTATGCTTGTGTTATAGGCTCGCCGGTATAATCGAGGAGTACAAATTCATGAGGTTCACAAACGCACCCATACTAGGAAGGCTACCGGCGAGTACATAGATGAGCGCTCCAAGCGCACTCAGGTAATATGCCCTTTTGATTTTTGAAGAAGCTATTGACTTTAATAGATATTGTAACACTCATACTTTACTGGACTTGAAAGGCAGAGAGCCTCAAATGTTATGACTAGTTTGAGCATTGGCTTTTGAGCATTGGCTTTTAGGGAGTTGAATATATTGCTTTGTGTGAATCTTATTAAGCTTTTGATGACTTGCAGTTTTAAATTGTGGTGTTCAATTTGTAAAGTTTGAGGTTTAGGGGAAACTCTGTCCAATTTTCTGCATAATTAATCGTGGTAACATACTATTCATGTTTTGATTAATGAGTCCAGTAGAGTCACTTTATATTTGGACCTATTGATACCGCCCGACATTGGAAATGTTATAACTAGTTTGGACATGATAATTTGTGTGCATCCTATTGAGCTTTTGATGATGATTTATGGATTTAAATTTGCGGTGTTCGTTTGTAAACATTGGGATGTTGTAGTTTTAGGGGAAACTCTGTCCATTTTTCTCTGCATAATTTATCTTGTAACATATTGTTCAAATTTTGATAGTCGATGTATTGTAATAGGAGGAGTTTCATGAGAGGATGAGTCAACATAGCTCTCAATCATCGCCTCTTCACCATCCACCCCGGCTAACCCACGGGAGGACGAGCGACTTTGCTGAATGTTTGGAGAAGTCGTCCGGCAAGTATAAGGGTCGTTTGTACGGTCTTTGGAGACCTTGCCGGCAACTATCGGAAAGGGGCCTCGCGCAAGTTAGAGATTAGGGTTGGAGCGTCCACCACATGCAGACGTTACCCTCAGGAGTCTGCGGAGATTGCTCAGTTGAAGCAGATGTTGGTCGCTTCCCAAGAGAGGGAGCGACAGAGGGACGAGGAGCATCGTCTGATGATGGATACGATGCGACAGCTGATGGAGACATACGGCGATTCTGCAAAGAAGAAGCAGCCCCCACAGCAACGACAGCCTAGTCAGACGACCCAGTGTGCTCAGGAGGACAACGACTCTCTTGACTATTTTGTTGAGGATCCTTATAATGGGGATTCTTAGTTTATTTTACTTATCATGTTTATTATGGTTTGAAATAATTTTTTCGTTGAACAAATATGACTTGAATAACATTGTGTTGAACAAATTGTTTGCTTGAATTATGATGTTAATTTCTTTGTTGATGCATTCATATAAAAATAATAATTATTTATTTATCCACTTTAACATAAATTAATGTATATAAGGTTTTATAATTTAAACAAAACATATATTTCCCAGGGTTAGAACCCTGGGAAATTTCCCAGGGATCCCTAGAAAATATTTCCCAGGGATATATCCCTGGGAAATTTCTCAAGGCTGTAACCGCGGGGTATTTCCCAGGGCATACCCGTGGGAAACGTTTCCGACCAGCTGAAAACCGAGGAATTTGAATCCGTGAGTCATCCCTGGGAAATGTGTATTTTCCCACGGATTTTATGGATTTCCCAGGGTCATATAGGCCTTGGGAAACAGCGAAAATTCTTGTAGTGATCGGGATTATTCTCCATGATATTCCAATGGCTATAATCAAGGCATAAATTTCAGTGGCTATAATCAAGGCATAGCCATCGGGATTATTCTCCATGACATTCTCTTATTTATTGTAAATATTAGCTAATCAAATCAAGGATATCAATGACAAATGTAAATGAGACATTATAGGCATTAGTTTAGGACACCTAAAACCTCATGTAACTTCTATATATTTGGTATATGTTTAATGGAATGATACACATATTTTTTCCACCATATTCTTGTTTTACTATTATTTTAACATAATAATATGCATTTTTCTATTTATTTATAGAATGTTGGTTTGCTTCGTATGTATATTTTAAGATATATAAAACTAACTCCTGGTGAAGCATCACTGTATGTATGAACCTTGTTTTTACGCTACACTTGCTACCAAAGCGTTGCCATCTCATATGGATTATGGATCCTTTTACAATCAGTGATTCTTGTTTCTAGATACTATACGTAACTTTATGCTAATGAAACCAATGTCAGACTATTTGGGGATTGAAATTTACGATTGTGGTTAGCTTGCTTGGCTCCATGGTTGCATAGATGTCATCCAGTTGGCCTTATTAGATAATAGTAGGTAGTCTCATATCGTTTAAAAGTATATATAAAGTAGATCATCATTCTATAAATAGAGAGCAAACAGAAGTTAGAATCATTGGATAAGTGATTAAAAAGGAACATTGGGTGCCTTATGTTGCTTGTTGGAAGTCCTTATTATTAGTCCAAATATAAAGCTCGACCAATTTAATGGTCTATTAACCTATTTAAAGATAAGCATGAAGCCCTTAATATGAAATATGTTTTTAAAAAGACCGTCATGCCAGGTATTTAAAAAGATCAGGTCAGGCTTCAAAAAAAGTCTTTAACAAATAACAGGTCTGGTTTAGGCTTTCTTTTTTTTTAAACAGGCTAGACTTATTTAAGTAAAGCATAACCTGACATATTCTCACTCCCGAAAGCATCTCATCAGACGAATGAAGATTTGGTTTTCTCATACTTGGGAGGTTCATATTATACACGGGAAAAACTTGCACCTACACTTGGCTAATAAAATATTAATATACCATTATTTATGATTTATGATAATTAACTAACAATGGTCCGTTTGTTTTAGATTTTGATAGAATTGATTTTGAAAAATTTAAGTTTAAAAAAATTGATTTGTGTTTGATAATAATATTTTTAAAGTGAGTTTAGAAGAATTGATTTTGTTTGGATGATAAAGTAAAATCACTTTTAAGATATAAATTTGTAGAATTTTGTGGATCCTATATCTATAATCAATTATTCTCAACGAAAAAGTTAGAGCTTCTTGCTTCTATTAAAATCAATTATACCCACATAGAAATCAATTATTTTGGACTGAATTTTGTAACCAAATACTCTAGTTAGTGTATCAATTGGGGTTCAGGTGTAAAACCACGGTTTGCAACGCAGACCAAACGGGCACAACTTATTGTGACAATTAGTTATTAATTTATATATGTATGGGCCTATCAATAATTCATCTATTGTACAAGAATTTGGATTTACCAAGTTTATCCATTTTTTAAAAGTTTCTATGTTAAACACACTTATAATAAATGTGTGTTTGGATAAGTGTTCGATAAAAGTAATTTTGATTGAATTTGATTTTGTAAAATTAATTTAGTTAGAATTGAGTTTAAAGTGAAGTAGTTTATATTTAGATGTTTTTATTTTGAAAACAAGTTTGATATAAAACTTAATATAAATTTTCAACTCAATACGAAAGTTATTTTTTATACCTTCTAGTCAAAATCATTTTTGAAGTCAAAATCAATTTTACCGGATAGTGATCAAACACTTCATTTTTATTAAAATCACTTTATAATCAATTCTAAAGATTTATAATGTAAAACTAATCACACATACTAAGAAAACTAGTGGCTAGCGAATCACAATTTCTCGTACCCAAAAGGCTTACATTATACCTATGTCTTAAAGGCTTCATTTAATGCTAACTAAACTACAAGATGATTTAAGGTGTATCAAATATTGAAAATATACAAGCTTACTCAAATTCTATCCATTCTGCTATTGTCATCTAAGCTAAAGATCAAGTACACTACGTTTCAAATTCTTATAGCTGTAAAAAAAAAAAAAAAGTCCATAGCACACGGAAGCAAAAGGCATAAAATAAAAAAAAATAGTATAGTAGATTATTCCGGTTTAAATATCCTTCTAAGTTGAAGTATAGAGAAAATCAGTCATTTCAAATTTGGGAATGTTTAGGCAAAAAGAGATATATAAGTAAACTTAGCAATAAATACTTGTCGTCTTTAATTTGGTAACTTACTTTATGATGAAGTTTAATACTCATTTTTATGCTGGAAAATATTAAAATAAACAAAAAAATTTAATTCCCAAAATTTGCATCTTTCCCAATTAGTTTTCAAAATACACAATTTTTTTCTATGGGAAGAGGGAAGTGGATATTGGAAAGTGAACATTCTTTTTACTTCTTTTTTCTCGTCGGAAAGTCGAAATTCCGGTCGTCGGCTTTGAGTGAAGATCCTCTCCATTTCTTTTTTTTTTTTCCTTCCATTTAGGAGAGAGACAGACACAATGGAGAGAAGGAAATGGAGGGATCTCTACTCGTTCCTTTCTCAGTGGGACTTTCCTTCTTTTTCTAAACAAAATATTTAAATTTATTTAATTATTTTGTTAATTAAAAAAAATAAATAAAGAATGAAAGGTTAATGGTTGAAAAACTGTGTAGTTTAAGAAATAATAAAAGAAAGTATTTTTTGGTTCCTCATGTTATCCTCTACGTGCAACTGCAGAGACTAATCCCTCGAGTTGGGTAGGACCACAAAAGCGGCTAAGCTTTCCATCAAGAGTTTTAATGCTGCTGCATTCCCAGGGACATGATTCGAATTCGAACTCAAGACATCTGGTTAAGCTGGAAGAAACTCGTGTCATCTCATCTTTTTTGGTTCTTTGACTCCCGCCCCAGTGTTCAGAGTCTTTGACTCTGACTAATCCGGGATTCAGCCGGGAGGTAAGTAAAGTCTTGCCACCGTACCATCTCATCTAAGTACTCTTGAGTGATAAATAAATTAAAGAAAGTATGCATTTTGATAAATAATTTCTTCTGGTTATTTAAATATTTTTTGCCTGTTATTATACTTTAAAATTTATGCATAAAAGAAAGTAGTAAAGTACTTAATTTATTTTTTTCACCAAAAAAAACAGTACTTATTTTATTTTTGACATTTTTAATGACGATTGGACCTTACCAGTGGTCGAATCTACCCAGTTTTTCCTGCCCCACATCACTCACTGCACAGTAACTCTAGCTTTGCTTTTAACGGCACGCGTCCAAAGCACTGTCACCGAGGGAAATCGAATTGCCTGGTGCTCCGGCTCTCCTTATTCGACACGTGTCCATTCAAGCAGGTGCAGGTTTTCCATCAATCGACTTTGCGTCACCTGGTACTGTGCGTAACAGCCAATCAATGGTCGACACGTTTCTTTGAAAGTACCTTGATACAACCTGAAGACTCTTAGAACTTGGTGAGGTTGGATTACGTTATGTACTTACCGTTGACGATGAAGCAATGCTTACATAAACATTATTTTGCTGTGTAATGTGTATAAAAAAACTGTGCATTAGTACATTCGTTTTTTCCAAAAATTATTATTTGAAGATTAAAATGAGATAACATGGTGACAATTGATTAATGGTAATTAAATAATGATTATCGATGTCTTAAACTTAGCTAATAAGGTTTTATTTTTTAAAGATAAAAGACATGCAAAATCATCACTACTTTACAAGACATCATAACTATAACACCCCAAGCAAAGCCAATCATCTGCAGCACACTTAATTTATTCAAAAAATAGAAGAATACAAAAAGCATGGGGGCATGAACCTGACCTATGAAAGATTAAGAAAATCTATAGCTAACAAGGTTAATGAGTATACATGTAATAGATTAGTTACTCGTTAACCGACAACTTGTTAATGATGTGCAAAATCTTCATTAACACAGTTAAATAGATGGTTAATGAGTTATCCATCTTGATGTACTCATTAATCAAATTTAAAATATCATTAATCTCAATTTTAAATATCATTAATCTCAATTTTAAATCTCAATTTTAATGTCAATTTTTTTTGATCAATATATATACTCTTTTTTTTATCAATGTTTTTTTTAATGTAAAAATAACATTAGTGTTGTTTTTGTTTTGTACAATAGTTTTTTCTTCTTCTTTTTTGGTGAGCAAAGAGAAACAAAAGAAAAATAGACACTAAACTTGATAAAATTTATGGATTTAATTGATATATACTATTAATGTAAATATTTTTTACACATTCAATCAATAAGAAATTGGCACTATTAAATTTTTTTGACTCTTATCCTAATTACCTTAAGAGTTATTATACCAATTAAACTAAAAAAATATATTACTATTCACTTTTTTTAATTATCTTTTTTTATTTTTTAAAATATTAATATAATCTTTTACTTTAACTTTATCATTTATTTAACATCCTTTTTAGAGTTTTTAGTAAAATTAATAGACAACCATTGGATTAATTGATACGCATTTTTGCTACTAATGTCTAATGCTATCCTTCAGTCAAAGAAAAAAAATGTCTAATGCATTTTTGTTGGGTCTTGGTTTTTTGGCTGGAGGAGTGTTAGCTAGATCTTCAATCATGAGGATGACATTGGGTCCTCTTGGTTGATGTATCTTATCTTCTCTAATATATGAATTATCTCTTTTTAATTGGGTTGAACACCCCATGTGTTCACTTTAATACAAGGTCATTTATAAAAAAAAATAATAAAAAAATCCCCCTCCTTCAAAACTTCCTTTGAAAGATTAAAAATGCTACTGTATCATTATAATTTGTGATTATAAATTGCACATGCATGCGGACAGCTAACACTTGCTCCCTCCTGTCCATAATATAAGTAAAAATTTCTCAATTTTTTGGGTTTAAAATACAAGTAAATTTTAACTACTTTCATCCTATTTAATGAAATTATTTTCAAAATACCCTTCATTTAATGAAAAATTTGTTTTCCAATGACTTTTTTTATTCTCAATAACACAAGCCTAATAAATAAGAGGAAGGATAATTTAGATAACAAACTCAATTTTTTATTTTTAATGACTCTTTTAAATAAGATTAACTAACTTCCTTAATAAATATGAAATTAATTACTTTTACTTATAATATGGACAAAGGAATATTTAACATCATTTAAAATTTCAAAGTGTGCTATCATAACATGTGTAGTTGTAACGATTAAGCAGTGTCGTCTTGGAAAAGACGACATTGTATTTATTTCTCTTGACAAAATGTAAGAGAGAAATAAGAACATATTAGAAAAAACCTAAAGCGTCCTATATCTCTTTCAACATTTTTTCTATTCTTTTTTTTCTTCTTTCTCGTTTATCGGAAGGAGTGGTTTTGAATATTTTTTGGCCTGGAATCATCCATCTACATTGTTTTTTCTCTCATTTTATCTAAATAAGTGGTTTTTCCACATAGATATGGTTTTTCTTTCGTGTTTTTCGATATTTTCGTCGTCTACATGCGGGTGGTGTTTTGTTGCGGCGTCGTTTGGTTTCCCGTCTTGTTGTGGTGTTCGTTTGGTTCAGATTGGCAGATCAGCTTCGATCCATTACAGATTCAATCAAGACTTGGGCATCAACGTTACAGATCCGGAGGCATGAGTATTCTGGTCACTTTGATTTTGTTACATTTGTAGTCATTTTGCCGTGTTATGCTATTAACCTGGGTGCTGTGAGTTTGTTCGCAGATTTATCCTTTTCGGCTTTTAACGATGTTGAGTTTGTATTGTTTTCGATGTATTTTATCAATCTGAATGAGTGAATATATTTTTTTAGTAAAAAAGAAAAAAGCAGTGGAGTGATATTGATAATTATGTACGTGCTTTTCTGAGGTTAAATGAAATTGTTTAATTTTATTTTTTTTTTGATAAAATTGTTTAACATATATGTTTCTGTATAATGTGGATTGTCATTAATATGGTATAAATAAAAATAAATATTCCCCTTTATGTCAATTGCAACTTTTCTTTTAAAAATGAAGCACGTTTTTTTACCACTAAAAGGGAGGATGCACGTGTTAAGAAAGGTATGTACGTAGTAGCTTTTGCACTCCACAAGAGAGAGAGAAGCAAAGTTGGGGCTCTTTCTTAGGCCACAGAAAATGCAGCACATTTAGCAAAGTGTAGTTGTAGCGGTGGATTTTAATGTGATCAAATAAATCTAGCTTTCTTTTCCTTGTTTTGGAATATAGGACCCTACCAATTCTATCATGAATTGCCTTCTTTGGCATATAAATACAAGTGGATGGAATCATCCATATAGCTAGCTGTGTACAATTAATCTTCTCATTTGACCTTAGGGTGTTTTTGTAGCTAATTTTCCCAAGTCACCTATCATTTTTGGGCTCTGATCAAACCTAAATCCTTGGCATTTCTTTATAGGGTGTGGTTTTGGTATAGTACGAGGGCACCACATCTGCAAGAGAATTACAAATAGATAGGTTTTGCAACCCTTAAATAACTAAGAAATGAATAAATTAGACTACGAGGTTGGTGTCATTACTCATTATATATGTCACAAATCACAATGAAGAAAAATGTATGCTTACTTAACGTTGCGTAAATGCTTCTTGGTTTCATGGTTGCAAACATCAACTTCTAAGTTGAATGGAGATGATTTAGTTTTACCTTATTTCATTTAGCATAAAATAGCAAATTTAAGAAGAAAATAATTTAAAAATTCAAAAGATTGAGATCATAGATCTTTTCTTTACCTTACCACTATAAGTGAATTAGTAAATAATTTAGATATATGTGTTAATGGGTTCTGACACTACGAAAAAAAAGTTGTTTAACAACCGAAAATAGTGACCGAATTTGTTGGTTGCTGTTTGCGACCGAAATTGTGACCGATTGTAGGATCTACATGAAACCTGGTTATAGTTGATACTACGACCGAAATAGCAACCGAAATAGAGCGTAGCAGAATTATCGGTCGCTTTATCTATCTTTGCGACCGATATTAAATCGGTCGCTAAACGGCGCGTAAAAAATTAAAATAGAGCGGGTTAGCGACCAAATTTTAAATCGGTCGCTAAATTTATGAATTCAAATTTCAAATTAACCCATTTAGCGACCGATTTATTCGGTCGCTAAAAATAAAATCCCTAAATCGCGATTTCCTTCCTCTCTTCCCCCATTTCTCTATTTTCTTCTCTTCTCTCTCATGCGCAGCAACTCCTCCCCCACAGACTTTCGCTCTCTCCGACCGCCTCCAAGCTCCGGCCGCGCCATCACCAACACCACCACAACATCACCACCATAAGTTCTCTATTGCTTTGTGTCTCTTTCTCATTCTCTCATGCTCTCTTCCTCTCTATCTAATTTCTCTCTTTCTCTGTCCAGCACACCTCCGGTGAGCCACCACTGCTCCACTTCCTCATCCCCTTGCCGCGTCTCTGTTCATCACTAAGGAGATAAAATTATCATCCCTCATTCCTCATCTTTAAGGTTTGTTGTATTGCTACTGTGATAGGATGGGTCATAGTGTCTAGTGTTTTGTGTAGGTTAAAATTTCCATTCAGTCAATGCTTTCACTACAAGAATTTAAGCTATTTCCCAAGGCATATTACCCAGGGCAAAAAATCCCTCGGAAATTTTGACGTTTCCCACGGTTAAAGCCTTGGGAAAGTTCTCTCTATGGTTCCCACGGGTTGGGCCTTGGGTAACAGAGGTGCCAACTGCTCCCGCTTGTTTTCCCACGGATTGGGCCGCGGGTAACAGAGGCGCCAACTGCTCCGCTTGTTTTCCCACGGATTGGGCCGCGGGAAATATGTTACACGATCGAGGCGCCGTTTCTCAGGGCTTTGGCCCTGGGAAATATGTTACATGAGGCGCCGTTTCCCAGGGCTGTGGCCCTGGGAAATATGTTACACGATCGAGGCGCCGTTTCCCAGGGCTGTGGCCCTGGGAAATATGTTACACGATCGAGGAGCCGTTCAGACTTTTTTTTCTTTCTTCTTCTTTCATCTTCCTCCTCCCATTTCTCTTCTTCTTCAAGAACCCATCTCCATCTTCCTCCTAACTCCAACCCTTCTTACTCCTTCACCCAAAACCCAACAAACACCATAAACCCATAATTACCCATACCCAGCCAACATTCACTTCTCACCTCAAACCCACACATCTCCTTCCCTTTCTAAACTTCATCTTCCTCCTCCCATTTCTCTCATTCTTCAATAAACCAGCCCCTCACTCATCCATCCCTTCCACCATTTTTTCACCAACATAAGCTCCAAACCACAGTCAAAAATCAAAAAATACCAACAGTAAAAACACATACCAACAGAGACACATAGTTTGGTCCTCCTCCCTCTCTCCCGCTGTCCAGACCGCACCGCCCAGTCCAGACGCCGCTGCCGTTCGCCGTTCGACCCGGACCAGCCAAGTCCAGACCCGAAGCTGCCGCCAGAAGTTGCAGAACCGCCGCGCAATCGCTGGTTCCCTCCGCCGGAATAATAATTAATTGACTTATTAAGCTATAAATTAAAGTTTTTTAATTAAAAAAAATACATAGGTTTCCCAGGGAAAATTCCGTGGGAAACGTTTCCCAGGGAAAATTCCGTGGGAAACGTTTCCCAGGGATTTTTCCGTGGGAAACTTTTCCTAGGGAGTAGTCCATGGGAAATTTCCCAAGGGTGTGACCGCGGGGTATTTCCCAGGGCATACCCGTGGGAAACGTTTCCGACCAGCTAAAAACCGAGGGATCTGAATCCGTGGGTCATCCCTGGGAAATGTGTATTTTCCCACGGATTTTATGGATTTCCCAGGGCCATAGGCCCTGGGAAACAGCGAAAATTCTTGTAGTGTTTTGTGATTGTCTATTTTATGTTGATGCCAATTCATGATTTGGATTTTAGATTATAACAAGAATACAGAACAGAAATAGATAGGCTTTAGATGTGGTTTGTTTGATGTTGGGAATAAAGGGTTCAAGGATTTTATAGTGAAAGGGACAGCAACACCAGGGACATAGTTGATGATGGGGCTGTGAACATTCCCTTATGTAATATCTGATGAATGAATAATAGAGAAGAAAGATGATGAATGAAATTAGTATTTTTCAATAATAGCTTAGCTCTTACATTTTCCTAAGCTTAGCTAGTAGATATTAATTCCCATTACATTAGCATGTACAGCCACGAGTAGATATCTGATATGTAATGAAAATGTTTTGTTTATACTTTCATGAGTGGTAAGTGTGCAAGTAGGTTAATGATCTCCAAGTTTATACTTTTATCACAAGAGCCTTTGATGATGTTATTATTTTTTCGTACAGTTTTCTTTTTTGATTGACAACCATTCTAGTCGTCACCCGTTTTCACTATTTGCTTGGAGTTGAGGTAGGTCAAATACTCTATCTTTTTCTTTGTTGCTAGTGGTGCTTGAAGACTTTGAATTGATTTGTTAATTGTTAGTGAAGAACTGATCTCAATAGGATTCTGGTTGTGTGCTGGTAGATTAGAAATGATGCATGTGGTTGCAATTGAATATGTTGTTTGTTAGTGGAGAGCTGAGCTCAATAGGATACTGGTTGTGTGCTGGTAGATTAAAATTGATGCATGTGGTTGTAAACTTTATATGTTGTTTGTTATTGGAGAGCAGAGCTCAATAGGATGGATGCGTCAATTCTATGCCTTGATTGCCATTAGTGGAGAGCAGAGCTCAATAGGATGTGATCCTGTCAAAAAGGCGGGATGTTTGTTGTGTGTTGTTAATTTAGAAGTTATGCATGTGTTTGACAATTATGTGTTACTTGTTAGTGGAGAGCGGTGCTCAATAGGATGTTTGCTACTATATTTTATCTAAGTTTGTATTGAAATATGCTTCAATATATATTTGTTGAAGTATGCTGCAATCCTTATAAGTCAATGGTTTTATTTTCTGCTAGAGTTAATTATTGAGCTACGAAAGCCTTAGTTTCCTATTTGAGATTCAATATTAATGAGCATGCGTACCTTCTCAGGGCATGCATGCTCATTCAATATTTTGGATGTGCTTGAAGGATTCTTGAAATTTGAGTTTTTCTTTAATTCTGCCTTAAGGCCAAGGTCTTAGATAATGAAGGATTAAGTATAAGGTTAGATAAAATGAAGGGTGGGGCACAATTTGCCAGGCACATGACGTGCCGTCATCATTCAAACATTATTCACATTAGAAAGCAGCTCTGTACACAATATTATGAAAGCAACTCTGGTTTTCTACTCATTTGTTTCACTAGGCAATGGAGCTTTCCAGAAATAGTTGTTGATGACCATCCTTACTAGGTTATCTAGGCATTTTCAGTAGGAAAAGTCCTCTCTATGACCATCCTTCAAAACGACGTAAAAGCATCTGCTTTCCTGAAAACTACTATGTTTGCTAATCTGTAAAGTTGCATGTGAAGTTCCATTTCTTTGTTCTATTTTAACATGCTAGTATGCTACATGGATCTTTCCATCTTTTCTTATTATCACTTGATGAAGTTTAGACATATGACTTGTTTTCCTTATCGTTTTATCAGAAAATGGATCCGACTAAATGTTTTGAGACAGCCATCCATTTAGACCAGTGCGATATCTCATCAACTTAAGAATAACGATCGGATTCACGTAATGATGGTTAAGGCATAAACTAATCATTACTAAATTGTTCTTGTGTATTTGCAGGATTTGATTTCAATCCCGCGATCATTCTACCGTCGTCGGGGAAACGGAATACCGCGTGTTGTGACTATTGAAGACAAATGCGGAAATCTGTTCAATGGGAATATAGTAATCCATGAGGATCGCCCATATTTTGCAACACACACAAATGGTATCAGGGAGTTGTATTTGTTGTCCACTGGTGTATTGGCAAAGTTTAAGTACCTTGGGGGTTCTCGCTTCTACATGTTCATCCCTTTGGAAGATTGATGAGTTTTGATATTTTGATTAGTACTTATTGACTGTGGTATGTTTTTATGTCACTACAAAAAAAAAAAAACAATCATTACGTGATTATGCGACCAACTATACAGCGACCGAGATATATAACTTTGTGACCGAAATATCGGTCGCAAATTTGCGACCGAAATACAAATTCGGTCGCTAAACATTTAGCCACCAGGGTTTCTGCTACCCCTTAATTCGGTCGCTAATTCGGTCGCTACACAATATAGCAACCGAATTATCATGTTTAGCGACCGAAATCTTCGGTCACTAAATAGGTTTTTTTTGTAGTGTGATTGCGTTAGCTGAAATAGAATTTGGAGGAAACCAAGTCTCTTGTCCAGTGGTTGTAAGGCCAGTCCTTGGATATTTTAGGGGTCGACTCGGTTTGCTCCCGGTTCGATTCCTGACGGTGTTAAAATAATGCCTGGCCAGCAGAAGCCACGTCCCGCGAACAGTAATTAATCATTCGTTGACAACGTTGTGATACACCGGGTTTCGAAAAATAAATTGGAATTGGGAGGGGCGGGTGGCATATTCTTTTTATTTATATATAGAGGATTAGTAAATATCAATGAATGGGCCCATTATATTTATAGCTAATGAATAAACTCCATTGTTTAGCTTAGAAATGATAGTTTGGCAAAGAGGAAATAAAGGATAAGGGTAAAAGCAGCGGAACAAGCAATTTCCTGTGACTTTGTGTTATGAGAAAAAGTAACAAGCAAATGCTAGAAAGGACATTCAGACGATAGACTTGTATGCTGACAGTTTTTAAAACTTGCTTATCTGAGATATGTATTTCCAAGACAGATACTAGAAAACTTTTGATAAAATCATAAGCCCATTTAGAAATCACAATTAACTTCTTGTTAGTAGTAAGTTAAATATATTAAAGATAAAGGTATGAGAAGATCAATGAAAAGATTCATCGATCCTGATTCACCCTTTAACAATAGGAAGTATTCTTATGCATAATTGTCCTTTTTCGTTAGAAGCTTGAGGTCAAAAAAAGGTCTTCTGTTGCTTTGGTTCCAGATCATTAGACGATCGATTGGATGTAAACCCTTGAACCTTTTTATTTCATATAGACCCTTGGTCTTATAGCTTCATCAGACACTAGTTCCAGAGGAGTCGTCAAACACTTGTTTATTGTGCTATTTAGATGTATACCTTCTTTAAGGATATTCCCTATCTCAAATAAAAGTTTAAGCAATTTGCACACTTAGATGAAATCATCAATTATTCAAATGGTTCAATTAAATCATTTTCAATGTTTGAATTCATCAAAACTTAGGATAAAAAGTCTATCAGGTGCTTGGAGACTCGACAAGAGGGGGAGAGAAAGAGTGAAGCAAAGGAAGGTAGAGATGGTGTAGTAAAGTTGTGAACTTATGATGGAACTACACTATCCCACTAGATTCAAGCTTGGACAAAGTTATCATATCCATTTGAGTTTTGAGAACTGTGGTTTCCAAGACTTCAATTGGATAAAAGTCAGTTGATTTGTTTGTCTTGCTTGCGCTTTCAATTGAGTTTCTCATTGAAATGAGTTTTGTGGTTGGCTAAACCGTACGTGGTTGCTAGTAGGGCCGATCTTACAATGATGTCAAGTGCAAATTGAGAAATTGATGTTCTCATAATCATTTAAACATTGTCCTCGTGGGATGATGAGTAGGGATGTCAATGGGTCGGGGCAGGGGCGGGGAGTACCCTTCCACACCCCGTCCCAATCCCTTAGTTTCCTCCCCATCCCCATCCTCACTGTGGGGAGTTCTCCCCTGTCCCCATTCCCCGCCTCCCCACGATCCCCATGAGGATATCGAAAGGGCAACCGATCCAAATTCAAATAATAACTTTCTTGTTCTCAATACATATCTTTCTTTCACTGCAATCCCCTATTAGATTACACTAAATTCATCCAACTCTACCTTTTTGTTGCCAGTGTCATGGAAGACTTTTGATTTCTCTTTCTACTCTTGCTTTTGGATCCAGAATCTTTATGCCACTTCTACTTTCAAGAATTTACAAAAAAATATGTAAAGTGATCTAATTTAATAGAGTGACAGGTTTGATGTTGTAGCTTTTGATCTGTAAATGAGATATACTTTAAGTTTCTTTTATTAATTAAATAAAATTATATATATATAAATTAAAAGAATTAGTTTATATATGATATATATATATATATGTTATTTTTGTAAGATTCTCGGAGATGAGGACCCTACGGGGCGGGGGGTATGGTCCTCGTCCTTGTCTCCATATTGCCTTCGGGGGATTTTGTCCCCCATCTCCACAGGGAAAAAATCCCCGCCCGCGGGCCCTAAATGGGGCAGTCCCCACGGAGATCCCCATTTACAGGTGAAAATTTCCATCCTTAATGATGAAGAATTGAAGATCAAGATTCAAGAACATATAGTAGGGAACTTGGGATTGAGCGTGCTTTTGATGGGACTTGGGAGAGACAAAAAGTCAAAGAGAGAAAGAGAGAAAGAGGGGAGGGGAAAAAGTCTAAATTAAATAGGAGTTCAACTGATTATAGAAAATATATTAATTTAAAGAAATCTTTTATAAGGCTATTGTTTTTGGAACAATTTTTTTTATTTCTATAATAGTAGTTGTATAAAATTTTGTTTTAATATTTATGTATATTAATTAAACTTTTAGCATACTTTTTGCATACTATATTGATGCTCCTTCAAAAGGGTCCCTATACGGTCGCCCACCCCGAATATGCTTAGGGGTCATCACTAGTCGCTAGGGGGTATCATATTTTTGGTTCACCTGGTGATTCCTAAATTGGGGGTGGCTTATGGTGGCCAACAGACAATCACATGTGGGGTGGGATGGTGATGCTGGCTCTGGCAGTGAAGAAGGATGGTTGCTTGCGGTGGAGTTGATGGATTTTGAATCTGTGGGTGATAGTTGATATGAGTGAAGATCATTATGCAATTCCATAACTTCATTTTGATCCCTTTTTTATTTTTTTTCTTTTCTTTTGTAATGTAATCGATTTCTCGAGTTACCATTAGTAAAACCTAACCTTTCATATATATAGTACACCGTAAAATTGGAAGGTGCATCATAAAAGCCTTCAAGACACATATAAACCTAAAATCTATATTATATATATATATATATATATATATATATATATATATATATCCAGAAAAAATAATAGTTCGAAACAAATTGAATAAAATTATTGAAGAAAAAAACAGAAAATATTGTCATTAAAGGATAGGGGCGGCAGCCCCTTAAAGAGAAACAACCAAAGGAAATGACTAAATACTACAAAAGATAAATAAACACCACAAAGGTGAGAAAAACCTTGGGCTGGTTCACTGTGCATTACTTACTTTTATGCGATGACAAAGTGAGAATAATATTTAATGACCTTGTTTTTATTTTCTTGGAAATGACCTTGTTTTTTTGTTATATACTGTAAGGATGTTTTTAGTACATTTAGGAAATTATATATATATATATATATATATATATATATATATATGTTTTAGTACATTTAGAAATTATATATATATATATATATATATATATATATATATATATATATATATATATATATATATATATATGATTTAAGCTATATTCTCTGATAATTCATACAATGATTAAAGATTATTAAAAATGTATCTGGTCAAGCCTCCCGCTTACACTAGCTGTGACTTGGGTTCGATTTCTAGATCTTTCCTGTTGGTAGGCAATATGTAAATTTCACTATAAATCATCATTGATGTTGGTGGTATTCCATGGCCTTGCAATGGGGCGTGCCTTCCCCAATCTAAATTTTTTTGTAAAAAAAAAGAAGCCTAAATAAAAAAAAATACAATACCAAAAAAAATTGCATTTGACCAAAACATCCTTTATAAATTAAGATATTTAAAATATCATCACTCTTTTCATGTCTTCATAAATCTTTTTCTCATTTTATTTAATATTAATATCAAGAAATGAAAATGGAATTTTTAAAAAATATTTTTTATTCCCCGAGATATTCTCGCACACAACTGTGGAGACCAATCCCTCGAAAAAAGTACAAATGTAGTATTGTATGTAGTACATATATGTTCTGATCAGGCCCAAGAAGGATCCAGGCTAGAACGTAAAAAAGTGTAGGGTTGTGCAAAAAGGCTCTTGGTGATATTGGACTTCGTCTCGACACGTTAAGTTGCTGGTTTTTGTCTCTGGTTGGAAGGCTCATGGTCTATCGTGGCACACAAAAAGGGTCCCTCGTTAATGGGCTCGACAATATTCTCAATGGGGAAATCAGAGTCACGCGTAGTTCTCGTTGATGGAAAGAGGTAATGTAGGAGGAGAAAGGAGTGAGTCTCTTGAGGGAATGAAGAGAAATCCCCTTTCTTGATCTCTATGGTGGCCCTTCTTATAGGGAAAATAAGTGAGTCTTTGGCCCATGAGAAATAAAATAAGCGGGTCATTTGGCCGATAAGAAATATCTAGAACAATACAAATTCAATAAAAAAATCGAGCACATAAATAATATGTGATCTAAACAGTTTTACTTTCAATTAAATCATAGAACAACTTAAATCAGTAGAAGGTTGGGTAGCTCAAGCAATTTGAACTAAGGATATAATGAATTGAAAGAGTAGGAGATTCAAGATTAAAACTTTGACAAACGAGGATAAAAATCAGTAAAATAGTCCTCTGGCATTTATGAACTATTTCCAAAATAACCTGCTGGAGATAATTAAATAGTTTCACATCCTATAGCCTTATAGGGAAGAAGGGGTAGATAGGACCTGGCCGTTGTTCTCTCAAACTTGTGAAGATTTCAAATACCCCATCTAACTATCAAGGTCACAATCTTACTTTCACATGTAGTTCTGACATTGTGAAGTTATTTTTTTGTCCCCATAGACAAGATTCCACCCTTTACAATTCACCATACAGTTCTTTAGTTCTTGTTGCCTTAATTCTAGTTCAATATTTAAGGTAACGTTCTCAAGCAACAACTATAATGAAATTTCTTCGCTGTTTATTCCCCCACATAAATTATCACTACTCGCACAATACTATATTGAATATACTCTTCGTCTTTGAGAATAAATATCAGTATTATTACCCTGCCTATTTCTCAGAAAATAAAAAATTATTTACAAGATAGAAAATGGATGTACACCAGTCGCCAGCTATAAATGCATACGTGATAGAAACTGGGAGCCAATGATAGAGCGACACGTGTGGGGTCCAATTTAAGGTATGTCATATGTGACAACGTTTTTGTTCTACTACTGCTATGTACCGTGAAGAGAAATTATTATGCTTTTTAATATGCAATAAAGATATATTTTAGTCAAAATAGGTAAATTGATCTCACATATTTATTTTATTTTTAAATTGGTCCTATATATTTTTTATTTCAAATCGATCCATACGTTTTGAAATGTTTTCATGTTAGTTCTAACCATTACTTCACCTTTAACAATGTTATTTCACTGTTAACGTGCTCATGGTTGCATCCAACGTATAGGACTTAGTTGAAAAACTTAAAAATGTATAGGGCTTATTTGAAAAAACTTAAAAACATATAGGACTTATTGGATGCCATATAAACTCTAAACTAACTGCATTAACGATGAAGTAACGGTTAAGACTAACGTGAAAATATTTCAAAACGTATGGGACCGATTTGAAAAAAAAAATATGACATATTTAAAAAATAAAATAAATGTATGAGACCAATTTACCCATTTTACCTATATTTTATTTAGAATAATTTGTTATCATTAATTTTGAATTGTTGATTTATTAGTTAGATAAATCTATTTAAAATCAACCGTGAATAATATTCAGAGCATGTATTAAATATATCGGTTATGTTATTTGAAAATATGAAATGGGACAACAATGTGTTCAACTTGGTTAATAGATACGGTGAGATGAATAATTTATTGTCTATATATCCACTAAGTTGCATTAACCAATATTTTATATACACTTAACCAAATTACCGATTAACGAATTACCCATCTATTATATGTGTACCTATTAACCAAGTACAATATATCATTAATCATAATTTTAAACATCATTAATCATTATCGAATAATTATCTATTATCTAATTTCGATATCCAAATAACATAATTATAAATAGAATAATGATATCTGCATATAAAAATGATATCTAACATCGTATAAAAATATTCTCCAACACTTATTTATTATTTTTTGCTTTCCCATCATATATTTTATCACTCTCAAAACACCTCATCAACTATACGATAATATCAAAATTTACATCCAAACATCATTTTCGTTGTAAATATTACTCCAAGTACATCTTATAACAGATATTTTATATTCAATAATAATAACATTAAAACAAAATGCACCTGTCTCCACGCGCCTGTGCCATCATGGGGTCCATTGCACAGTGGGAAAGCGCGGATAGTGTAACTCACGCGACACGGTTGAGAATGGGAAAAACCAAAATTTCCAAAAATACCTTAATGAAGTAAAGCATGGTAAAAAGCAAGTTGTATGAAACTGGAAACTAACACCAACCCTAAGCTGCACTCCATTTTCTGGTGGATGTAGATTGGAAAGAAGAGGATAAATAAATAAATAGGCAAGTATTAGAGTAGAGAGATAACACACTGTGTTTGTTCTCTTTCTTCTTCTTTTTTCCTCTCTTTATAGGGTTTCAAAGTTTTCAACCTTCTTCAAGTATCCAAAAAACTTTTCTCTAGTTTTTCACAAATTTGGTTGCACTTGGGTACAGACCCAGAAAAGCAAGATCAACAGGTACCAAAGAGAAAGAGAGGTTACAAAATAGAGATATAAATAAGAAAAGGGAAAATTTGAGTGAGAGTAGGGAATAGAGAAGGTTTGGGAATAAAAAGTAATATAAAGAAAGAATTGAATTTTTATAATAATATGGGGAGAGGAAGAGTGGAACTGAAAAGGATAGAGAACAAGATAAACAGGCAGGTGACATTTGCAAAGAGGAGAAATGGGCTTCTCAAGAAAGCCTATGAGCTTTCTGTTCTCTGTGATGCTGAGGTTGCCCTTATCATTTTCTCCAACCGTGGCAAGCTTTATGAGTTTTGTAGCTGCAGTGCTGGGTATGTATGTTAATATTTTGTGTCTGCACTCATATACATATTATATATAAATATATAGATACCTAAATGAAGTTCTTTGATCTCTATCTAGCTCTTTTTCTTAGATATATACATATTATAAATAAATATTACAAATATAAATATATATTAGATCTACTTGCTTCTTTTTTTCTATTTGGTGTCTTTTCCTTGGATTTGTTTGCTTCAACTAATTGAAGAAGGCTATTTTCCCTTTTTTTCAATCACCCCTTTTATTTTTATTTTATTTGTTAATTAATTCATACACTGCTTCGATCCTCAAATCTTAGCTATACTGGTTTGAGAGAAGCTTTGTGTTTTTCTTTCCTATGAGATGCAGTTGAAATAACGAAGCTTAAATTTTGATTTGATCTTTTTGTATGAAAAGATTGTAACTGATATATAGTGGATATATGAGATCTGGGGTGTTGTACATATAATCTGATCAATGTCTTATCTTTTGATTACTTGTACGGTAACTGTTTTGTTTTGACTAGCTTTCTTTTCTATAATTTGTTTTCTTCCTTCTCATATTTTAGGGGTTTTGCTTAATTTTATGTATCATTTTTTATTTTATTTTATAATCAATCATTTTTTGTTCTTGAAGTATCTTTGCTAACTAATGAGGTCGCCAATATCTGTTCTCTTTATTGACCTGATTTTTATTTGTTTTCTTTGTAATTAAGTAATTTTGCTTTCTAGATTTTCCTTTGAAATCTGGATAATTAAGTGAGTTGCTGACAACTTCAAGTTGTTAGCAGCATACTAGATTATCTTGAAATGAAGTTCTTATGACTACTTCCTTTGAACACATCTTCCAATGATGTGAGTATGATGAGCATAAATTGTTTTACAACAAAAAATAATTATTTTCTTCTATTCTTAAAACAAATAGCTTTGTATTTGGAAAGCAATAAAGAGATTAATTTTAGCTAGGTGTTGTGTATCGGATTCTTGTCTGAAATTGTTGCATTTAACAATTACTTTCTTTTTCGGGCTGATCATGATATCTAACTCTATACCAAAAAATCATTATATCTACCTCGGAGCTTATGAATAAATGGTGATTATATATACATTTATAATATCATTTTGGCACTTCCATGCAAAAGTTATTTTTTAGACCCTGTATTTTCACACTACTGATTATATTATTTTTTGCACTTGATTAGTTGATTAATGATGATAAATTCATGATTAATAATGTATGTTGGATGGTTCACATGTTGTTTATGTTGTTTATAGATGATATTTTGACGAGTTATAAAGAAATACAGTTACACTTTTTTACTAATAATAAGTACTATAAATTTGGACTTGTGATAAACATTTGATCGAAGAGTACCAATATTTGAACATAAAAATACCCCAAAATACCCCATCAGCCATTGGCAGATCTACAACCCACTACCTTTGTTAAAATAACTACTAATATTTTTGCATTTTTAAAGTTTGCCCCCTTGTTTTCATACAATTGCACCCATGTCACTATCCTTATAAGCATTACTCGTAATATCAGTGGCTAGTGACCACCATTACACGTAAAGATCCATGTTGTCCGATCTCGAGTGTGAGTGAGTATATTGAGAGTACCACATCGACTAGAGATATGACTTAAATAGTGCTCATAAGCCTTAAGGGATTTAGCCCTAACTCAACCCCACAAAACCGACTTGTAAGGTGATAACAACTCAAGCCTTATAAGCATTACTTAGATAGTATCGCTAGTCGATGTGGGACTCTCAACACACTCTTTCACGGTCAGGACTACACATATGAAGCGTGGACAATGCGGGTGGAATAACCATCTTAAAATTTGAGCTTTAGGTCTAACTCAATCTACAAAACCCAGCTTTTAAGGTGATGATTGCTCAAGCCTTATAAGTACGACTTCATATCTCAAGTCGATGTGAGTTCTCAACAATAATTATTTTATTTTTAAAAAAATATTGCCCCCACTGTCTCGGGGTCTTGGATCCTCCACTGCAATCAGCTATAAGATACCTATATATGATGTTAAAATTTATATTCAAATATCATTATTGCTTGATTGAACAAGTGATATTAATTAGAATGAATCTATGGACCGGTTCAAATCCCCGGATGGAGGCGAGGCAAACCGTTAGCTTTATTTTGTCAGAGTCTTCCTTATTATTTGATAGACTGAGCACCTTAACCTATAACATCTATAAAATGTAGTCCCTCAAACTAGATGTAGTTCAAAAAAGCTTTAAAAAAAATAAAGCTGCACCCACTCTTTTGATTATTATTATTATTATTATTTTGAACAAACTAGACTAGTTTTGTTTCCCTTTGTTTTATGTTATCTTATTTTCAATGTAAATCAAGATATGTTATGTTTATACATCCAATAGCAAAGAAAAATAGGTCTGAGAAGCTATAAATAATAATTTTTATTTAGTTTCTTACTTTTTGTTCTTTTCCCTGCTGGGGTGAGTACTCTTTTATGGGTATATAATAGGACAATAAGTGTGACAAATGCTGTTGAAATCAATCCTCAGACCAAAGTGTGCATAGCGTATCTGTTAGATCATTAATAATCTAGGACAATTACACTATTCATCATCATGAATATAATGGAATGGATCCTAGTAAGATCATATAGCTGGCCAGAAAATGAGTCAGTTATCTGAAGATTACAGTAGAAAATAAAAGGGTTGGAAACTTCCCTTGTTTTCTAGTTGAAAACAAGGGAAGATAGAAAGACAAAAATGAAATAAAAAAAATGATAGCATACTTTTTTTTTTTTGCTAAGTAAAGAAATGGTAGCATAAATTAACTTGGGATTTAACTAAAGATTTAGGCTTTGTTTAGTTTACCATTGCAAACGTATTTTTGGGTTCAAAAATATGTTATATTTGCTCAAAAGAACTTTATAAATACTTTGTCCCAAACGTATATTTGCAGCTTTTAAAATGTAAACTAATATGCACTTATATATTGGCAATAAGAGAATTAATTAATCCATAGGAGTCTTGCAATTAAATTTGATTAAAAATTACTGTAACCTGCCTCCAAAATATAAGAATAGCTAGGAGTGAGGACAAACTGTAGTATGAGTGATACTGTTTATGCTACTATTAGCACAGTATACATATTTTCTGCATGCAGCTTTTTTTTTTTCTTACTGTACCTACAAATGTTTAACTATCTTCATTCATGTTGTATATTCTAGTCCTATCCAGATTTAGTTTTCTGATTTTGCATATAGATCACCAATTGACCGAAACCATACTCTTAAATACAAGAGCCCTACATTTGCATTCTAACGTACAAATTATTTTTTCCCAGTTCATATGTTTGCATGTGTTCTCAATTATACATATAATTTTAAATCAGCAATCACAAAAGAAACAAAGTGGCTTGTGTATTTTCTGCTGTAAATGCTTTAATTTCTATTGTCTTCTCTTCTACAAGGGGTGGGGCTTTTGCAGTGAATTTTTTCGTGTCAACATTACATCTGATTCAATTATGCCCTAGAAAGCAAAGTTGTGACACTCATATAACAAAACATTATAGTGTGCTCATCAATTCATTAGAGTCATACAGATATCTTAGAGCACATGATTTAGTGTATGCTCGTCAATCAACCCTTCGTAGAAGGTGGGATGAGTAGTCATTATGATACTATAGCTACACCTTAATAATGAAATATTTGATGATCGAAAAAAGGAAGAAAAAAAAAATACAAAATGATCAAACCGTGTTAAAAATTGATACCCTATTTTAAAAGTTGATGTATACTAAGATATGGTTCACTTGCCGTTGTTATTCTTTTAGTAGTGTGTTATGGTTATCCATACACCACACCATCATCAATTTGACGATTCTTCCATTCTCTTCCTGAAACCAGCATGCTCAAAACACTTGAAAGGTACCAAAAGTGCAGCTATGGTGCAGTGGAAGTCAACAAACCTGCCAAAGAGCTCGAGGTAGTGACTGCTTTTGTTCAATAACATATTATATTATAACATCTCTTGGAAAGTTTACATAGGGAAGTCTTATTAACTGCTAGAACTTTGACTTAACCATATGCTAACTATATACTTTTATCCCATGTAAATTATAATTTTTATTGCATTTTGGGAAGTAGTTTGTTATTTTTCATTTGTAATTTTCTTTTCTAGCAGAGCAGTTACCGTGAGTACTTGAAGCTGAAAGCAAGATTTGAGTCTCTTCAGAGGACCCAGAGGTAAATTTCATAGAAAAGTATATGAAAATAATACAATAAGATAAAACCAATTCCTTTATACAAAAATGGTTTAGCATTTGCATCATGAGTTTTTCATGAAGACCATGGCTTTTGTTCCTTACTGCAGAAACCTTCTAGGTGAAGACTTGGGCCCATTAAATACCAAAGATCTTGAGCAGCTTGAGCGGCAACTGGATTCATCTCTCAAGCAAGTGAGGTCCACAAAGGTAATGAATTATTTTTGTCTAATTAATGTTACTTTTTGAGAAAATTTTACATAGAAAAGCTGATCAACGTGGTATCTATTAGTTGTTGGTTGCATTAGCCCTGGCCACTGGACTAATTTAGTTTTCTACTTTTGATTTCACGTCCTTCTGTAAGAAAATTTCTGTAACATTTTCTTTTGAAAATAATATTATAGATGCATCATCACTACTATAAATTGGAAAGCCTAGGGCTGGTTAAAATAATGCCTGTGTAACAAATACAAGCTAATCTAAGAAAAATGCAAGGAAAAATCTACTGGGAAAAAAAAAACTAAGTTCATTCATCATTTTTCTTCTGACATTTCATTTATCAGATATCTACATATGTAGCACACTGAGCATAACAGAAAAAACAAGCCTAATCAGTAGGGGTGGCAAATGGATGGATTGGATAAATTTTTATGCGGATTGTAATGGATGGATTGAAAACGATCCATTAATCCATTATGATCCATTAAAAATTCATTAAAAAAATTTTAATCCATCCATGATCCATTTAATAAAATCCATCCAATCCATCCATTAACAACTTTTTTATGGATGGATATCCAATCCATCCATAAAAATTATTTTAAAGAATAATTTTTTTTGTACAATTAAAATTTTTTATTAGTTTTAAAATATCCTCTCCCCTCTATCTCTCTCTCCCCTCTCTCTCCTCTATCTCTCTCTCTTTCATCTCTGCCCTCTCTTTCCAAAAGCATGTATAAGAATTGCTGGAGGTAGAGGTAGAGCTGGTAAATCGGGCCGTCCGGTCCCGTGCAGTCTAATAGGGCTATTGGACTAAATTAACCTTAATTAAAAATAAAATTATAAATAAAAAATATAATTTATTTATAATTTAATCCAAATTTATTTTACTGAAAACGAAATAAATTTATTGCTCACAACTTGTCGTCTTTTTGTTATATTAAACACTTCCACAATTACTCTACCAAAAAAAAAAAAACACTTCCACTATTCAAGTTCTTTTCGATAAAACAAATCGACCACTACCAGTTACATTATAAAGGCATGCTTTTACATGTTTTTTTTTTGAACCAGGCATGCTTTTACAGTTTTACTTAGAATTGATAAGTCTCTGCCTGTTATTTTTTTAGCTAAAGACATGTCAATAGAGATTACAACCAACAACCGGACGTGGTGCAACTAGCTGGGACATTCTTTATAAATAGTGCCTAGTAAGGATGGCAAATGGATGGATCGAATAAATTTTTATTTGGATCTTAATGGTTGGATTAAAAACAATCTATTAATCTATTATAATCCATTAAAAATTCATTAAAAAAAAATCAAATCCATCAATGATCCATTAAATAAAATCCATATGATCCATCCAAGGCAACGAAAAAAGAAAACGTACGTGATAATAATTAATTAGTTAATACTTAATATAACCAAAAAAAGCAGATAAATAAAATAAAAAAGAGTGAAGAAAAAATAATAGAGAACGGAAGAGAAAATCAGATGGAGTGTTTTTTTTTTTTGTTTACAAATGGAGGTTTTTTTTATTTGGTGAAAAATAATATGAAAAAAATAAATTGGTTTTGGAATGGATAAAAGTTGATCCATTACATTTTTTATTGTTGGTCCAATGGATTTTAAAAAATATTGGATGGATCATAAACCATCCACTAAAAAAATAATCCAATCCATCCAATCCATTTATATTATTTTTTTATAAATGGATGGATTTTTTCATGGATGGACTGGATGGATGGTGAACAAATGGATCATTTTGACACCCCTACTAATCAGCATATACAACTGAATCTAATAACAATGCAAACCAGAATTGGTGACTAGTATAATGACTCATCATAACATAAAATACACCTCATAGTTAACCATATTCTAGATTCTTCTATCACACCTAAAAAGACTAATAATATTTGGGCTTAATATTTGGGCCATAACAGCCTTATGGCTCAATCAGTTAAAAAGAATTGTCTTAATAAAAAAATTACAAATAACATAAATATCAACTCCTAAATTACAATAAAGGTAAAGTGGCAAATGATGAAATGATAACATATGAAATTTTTAATTTTGGTATTGAAGATTGTAGTATTAATTAAAATCTCTGAAAACGTTTTCCTGGATTAGTATTTCAAAGTTCAAATAGTTGTATAAAGGAATTGTTATGCTATAGAAAAATGACAGCAACAGGAATTTCTCTTCATTGAAGACTTAACATATTTTTATAATTGAAGAAAATTACATGCCTTGTTTTTTATTATTAAAAAATGATACTATGGTTGAAAATGTTGATTTGGGTTGATATTCTTTTACTATTTTAGCAAGTCTGAAATTTCCTTACTAAAGCTTACTATGACTCCTCACTCCTTTTATATGGAACTATATCTGGAACATCATTTTGCAGACCCAATTCATGCTGGACCAGTTAGCTGATCTTCAAAATAAGGTACATGGTGTTTGCATCGCATAACTATCGGAATAAAGCAACTTTATGTGTCCCTAATACTTTCTAGCTATTACTTGGTTACAGGAGCAAATGTTGGTAGAAGCAAACAGAGCTTTGAACATGAAGGTAACATCTTGGTACCTCATGCTTCTTTCTAGCTACATAAATTTGTAGAAGATATATATATCTGACCTTGTGTGATGATTTCTGGTAGCATCTTTATTCTTGGCCAACCAGATTGGAATTGAATATTTAAAAGTTAAATTTTTCCTGCAAATGTTCCTTAAGATTAGTCAAATGTTGAAAATTATGAAAGGGCGGGACTGTACTCGAGTTGCAACTTTGTTTGAAATGGTTGGAGGCAAATTGGATTGGTGCACTCCAAGCTTTATATTCACTTTATTTGTCTCATTTCCAATCGATGTGAGACCTCTTTATTTTCCACATAAATAAATAAGAACCTTGTCAGGAGTGCTACCTTCATTTTCTCCACTTAGCTGCACATTCAACACCAGTATATGTATTGATATTATTGCTCTTTCTCCTGTTCCATAATATGATTGTGCACTTGTCATTGTACTCATAACATGGAAATACTATTCTGTATTGTTTATGTATCTTCAATCTTTATTCTTCCTCCTTTCAAACTGTAGAAGCTATCTCTAAGTCAAATTAGAGATTATATCTTATCATCTTATCTTCTAGTTATAGTGTATCTTAGTTTAAATTTCAGATTTCAAATGTTTGTTCCTATCCTCATTGGATATATATATACTGTATGTACTCTTGTTAAATTTGATTCATGACTACTCTTTTTTGGCAGCTGGAAGAGATTAATTCAAGAAACCAGTATAGGCAATCATGGGAAGATGGTGAACAAAGTATGCCATATGGTACACAGAATCCTCACTCTCAAGGCTTCTTTCAGCCTTTGGAATGCAATCCCACATTGCAGATAGGGTAATAATCTATATACTCAATTTCTTCTCTGCTCTTGCTGAAGATAGTTTGAATTGGATTTGCATCCTCTCGTTAGGAGAGATAAAGACACAAAAGCAAGTTTTAATGGACGTTACACATAAAAACAAACTTGTTTTTGTGTCTTTCTCTATCTAACATGAGAGGAAAAATGAGAGAAAAAAAAAGGAGAGGAACCTAATCCGTTTGAATTATATTTTAACACTTGTCCCTATGATTCAGTCCTGACTACAGGTATAACCCTGTAGCCTCAGATCAGCTAACTGTCACAACTCAAGGTCAACAAGTGAATGGGTTTATACCTGGATGGATG
Source organism: Sophora flavescens (assembly GCA_030762895.1). NCBI lineage: Eukaryota > Viridiplantae > Streptophyta > Magnoliopsida > Fabales > Fabaceae > Sophora > Sophora flavescens. Next base: position 33,646,532 of record CM061062.1, on the reverse strand, counting down.
CTTTGAACTAAGCTCAGTATTTAGCAAGTTATATAAAAGCAAAAGCTGTGTAAATGCTGCATGTGCTTCTGTTATTTATTTTGGTATAAAAAACAGCAGTGACTGAGTAAAAACTATTAAAACTTCAGCCAAGACATGTGGCACAGAAGTTTATTGTATTTTGAATATCTTTGAAGAACTTTTATCTGAACTATGTTAATTTCATTTTTCTTTTGTATCACACTTACTAATCTGACTCCTTTAAGCATTGCTTTCTTATCAAGCTAGCATTCATTAGTGGAGGATTAATTGGACTATGATACGAAAATATGGATGATGATTCTATTTGGATTCAATCTATTTATATTGGTCAGTGCTTTGCAGCCAAAATTACATAGTGCAATCGCTCTCTAAATAGTAAGAGTACTTATGGGTTGGGTTTGACTTGATTCAAACTTAAATCGATATTTTGATTAGGCCAATTTTGGAATATGGATCTACTTCAGTTATGTCCTAACAATGATTGGACTAAGATCAATTCAATATGTAAATATAATTTGTAAATTTAAACATTATGCATAATTAAATTATAAAATTATAGGAGTAAAAGCTAAAGATATGTTTTACATTATATTTTCTTTTGGTTACCGTGCGAAGTATCCATCGACTTCGCCGATGACTAATCTCTGTCGAGAAATCTGATTGACCACTTTTAGTGGGGTCTCCCCTTCCAGTACAAGGGTACTCTAATCCTTATACAAGCAAAAAGAACAAATAGGAGGCCATATCTAAAGATAATATTAGCAAAGCGCCGGTATTCGCTTTACAACAGCCGAACCCCATCAATACATGACAACCTCAACGTCATAGACCCAATCCCTGGTTCATCAACAGCCAACATTTCCAACCAAACCAAAAACAAAACTATTGCTGCAGCTAAACCAGGACACGGCTGTCAAGGCCCAAACTAAAGCCAAAAATACCAACAATATTGTATGCCACAATTTAAAACCATGATTCAAACATACAAAATGGAAAACACTATATTCCTTGGCTTAATAAAATAAAAAGTTGACATTTCATTGCAAAAAGGTAGAAACTGGAGACTCATTTTATCAGAGGAGAAAATAACAATGCAAAATAACCAAAGAATTAGAAAATTAGATTCAATTGAATTGATCAGTTTTATTCAAGAATGTCTTCAAACATAAAAAAAAAAAATATATTGTATTAGAAAATCCCTTACAACTATAAACAATCGCAAATCAATTTAAGCTTTTCAGGTATCTATCTACTCCTGAATCGAAGACAACCTACATCAATATAGATAAAATTTTCATTACAAAATATTATTGAATAAAAAAGGAGCAAAAGGGAATAAAATTAATAGAAAGAAACACAATGTAGTTACAGTGATTCAAACGAGAATTGAAGAAAAGCTTCAGATAAAAGAAATTGAAAGTTGAAACTTGGAAGGGGAGCAAGAAGCAGAGAATTGGTGAAACCGGGGATGCGTTTATATAGGAACTGGTGAAACCGCGCGGCCTCTCTGCACCCATTCACGCGGCGCCAGCCCTCACCCCCACGCGAGGACCACCGCGCCGACCCTCTGTCAACCCTAAGCTGACCTGCATTTCGCAAATCTGGTAAGTTTTGTTTATCTTCGTTGATTACCTTTTCGTCCAATTTCATCCAAATTTGTTATGCTATATGATTTGCTCTGACTGATCTTGTTGTGTATTAGATTAGATCTAAGAGTAGAGATAATGCTGCTATTTTTTCTAGTTAATTTTATTTTCATGTTTTATGTGCAGTGTCTTTGTTGGCCATGATAGCTGTGTCCTTTTTTGCTGTCTTAGTTACAGTATTACTATATATGATGTATGCAACACTAAACTTTAGTGCTATTCAATTTCAGTTTCAGTTTCAATTTCAAGTGAAACAAAAACCCCAATGCGCAGCTTTGACTGAGATCTGGTATTGAACCAAATCCAGAAAATTGAACATGGATGTGATTCAGTTGTAGAGGAAGCATCGCGACCACCAAGCTGCTATGCTTCGAGAGGTTCCTTTCTATTATATTCTCTGTTTATTATATTTTGGATTTGTTGGAGTTTGATTGTGTTGTTGTTGGCGTGGGAGTAGGGATTTCTGGATGATCAATTCAACCAGCTTTAGAAACTGCAAGATGAGAGCAGCCCAGATTTTGTGATTGAGGTTGTCACTATGTATTAGACTCAATGTATTTAATCTGTTAGTTAGTTAGTTAAGTCAGTTAGTTGGTTAGTTAGTTGGCCAATTCTGTTATGGTAGTTATTCTGTTATGGTAGTTACCTCATGGCTACATACTCTTATATTATATATCTGTGGAGCTCTGCATATTGCAACTCACCTTTCAAGCAAAATTCATTCTCATTCTTCATCATAATTACTGATTCCAGCAGTCTTAATATGGTATCAGTTGAAAATTTCCTCTTCCGCAAACTCTGAAAAATTCTGTTCTTACTCATCTTTTCAGTTCTTCCCTGTCGAAATTCTTGTTTACGTTTACGTATCAATGGCAAATGATGACGCCAATAATCCTCTTTTTCTTCATCCCTCCGATCATCCAGGGATTGTTCTTGTAACTTGACCCTTGATGGTGATAATTTCAACTCATGGTACAAATCCGTGGAGTTAGCCCTCAGTGCCAAAAACAAGCTTTGCTATGTTGATGGTTCCTTCCCTCAACCTGATGGTAATGATCCTCAGCTCCTCATTTCTTGGAAAAGAAATGACAGTGTCGTTCGTTCTTGGCTTCTGAATTCAGTATCCAAGGATATCATTCCTAGCATCATCAATGGTACATCTGCAGCCCTCATGTGGAGTGATCTCAAGAATCGTTTTCAGCAAAGCAATGGACCTCGCACCTACCAAATCAGGAAGCAGTTGGGGAGTGTGTCTCAAGGTTCTCTCACTGTTACTCAATATTTCACCAAACTGAAATCTCTTTGGGATGAATTTCAGGAATTCAAGCCTGTATGCAATTGTGTTTGTGGTGCTGCGAGGCCTCTACTTGAGTTTCTTGAGCATGAATATGTTCTTATGTTTCTCATGGGACTCAATGATGGTTTCTCTCATGTTAGAGGTCAAGTCTTGCTCATGGACCCTCAACCTCCAATTACTAAGGTTTTCTCCATGGTTCTGCAAGATGAGACACAAAGGGAATTAGGGATTTCTCTCCCAGAACCTTCTGGTTCTCAAGTGGCTTTTGCAGTGAGAGGTTCTCGGCCCTAAGCAAAAATGAGAAATCTTACTCGGCAAGAAGGATAGACCCGTTTGCACTCATTGTGGTTTAATCGGACACACTGTGGATCGATGCTACAAGGTTCATGGTTATCCACCTGGCTACAAATTCAAGAATCCCAATCCAGGGGCATCTCAGACTGTACATCAGATTTCTGGACCTTCCGAGATTTCTTCCCCAAATCTTGGATTCACTACTCGATCAATGCAAGATGCTACTCTCCATGTTGTGCGGTCGGTTAGCACAGTTTGCAACTCCAAAGGCTGAATATCCTGCCATAGAACCAAACTCGGGTTTCATTCTTTATGTTTGTTTCAAACACCAAATCTGGTGTATCTTTTTCACACAATTCTTGGATTCTAGACTCAGGGGCTACTTGTCACATCACTTGTTCACTTGATCACTTCAATTCTTACAATAAAGTCTCTAATTCTTTTGTCACTTTGCCAAATAAAGAACTAATTCCTGTCCATTCTGTTGGCTAAGTAATACTGCATCCTGAGATTACTTTGCACAATGTATTGTATATTCCATCTTTTAGTGTAAACCTCATGTCTGTCAGTGCCTTGTTGACTTCTTCAAACACAGCAATTATATTCCAATCTAACACTTTCTTTATGTAGGATCTCAGCAAATTGAAGATGATTGGCAAGGGTGAATTACTACAAGGACTTTATGTCTACACATCTCACCCTTCCTCACCTACAGTTTCTGATAGTTTGCATAAGAAATGTACAACACACTCTACTTGTAATTCTGTTTCTACTTCAACTTGTAATTCTGTTTCTACTTCAAATAATGTCTCTGCCCACCATTTGTGGCATAGTAGATTAGGACACTTGTCAAATAAATGTTTACAATTCATCAATAAAAGGTTCGATTTACACATTCCTGAATCTCAATTTACTCAAACTTGTTCTATCTGCCCTATGTCAAAACAGAAACGACTTCCTTTCTAGTCTTTTAATCATATGTCTAATTCAGCTTTTGAGCTTGTGCACTGTGATATTTGGGGGCCTTATCATGCTCCTACATATGATAACAAAAGATACTTTCTTACCATAGTGGATGATCACACCAGATTCACCTGGATATATTTGTTACAATCTAAATCTGAGGCAACAACTTGTATCAAGCAATTCTTTGCTTTAGTGGAAACACAATTCCACCTAGTCATAAAACAGATCAGAACAGACAATGCAAAGGAATTGGCCTTGACACAACTCTTGGCTGAAAAGGGCACTTTACATCAGTTTAGTTGTGTTGAAAGACCACAACAAAACTCTGTGGTTGAGAGAAGACACCAGCATCTCCTCAATGTGACTCGAGCACTTTATTTCCAAGCTAGGCTCCCCATTGTTTTTTGGGGAGAATGTCTGAAAACTGCTGTTTTCCTCATCAACAGAACACCAACACCACTCCTTAAGGAAAAGTCCCCTTATGAAATGTTATTCCGAAAGGCTCCTAATTACTTCAACCTCAAATCATTTGGATGTCTTGCATATGCTTCAACATTGCATTCTAAAAGAAACAAGTTGACACCTCGGGCAATCCCCACTGTCTTTGTTGGATATCCTACTGGATACAAGGGTTACAGGCTTTATGATCTTACTAGCAAGACATTTCTCATTTCTAGAGATGTGGTTTTCCATGAGGAAACATTCCCATTTCACACCATTTACCCCTCAACCAACACAGTAGACCTATTCCCTGATTTAGTCCTGCCCATGCCCATACCAGAACACACTGTCCATCCGGATTCCCAGCCCAACATCACACTAAATACCACACCTGAACCCGATACTGTCACCTTATTGCCTAGTCCCACACCACAAAGCCCTTTGCCTGATCATCATACTATCCAACCTACCAGAAGATCAACTAGATCAACTAGACCACCTTCTTACCTGCAACAATATGATTGTCACCATGTTGTCACTTACCCCATAACCAACCACTTATCTTACCATAAACTCTCTCCTTCCTATCATGCCTTCATTAACCAAGTCTCTAGTTTCTATGAACCCCAATTTTATCACCAAGCATCTAAACTTCCTGAGTGGAAACTAGCTATGACAGAGGAGCTTACTGCAATGGAAGCTAATAACACATGGTCCCTTGTGCCCCTACCTCATGGCAAGCACACCATTGGATGTAGGTGGGTCTATAAAGTCAAGACCAAGCCTGGTGGTTCTGTTGACAGGTTAAAGGCCAGATTAGTAGCCAAAGGCTACACACAACAAGCAGGTGTGGATTTTAAGGACACTTTCTCTCCAGTGGCTAAGCTAACCACTGTTAGAGTTCTACTTTCCCTTGCGACCATCAAGAATTGGCATCTTTTGCAGCTTGGATGTTAATAATGCATTTTTAAATGGAGATCTCTTTGAAGAAGTTTACATGGACTTGCCCTTGGGATACCAAGTTAAGGGGGAGGGTCTTGTGTGCAGATTGAATAAATCAATCTATGGTCTAAGACAAGCTTCACGCCAATGGTTCAACAAGTTTTCCACTTCCATTGTACAGTTGGGTTTCACACAATCCAAGTGTGATTACAGCCTCTTCACTACTGGTTCAGGTAACACCTTTGTGGCTTTACTGGTTTATGTCGATGACATAATCATAGCTGGGCCTAATAATTCTGCCATTCATGAGGTGCAAAAGACACTGCAGTAATTCGTTCAAACTCAAAGTGTTGGGAAACTTGAAGTATTTTCTTGGGTTAGAAATTGCGAGATCAAAGCAAGGGATCTACTTATCTCAAAGAAAATACACCTTATCTCTTCTAGATGACACTGGTTTTTTGGATAGCAAACCTAACAATCTTCCTATGGATCCAAATCTAAAACTCAGTGCCTTAGATGGTGATCCACTACCTGATTCTGGCCAGTATCGAAGACTGATTGGAAGGCTCCTATACTTGACCATTTCGAGACCAGATATCAGCTTTGCTGTCAACAAGTTGAGCCAATATATGTCAGCCCCCAGAACATCTCATCTAGATGCAGTACATCAATTGCTGAGGTATCTCAAGTCTACTCCTGGCACAGGACTTTTATTCTCTGCAACATCTGCATTATCCTTAAAAGCCTATGCAGATTCGGATTGGGGCAATTGTCCTGACACAAGAAGATCCACAACTGGTCAATGTATATTTTTAGGCGAATCCCTCATCTCTTGGAAGTCAAAGAAGCAGCACGTAGTGTCAAGATCCTCAGCAGAAGCCGAATATCGAGCACTTGCTAGTGCTGCCAGTGAAGTGCAGTGGTTAACCACCTTGTTAAAGGATTTTGACATCACAATTGGACCTACACTTCTATTCTGTGACAGCCAATCAGCAATTCATCTAGCCACCAATCCCATCTTCCATGAAAGGTCGAAACATATTGAAATTGACTGCCACTTCATACGGGAAAAAGTTCTAAATGGCATTATCAGATTAGTTCATGTCAAGTCTGCTCACCAACTTGCAGATCTTCTAACAAAGCCTGTGACAGCTCCCATCTTTGCTACTTTGATGTCCAAGTTGGGTATCAAGGATATATACCTTCCAACTTGAGGGGGAGTATTAGACTCAATGTATTTAATCTGTTAGTTAGTTAGTTAAGTCAGTTAGTTGGTTAGTTAGTTGGCCAATTCTGTTATGGTAGTTATTCTGTTATGGTAGTTACCTCATGGCTACATACTCTTATATTATATATCTGTGGAGCTCTGCACATTGCAACTCACCTTTCAAGCAAAATTCATTCTCATTCTTCATCATAATTACTGATTCCAGCAGTCTTAATACTATGTTCTTTGATGATTCTGAGAATCTCCTCAACAATATGCAATGAGCTTTGTAAGTATTAACTTGTTTTAATTGAATTTATTTATGTATGATCATTGACTATGAATGAAATGAATTAATGTTGAATTATTAACTATGAATACTATAAGAATAGGACTAGTTTATCTTATATATCTGTCTGTGTATGTATTACATTAACCACAAATATGTATTCTAATGACAAAAGCATTTGATTATTTGTTTAACTCACAGTGTTGGAGCTGCTAGAGTTAAAAATGTCTGCGCCGCCTTCACAAATGTTTGTGAGGCTCAGAACCTGGAAGGGTGAGTTCTAACATATTCTCTCCCTTCTTCTCCAATTTAGCTCTGTTAAATCTTAAACCATGCACATTAAGCTATTCACTTATTGCTTCAGCATTCATATCTCAAATCTTGCCAATTATTTCCTTATTACATTGCTTGCATTACAAAATACATTCATTGATTCATTGGTCCTAAATTTTGTCCGGCGGTCAAGTCAATAGGACTTTATGTAATTTCTGAAGCTTCAACAAGCTTCTAGAAGTCTATTTGATAAAATACTTCAAGTGCAAATTACATCTTTGATTTGTGAGATAGTGTCTCTTTCAAGTTCATCTAAATGCCAGAATGCTTTGGTGTGCACTATGTATGTGGATACCTATATAGTATTTATCCCTCCCCTCTTCTGCAACACACAGTTTCTCTGGCATTTTGACTTGGAGACCTCCACTCCATTTCTCCGAGGTTCCTGATTTTAGCTTTACTTTGAAGGAAGCATTCTCTGAAAAGTTTTTTTTAACCTGAATTCCCTAAATATTTTTTGTTTTAATCATTTTTGATAACTTTTATAATACACTTCCTAAATTCTGAAGTGACACTAAGATTCTTGTGTAAAATAATTCTACCATTCCGTGATAAAAAATGGCAAAAGGGTAACATGTATAGATTTTTGTTTTTGGGTGGGTGGTAATATGTATAGTTTAGAAGTATCCTAATTTCTTCAATCTGTATTTTTATAATAAATTAGGAGCCATATACTTGCAGAGTGCACAGTCACTTCATGTTTTGAGTATTGCTTATATGGACAAGAATTTGTAGTGATTTGGCAATTGATGGGCTTATCTTCCAGTTGCGTCCTGTCTTTAGTTTGGGCACTGTTTTCTTTCCCAAGTCTCGTATATATATATAATTGAAAGGAGGTCCAAAACAAGTATTTTCTGAATACCAAATTGAAAGGAGGAACAAGACAAGTATTTTCTGAATTGCTTGTGTTATTTTCACACAGCATAGAGGTATTCTATTTATACACTAGAAGAATTAAATACAACTGATAATTACAAGACAAATAAATGAGGCACCTATTTCCTATAGACATTTCCTAATTTCATGACTAGAGAATACATGAACCTCATTAATTTACAATGGCTATTTCATAAACTATTAATGACAGTCCATGAACCTTTGGACAGTGGATTCCAACATTAATGACAGTCCATGAACCTTTGGACGGTGGATAATCTTTGGACGGTGGATTCCAACACTCCCCCTCAAGCTAGGGAGTGGATATCAATCATTCCCAGCTTACAAGTAAGTTGGTTGAATCGATCCATTGACAAACCCTTTGTTAACACATCTGCTAGCTACTGCCCAGAAGGAATGTAGGTTGTTGTTATCAATCCACTATCCAACTTTTCCTTGATGAAGTGTCGATCTATCTCAATGTGTTTTGTCTTGTCATGCTGAACAGGATTATGAGCAATACTGATAGCCGATTTATTATCACAAAACAATTCCATAGGACCTTCACACTTTATCTTCAAGTCATCGAGCATAATTTTCATCAACAACAGTTCACAGATTCCTTGTGCCATAGCTCTAAATTCTGCCTCTGCGCTTGATCGAGCCCCTACATTTTGTTTCTTACTTCTCCACGTAACAAGGTTCCCACATAGGAACATGCAATAGCCTGATATGGATCTTCTATCACTTACTGAACCTGCATAGTCTGCATCTGTATAAGCCTCCATAGTCAAGTTTCCACCTTTTTTGAACAAGAGTCCTCTTCCTGGAGTAGCTTTGAGATACTTCAGTATACGTTCTCTGACTTGTAAGTGTCTCTCCTCGGATCATGCATGAATTGACTCACAACACTGACCGCATATGCTAGATCTGGTCTAGTGTGTGCCAAGTAAATCAACTTCCCCACAAGTCTCTGGTATTGGATTTTGTCTACCTTGGCACTCTCCTCTTAAGTGCTCATCCTGTGATTTTGCTCGATGGGAACACCTGTAGGTTTACATCCAAGTTTCCCTGGTTTCTTCAAAAGATCAAGCACATACTTCCTTTGAGAGATGAAAATGCCTTGTTTTGAGTAGGCCACTTCAATCCCCAAGAAATACTTCAGTTTCCCAAGGTCCTTCATCTCAAATTCTGCAAATAATTTTTCCTTAAGCAGTTGTCTCTCAACTAGGTCATCTCCTGTAATAATTATATCGCCAACATAAACAAGAAGTACAGTCAGTTTTCCTCCTTGTGAATGTTTGAAGAAAAGTGTATGATCTCCTTGGCTTTGCTTGTAACCCAGCAACACCATAGTTTTTGTAAATCTTCCACACCATGCTCGGGGAGACTGTTTTAGCCCATATAAAGCCTTCCTCAATCTGCAAACTTTGTTTGTTCCACTTGTGGGACCAAACCCTGGGGGAATCTCCATGTACACCTCCTCCTCTAAGTCTCCATGCATGAAAGCATTTTTGACATCAAACTGGTGTAGTTCCCATCCAGAGTAGGCAAAGAAGAGGGAGTAAATTACTAAGCAGTGTTCATCTTTGCCACTGGAGCAAATATCTCCTCATAATCAATGCCGTAGGTCCGAGTGTATCCCTTTACCACTAGTCTTGCTTTATACTGTCTAGGGTATCATCCGACCGGTAGATTGCTACGGTGTAGATCCATCTACTCCCCACTCGGTCTCTTTTCTTTTGGTTTCTCAACAATTTCCCATGTTCCATTTCTTTCCGAGCTTGCATCTCCTCATTCATGGCTTGAGCCCAATTCTTATCCTTCAATGCTTCTTGTCTTGTTCTAGAGATTCGATAGAGTCAATGGTCGCAATAAAGCTTTGGTCTTTGCAAAGAAAGGTTTGTGGCGGAAACAAAGTTGGAAATAGGGTACTTAGCACAAGATCTTTTCCCTATTCTTAATGCAATAGGTAAGTCATCATCAATGTTAGGATCACAATTATCCAAAGTAATAGGTTCAGAATGAATGAAAGGAATAGATTCAACATGAATGGGACTAGTGTTTTCAGTACTTACCATGGGTTCAGATATTTGGGGTTGCGGTTGGACCAAGGAGGGGTGTTTCTTCCTTTGATAGACCAGTTTTGGCGAGCTTGCTCTAGTATGAGGAGCTAATTCCTGTGTATCAGAGGGCATATCAGAAGATTGGAGCAAGGGAATATTGCTTTCTGGAAAGATCTCAGCTTCCAAATCAGAAGTATTATTCTCCCCCCGGAGCCGAGAGGAACGGAAGTATGACTGATTTTCTTGGAAGGTGACGTCCATGGAGACATACACTCGATGAGAGGCAGGGTGATAACATTTGTATCCCTTCTTGTCAGGGGCATAACCAATGAACACGCATTTAATAGCACGAGGGTCAAGTTTGCCCCGATGCTGACGATGGACATGAACAAAAGCAACACAACCAAAAACACGAGATTCAAGACTTTGCATAATAGGAACAGATGGAAAAAATGTTTTCATGACATGAACAGGACTCAAACCACCAAGGATTCTACAGGGTATTCTATTTATTAGATAAGCAGCAGTTAAAACAGCTTCCCTCCAATATGACTTTGGAATTGACATTTAGAATAACAATGCCCTAGTCATTTCAAGTAAGTGTCTGTTTTTTCTTTCAGCAACCCCATTCTGTTGGGGAGTATCAACACATGTGAGTTCATGAATAATACATCGTTCTTTAAGAAAGGTAGAAAGACTTTGATCGACATATTCTCTACCATTATCAGACCTCAAGCGCTTAATAGTTTTTCCAAATTGAGTATGAATCATATGATAAAACTGAGTGAATAATTTGTAAACTTCAGATTTATATTTCATCAGGAATATCCAAGTGACACGAGTGCAATCATCAATGAAAGAAACAAACCATTTTGCACCAGAAATATTAGGAATGGTAGCAGGACCCCAAACATCAGTATGAATAAGAGAAAAAGGTTCATCACTTTTCTTAGCACTTGAAGGAAAGCTTACCTGATGATGTTTGGAAAATTCACAAACTTCACATTGAAAGGACTCAACCAATTCATTCAAAAACAAAGAAAGAAACACGGACTTAAGTAGAGTGAATGGGGGATGCCCAAGACGATTATGTTGGAGCCAAATTTGTGAGGAACAAGACTTGGATTGATGACAGGAATGTTGCAACTTCACACCAGATCCACCTGAAGTTTCCATCTCAAGGTAGTACAACCCTCCCCGTTCCTTGGCAACTCCAATAATCTTCCTCGTAGTAATGTCCTAGAATACACAATGAGAAGGGAAAAATGTTACAGCGCAATTAAGGTCTTTGGTAAGTTTATATATAGAAAGAAGGTTAGATGACAGCTTAGGAACATGAAGCACATTTTGCAAATTTAGAAAAGGACTAAGTTTAACGTTACCAAATCCTGCAACTGATGTATGAGAGCCATCGGCTACAGTTATGTGATGACTACCCATGTGGATTTGATAGGATGAAAAATGAGAAGAACCAAAGGTCATGTGATCGGTGGCTCCAGAATCAATAATCCAAAAATCCTCGGGGACAGTACTAGAAGCATGGGAAAATAAAGAACATAGATTCTTACCATTTACACCATTTGAAGAAGTGCGAGGCTGCTTACTAGAGTAATGGGTGATAGTTGAGATGTTGGTAATCTCAGTGTTAGACATGATGGTTGGGTGTGATAACAACCAAGAGTGCGATGAAGGTATAAAAAACACAAGCTGCAATGAAGGCAGCAACAAAGAAGAGGGTTTGCGGTGAAGATGACTTTGGGTATTGTAACTAAGAAAGATAAAGCACAATGAAGGTGCTGAACATATAATGAAGGCACAAGACAAAACAGGTCCTGCAATGAAGGCAAGGCACCTAAGGTCACTCAACAATGAAGGCTGAGGCAGCGGAAAAGCAAAGGCAGAGACTCCCAGGGTCGGGAGCTTTGATACCAAATTGAAAGGAGGTACAAAACAAGTATTTTCTGAATACCAAATTGAAAGGAGGAACAAAACAAGTATTTTCTGAATTGCTTGTGTTACTTTCACACAGCATAAAGGTATTCTATTTATACACTAGAAGAATTAAATACAACTGATAATTACAAGACAAATAACTGAGGCACCTATTTCCTATAGACATTTCCTAATTTCATGACTAGAGAATACATGAACCTCATTAATTTACAATGGCTATTTACTAAACTATTAATGACAGTCCATGAACCTTTGGACGGTGGATTCCAACATTAATTACAGTCCATGAACCTTTAAACGGTGGATAGTCTTCGGACGGTGGATTCCAACATATATAGTGCCCCAGTCATCGGAACAGTGACGACTGTGGCTACTATGTTCTGAAGTTTATCAATCAATGATATCATCATTCAGAATCAAATGCAAATCCCAACCACGATATTTGATTTCAGTTTTAGCTTATATAAATTAATTACTTAGAAATGATCATTTTAATTTGATTTAATTTCCATTTTGCGGTATTTTCCTGAATGTAAAAGCATCATATACTCCGATGATCAACTTACTCAACTTAAAGACGAGTGGTGTCGTTATGTGGTTATGAATTTTATCAACAATTGAAGGATACGACATACTGATAACTCTTAGAAATAAGAGTTATTTTTATCTTTTTAACTAAATCATTGTGTTTGTTTTGAGTAATTTAGGAAAGATAAAGTGGAGTTTTGATCTGATAAGCAGATAATTGAGTTGAAGTGATAATTGCTGAAAAAGTTGTTTAATTTTGGAAATCTCATAGTTGGAAAGATGATTGAAGTGTGAGCAGGAAAAACAGGTATTAAAGTGAAAGGAACTGATCTGGAATTGCTTTGGAATGCTGCAGCTTCTGGGAAGGGAATTACTACAAGACAAAATAATGTCAGCTCAGCACATTTTCACTAGAGGACAAAAGGCCTGCAGCGCTGTCCAAAAAGGAAGAAAGAGAAAATACAAGGCATCCACTGTGTGTACTTGGGAATTGGGCCAAGGAGTATTTTAATATTTGAATTTTTTGTAAAGCCCAAAAAGGAGGCATGAGAGAGAATGTAAAAACCCTATTTGGGGAGCTAGTACAAAAGGTGAGAGGTCAGACTCCTTTGAGGGCAGGAGGGTACAGAGTACAGCAGCCACCATCTGTCATCTTTGTCCTCTCTGTAATTAGTTTACGTTTATGCCTAATATTGCTTTTATTATGTTCATTTTTGTCTTTAAGCTCATTATGAGCTAATTTCCCTTAGTTAGGAACTATGAATTTGTAATCAATACTTGTGGGTGATTTATGCAAATGATGTTACTCATTTTCCTCTTCTCTGTGTAAATGTTTATTTTAGTTTGGATTGATCAACTAAGCTAAGATATTAGCTAGCTAAGTTTGGAAAAATTTAGTTAGTGGACTTGTTTAGAGGATAAAGATTAAACAACTGATTGAAAAATTAATTGTGTTAAATGAGCTAGAAATAATAGCCTTCAAGTCTTTAAGTAGCTGGACGTGCTTAACCTTTATCTGAGTGAATTTAATATGAAGTTAGAAATAAGAAGCATTTAATGAAACTCAGTTGTTACAGCTGGAAAGCAAATTTTATTTCCTGGACTAAATGTTGTAGCATCCTGAAGCATAAATTATCCTGAAGTTAAGATTACAGAGGAGTAGATTCCTAGCTGTCACCCATTTCTGTTTGACAACTCTCATTTATTTTTTTTACCATTCTACAAATTACAATTACTGCCTGACACTTACTCACACTCCTTTTTACTTTACATGTTTAAATCACTCTTTATTTTATTAAGCTAAGTGGAAAAAGTTAAAAGTAGAATTTATATTCAAATCATTTCAATCCTCGTGAGAACGATCTCTATTCACATTTTATTACTTGTATGATTGTGTTCACTTGCACACCCTGCACATATTCATAAAATATGACAACACATACTCTGATATTATGCTAGCTAGTGTCTCTCCTATTGTATTAGACTTGTGTGTATGTGCAAGTGATATGTATATGTGTCTTATGCAGGACGACAATAAGGATTTTGTACTATCAGACAGAAGATGGAAGCCATATGCACAAATTGTTTAGAATTACTAGTGTGTTGATTAGCTTGTATACATTGTTAGTAGCTCGTGGTTATTGTCTAGTGTAGTTTAACGACCTTTTGGTTTAAGGACTTAAATATTAGAATTGGTTATGTGTAACTGCTACTGTGAATTATGTTAAAGTATATTAGTTAATTGTTTATATATATGCATGATTTTGATGTTTGGTTTGGTTAATTTATATATACTTACCAATATTGTATGTAAGCTTTGTAAATTATATATATGTGTGTACCTAAATGCAGCGTTACTGTGAATTGTTGAGTGCAGGTGGGAAATGTAGAAAAACAAATGGAATAATAATTTAAAAAAAAAGGGAATAGATAGCGCTTCCTTAAAGAAACATCGCCTAAAGTTAAAAATAGACAACGTTTCCTTAAGAAAGCGCTATCTATTGTATACTTTAGACAACACTTCCTTGAGAAAGCGTTGTCTAAATTATACAATAAAGCGATATCTATTGTATACTTTAGACAACGCTTTCTCAAGGAAGCGCTACCTATTCCCACTTTCAATAGCGCTTTTTTAAGTGTTGTATATTTCTTTCAGCTTCAGTAATTGGTGAATAGATAGCGCTTGTAAGTGCTACTAAAGTCAAAAAAAGCGCTATTAAAGCCCTTTTCTGTAGTAGTGTCATGCCAAAAACAACTGCCTGGAGCGGATAGTTCAGCCTCAAGAAGCAGTGGCCGGTTGTGGAGTAACGCTGGCCATGGAGGCTCCTTCCCAACACCAAGAAGATGAAGCAGAAGACAGCAAATTTGGCCCATGGATGATAGTGGAGCATAGATCTCGAAAGAAACCTGGCGCAGGCCCCGTTGGTAACATGACTAGTAATGAGAAAATGGGTGATGCCGAGAAAAAGGATGAAGCCTCAGGCAGTGTGTCATCTATCAACGCTAATGGGAGTGAAACTATTGAGACAAAAAAAGGAAAGCAGAAGGAAAAAGGTCAGGAGTTGACCTCGGGGACAGTTGACCCTAACAACACAAAGAAAGCAAAAGGTTCCCAAAACCCTAGTGAAAGGACTTTTGTGCCTTGTGGACAATTGAGAAGAGAGAAAAATAAAACATCCCTCAGCTTGTCAGAATGGGATGATAAAATACTTTCTGCCAATTCTATGAAGGAAAAGGGTTCCTACTCCCAAGAGAAACCTGCACCTACGGCAGGTGGGACCCAATAGGGTTGTACCCTTTTGAACCAACCCAAGGAAGTTTCACCAAAAGCCACCCACAAAAATAAGCCCCACCTAAAGACCATGCATGTAGATTCTCTTCCCGAGCCTGTGCATAAGGCTCCCTTGGAAGCAAACAACCTCCTCCTTTTCGAAAATACCCCTATGGATACCACCTTGGAATCCCACCATGCTACCTCGGACATGGACATGGGAGACCTGCAGCACCCAAAGCCTTCGGACCTGGTCCAAGTGTTGGACCCCATGGAAACCCTTGAGTCCGTTAGCCATATTGAAAAGGTCAAGTCTGATGTTGATTTGGTCCAATCTGGAGACCATAGCCCTACAATGGCCATCTGATCCTTATGGGATCTTCTCTTTTTCTCCTACTTGTTTTAATGATTATTCTAAGCTGGAATGTTAGATGGGCCCGTGGTAGTGTTTTTGGTAGTGTTTTCCGCATGATGATTGCCTCTAAAAACCCAGATGTGGCCATTATCCAGGAGCCTAAGTGTAGTGGACCGAGAGGCCTTTCTACTATTCAGATACTGGGTTTCAGAAACCATATCATCAGTGATGCTAGGGGTTTTACGGGGGGGCATCCGGGTTCTATGGAATAGGATTGACCTAACCATGAACACCATTTGTCTCCATGACCAGTTCGTGCATCTGGAAGTGCAAGTTGGTAGGGACAGACCTTGGTTCTTAACTGCTATTTACGCCTCTCCTAGAGAGCCTGAGCATAGAGCTCTCTGGGATGAGGTTTTGAACCTCAACATTCCTATGGAGAGCTTTTGGCTGTTATTGGGTGGCTTCAACACCATTGCTAAGCCTAACGAGCAGAAGGGTGGTGCCCCCTGCAACCTTCGCAAATGTCAAGAGTTCTAAGTTTGGATGAATAGATGCAATCTCCTTGATATAGGGTTTGTTGGTACCCGCTACACTTGGAGAGGTCTCAAGTGGGAGAAAAGAGATAGGGTTTTCAAAAGATTGGATAGAGCTCTGAGTAATGCAAGATGGAGAATGAGATTTCATGAGGCTATTGTTAACATCCTTCATAGGGTGTGATGAGTGTGATTTTACCTCATTTTCCATGTACATTTCTGCATGCATTTGCATATAGTTAGGCCAATTTAGTGTTGATTTTGTATAGTTTTTCCTTTGGAACGGATGAGGTGGTTTCTGGTGTTGTTTTGCAGGATTTAATGGAAAAATGCCCAGAAATCAGCCTTGGTGGAGCTTGGATGAAAAAGAGCTTAAAAGTGAAGAAATTGGGCCAAGCAGAGAGTATCACTTGGCGTGATGGCCTCCTCACGGCCGTGAGGGAGCAAAGAGTGAAGAAAGAATTGAGCCATAAGTCGGGAAGTCATCACGGCCTAGCCGTGATGGCTATCACGGCCGTGACCGCTAGTTGGAAAAGTCGAAGCGATCACGGCCTAGCCGTGATGGCTAGCACGGCCGTGATGAATAAGTGAATGAAGAGGCGCCCAAGTCAGAAACCATCACGGCCTGGCCGTGATGGCTGTCACGGCCGTGACGGGCGACGGACCTATAAATAAACATGCACTGAACAGAATTAGGGGGAACTTCTAACCTAAATAATCCGCACTTGGAGGCAGGCTGAGGCTGGTGGCTGGAGAGGGTTTCTACCCAAAAAGGGGGGCGTTTTCTCTGCTCTTGGATGGAGAGAAGATTGGAGGAAGCTTGTCTATGAGTGTTCTTCATCCCTTCTCTTTTTCCTTTTTGTATTTCCTTATCATGAGTAGTTAAATCCCCATTGTTGGGGTTAGATGTAACTTTTCTGAACTTGTTGTAATTGATTTGGTATTGTAATACAAGTTTCTATTTCGTTATGAGCATGTGATTCTGTGTTTAATGCTTTCCTTGGATTAGCTACCCATAGGAATGATTTGTTGCTTTGATAGATGACTGGAAGGTTGGTATTAAGGCATGCTCATGAATCATATGCCAAGTAGGTCAAGAATCTAGACATAGGTGTTGGCTGCTTGCAATCTTATAAGTCTTAACTTAATGCAAAATCTCAAGTTATTCCACCTAAGACATTAGGGTTGAATTTGGGGTTTTAGGCTCAATGCACCTAAGACATTAGGCTTGAGTACTTTAGAAAAGGCTTGATTGGCATAATTGAATTAGGACTTGTGTTAATTACCATTTCATTGCAACTAAGGGAGGATTAGTGTAGTCTAACCCTGACAATTCTAACCACATCCCTATTTGCGTACCAAGTGTTTGACAAAATTACAAAAAGACAAAAATATTTTATTTCTTTAGTTTTAATCTCTCATATTTTAGATTAGTCTAGATAGTTTTTGAATTTGCGAATTGGTAATTGACATCCAATCCCTGTGGATACGATAACCGGTCTCACCACCGTATTACTTGATTGCGACGAGGTGCACTTGCCTTTAATTATATTTCTAAAAATACAAGCATCAAGTTTTTGGAAAGGTGATGAGTGTGATTTTACCTCATTTTCCATGTACATTTCTGCATGCATTTGCATATAGTTAGGCCAATTTAGTGTTGATTTTGTATAGTTTTTCCTTTGGAACAGATGAGGTGGTTTCTGGTGTTGTTTTGCAGGATTTAATGGAAAAATGCCCAGAAATCAGCCTTGGTGGAGCTTGGATGAAAAAGAGCTTAAAAGTGAAGAAATTGGGCCAAGCAGAGAGTATCACGGCCTGGCCGTGATGGCCCTCACGGCCGTGAGGGAGCAGTAGCTGAAGAAAGAATTGAGCCATAAGTCGAAGGCTGTCACGGCCTAGCCGTGATGGCTATCACGGCCGTGACCTGCTAGTTGGAAAAGTCGAAACGATCACGGCCAGCCGTGATGGCTATCACGGTAGTGATGAATAAGTGAATGAAGAGGCGCCCAAGTCGAAACCATCACGGCCTGGCCGTGATGGTCATCCACGCCGTGACGGGCGACGGACCTATAAATAAACCTGAACTGAACAGAATTAGGGGGAACTTCTAACCTAAATAATCTGCACTTGGAGGCAGGCTGAGGCTGGTGGCTGGAGAGGGTTTCTACCCAAAAAGGGGGCGTTTTCTGCTCTTGGATGGAGAGAAGATTGGAGGAAGCTTGTCTATGAGTGTTCTTCATCCCTTCTCTTTTTCCTTTTTGTATTTCCTTATCATGAGTAGTTAAATCCCCATTGTTGGGGTTAGATGTAACTTTTCTGAACTTGTTGTAATTGATTTGGTATTGTAATACAAGTTTCTATTTCGTTATGAGCATGTGATTCTGTGTTTAATGCTTTCCTTGGATTAGCTACCCATAGGAATGATTTGTTGCTTTGATAAATGACTGGAAGGTTGGTATTAAGGCATGCTCATGAATCATATGCCAAGTAGGTCAAGAATCTAGGCATAGGTGTTGGCTGCTTGCAATCTTATAAGTCTTAACTTAATGCAAAATCTCAAGTTATTCCACCTAAGACATTAGGGTTTAATTTGGGGTTTTAGGCTCAATGCACCTAAGACATTAGGCTTGAGTACTTTAGAAAAGGCTTGATTGGCATAATTGAATTAGGACTTGTGTTAATTACCATTTCATTGCAACTAAGGGAGGATTAGTGTAGTCTAACCCTGACAATTCTAACCACATCCCTATTTGCGTACCAAGTGTTTGACAAAATTACAAAAAGACAAAAATATTTTATTTCTTTAGTTTTAATCTCTCATATTTTAGATTAGTCTAGATAGTTGTTGAATTTGCGAATTGGTAATTGACATCCAATCCCTGTGGATACGATAACCGGTCTCACCACCGTATTACTTGATTGCGACGAGGTGCACTTGCCTTTAATTATATTTCTAAAAATACAAGCATCAAGTTTTTGGCGCCGTTGCCGGGGATTGGTTTTGTCAATATCATTAGTAACAAATGAGACAACTAGTTTAGACATTTTTTATTTTATTTTTCTGTATATATTTGATATCTTTCTTTTGTTAGTTTTGTATATATTTGTTTTTGTCTTTCTTTGATCTTGGGCTTAAATGTTTGTGAGGTGAAAATTGATTAGATAGGATCATGGACTACAATTGGTATCAACCACCTGATGCAGAATTGGAGATATCTGAGTTGCAGCTGCGGGTAGATATGCTGCAATTAGCCGTAAAAATCCAACAAGTGAGTAATGAGCTGTCAAGGGCACAAATCTCTCCTCCACCAATGGTAGGTTGTTCTGAATGGGGAAATCAATTTCCCAACACTTCTACTCCATGGTGGGGGAACCCTCCAAATAACACTTTGATGGATGAAGGGGAACATTGGGAATCTTCCACACCTTGGTATGATGAGCCATCCCCATTGGAAGTTGTTTGGGAGAACTTCAAATCTGCATTCCCAGTCGAGGTTGAGCAACCTATCCCGGATAGTCAACCTCACTTAGAGGCTGTTTTGGAGAACTTCATGGCAACAACAATGGAAGAATTAAAGAATCAAGAAGATGCCATTCGAAGTCTCGGGGTACGTATTGAGGAACTCTCTAACCTTCTGTCCAAAATGCCAAATGAGGACTTGATGGATGATGATGAAGATGATGCAATGATGGATGAGGAGGAAGAAGAAGAAGTGGGAGCAACCGAGTCAAGAAGTGAAGACCCTGTTTTGGAGAACATAGTTGCACCACTCCCCATTGAACCCTTGACTAAAGAGCCTGAAAGGAAGAGGCATTTGGAGGATAGCTATGTCACCATGCTCGGGGATGATGAAGAACTTGTGAAATTAAATGATGCTATTGGCCCCTATGCATGTGTGGAATGTGATGGGAGAAACACTTGTGTGGTTTGTGCGGAGATTTCTGCATATTTGGAAGGTGATGAATTTGGCAATGCTGAGAGTGGAGATTGTACGAAGCCAGAACAGCATCAATGATCCTCTCGATTTGTTTGCCACCTCATATTTTAAAGCAGTCAACAATGGAGTTCATGCCTCTACCTGAGGTTGAACCCCATTTTTATTGGGAAGATTTTATGGATAAAGGGGTCATCTTTGACCCGAGTGGAATTGAAAAGCGCTTCCCATTTGAAGAAGTCGGCATGAATTTCGAGTGCTCACTTCCACATTTTTGCTGCAAATCGTGGGATCCAGGTGAAGGATCTCACATGGTTAGCATTCCTTGGTCCTTATACCACAGGTTATGGGATCCAGGTGGATGCTTCTTGATGAGTCAAGCTAGTGACGTTAAAGAAGCGCTTATTGGGTGGCAACCCAACTTTTCTTAACCCTCCTCTTTAGTTAATTTTGTTTTTGCTTTAACCTCTTGAATAATTTGAGAAGCTCAAGAGGTTTGTTAATAATTTTGTTAAGTGTCTTCAGATTTTGAATAAAGGAAGGAGAAAAAGAGCAGGGAGAAACAAAGCCAAAAAGCATGTGAGCCAACACCTGCTACCACCTTGGTAAGCCGTTCCATTTTTCCTTTGTTTTATTTTATTTTTCTTTCCCCTCTCCAACTTGATTGTTTACATTGGGGACAATGTAAATCTTTAAGCTTGGGGTAGGGGTAATCTTTTTGCTTGCATTGTAAATATTGCATTCATATAGGCTTAAGTTTGCATGATCGCATGATTCGGTTACCCCTGCTTAGATTGAGCTTATGATTGTGAGAACTAAGTGCCAATTAAATTGTGATAGTGGATTTTTGAACCCAATTCTGTTTATTCTTGTGATATGGCTGCAAATGAATATGCTTGAGATGATTTCGGATAGTTGATGATTAGCATATTTTCTTTAGACTTGTGTTCTTCACTGGTTCTTGAACTGATAAATGTGAGCTTTTGAGCCATTAGGGGGTACTCACAAAATCTGCCCCCATTCTTTGTGTAGAGTGTTATTCCTCTTGGTTTGTTTTCTCTAGAACTTGACTTAAAACCATTTTGAAGCTTAGAAAATTTTTGGAAACATTTTTGAAAATGATTGAGGCAATAGGTATTTTTCTGGCCTTCTGAGTTTTGAATGATGAAATGCTACCCCTTAGTTGCCCAATTTTGAGCCTGAATGAATACAATGCTTTTCTTGGTGCCCTGAAAAATTTTGATACATATACTTGATAAGGGACCTTCTAAAGTATCACAAAAAGGGTGAAAAAGGTAGTTGAAAGTTTGGGATAAGAATAAAAAAAAAAAAATCTTGATTTGAAAAATTTCCCCTTCTCCAAATAAAAGAAAAAAAAAAAGAAAAGAAAAAGAAAAGAAAAATAAATAGAGAAGGGATAAAAAAAAATAATAAAAAGAAAAAGAAAGAAAAGAAGGGTGGAAAAATGTATTGAAAACCCAAGAAGGTATTTTAGAAGGTTTCTTGTGTTGAAATGTTTGATACTTGGTTTAGCCTTTTGAAATATCCCTTTCTTGTTATCCCCACCTAAAGATTAATCCCATGGCTACGTTACAACCAAATAAAGACCTCTTGATTCTTAGGTGTTTTCATAAATAAAGTGGAGATTTGGTTGATAGTCAAGCATATGGTAGGGATCATTCCTTGAGGAAAATGGAGCGAATTGTTATATATACTTGAACATTTGAGTGAGTGAGGCAAGAAAGAGAGCCAAGCAAGTAAACAAGCTTGGGGTGAGCTTCAAGTGAGCAAGAGTGTCCGAATCAGTGAGAATGTGAGTCTAGGAAACTTAAGCCCCTAATTGGACTTGAATTGATTGTCTCTTGCTGAAATTGTTTGAATTGCCTGTTACTTGGATCATTTTACTCGGGTTCTTGGTTCACTATCCATGTTTTGACTGTTTATCTCTTTGGGCCTTAGTTTTTGCTTGAGGACAAGCAAAGTCTTAAGCTTGGGGTGATTTGATGAGTGTGATTTTACCTCATTTTCCATGTACATTTCTGCATGCATTTGCATATAGTTAGGCCAATTTAGTGTTGATTTTGTATAGTTTTTCCTTTGGAACGGATGAGGTGGTTTCTGGTGTTGTTTTGCAGGATTTAATGGAAAAATGCCCAGAAATCAGCCTTGGTGGAGCTTGGATGAAAAAGAGCTTAAAAGTGAAGAAATTGAGCCAAGCAGAGAGTATCACGGCCTGGCCGTGATGGCCCTCACGGCCGTGAGGGAGCAGTAGCTGAAGAAAGAATTGAGCCATAAGTCAGAAGCTGTCACGGCCTAGCCGTGATGGCTATCACGGCCGTGACCTGCTAGTTGGAAAAGTCAGAAACGATCACGGCCTAGCCGTGATGGCTATCACGGCCGTGATGAATAAGTGAATGAAGAGGCGCCCAAGTCAGAAACCATCACGGCCTGGCCGTGATGGCTGTCACGGCCGTGACGGGCGACGGACCTATAAATAAACCTGCACTGAACAGAATTAGGGGGAACTTCTAACCTAAATAATCTGCACTTGGAGGCAGGCTGAGGCTGGTGGCTGGAGAGGGTTTCTACCCAAAAAGGGGGGCGTTTTCTCTGCTCTTGGATGGAGAGAAGATTGGAGGAAGCTTGTCTATGAGTGTTCTTCATCCCTTCTCTTTTTCCTTTTTGTATTTCCTTATCATGAGTAGTTAAATCCCCATTGTTGGGGTTAGATGTAACTTTTCTGAACTTGTTGTAATTGATTTGGTATTGTAATACAAGTTTCTATTTCGTTATGAGCATGTGATTCTGTGTTTAATGCTTTCCTTGGATTAGCTACCCATAGGAATGATTTGTTGCTTTGATAGATGACTGGAAGGTTGGTATTAAGGCATGCTCATGAATCATATGCCAAGTAGGTCAAGAATCTAGACATAGGTGTTGGCTGCTTGCAATCTTATAAGTCTTAACTTAATGCAAAATCTCAAGTTATTCCACCTAAGACATTAGGGTTTAATTTGGGGTTTTAGGCTCAATGCACCTAAGACATTAGGCTTGAGTACTTTAGAAAAGGCTTGATTGGCATAATTGAATTAGGACTTGTGTTAATTACCATTTCATTGCAACTAAGGGAGGATTAGTGTAGTCTAACCCTGACAATTCTAACCACATCCCTATTTGCGTACCAAGTGTTTGACAAAATTACAAAAAGACAAAAATATTTTATTTCTTTAGTTTTAATCTCTCATATTTTAGATTAGTCTAGATAGTTGTTGAATTTGCGAATTGGTAATTGACATCCAATCCCTGTGGATACGATAACCGGTCTCACCACCGTATTACTTGATTGCGACGAGGTGCACTTGCCTTTAATTATATTTCTAAAAATACAAGCATCAGGGTGCATTCAGATCACCACCCCTTTGTTTATCCTTGGTGGCTGATCATAACCACCAGGGGGAAAAGCCTTTTCGTTTTTTAGCTGCTTGGACACTCCATGATCAATTCAACTCAGTGATTCATGGGAACTGGAATGGGGGTGCCTGTTTGAACTAGAACCTTTCGAACCTCTCGGCTAGTTTACAGAACTGGAATAGGGATGTTTTTGGAAGTGTCTTTAAGGAGAAAAAAATTCCTATTCGAAGACTTAATGGGATTCAAGCCTCGGCCCAATACGGCTCAAACCCTTTCCTTGATATATTGGAGAAAACTCTCAGGAATCAACTGGACCTTATCTTGGACCGTGAAGAGCTTATCTGGCTCCAAAAGTCTCGAAGAGACTGGATAAAGGATGGAGACAGAAACACGAGATTCTATCATGCTAAGACTATCACGAGGTGAAGGAAGAATAAAATCCTTGCCTTTCGTTCGGAAGAGGGTTCTTGGGTTCTTGAGGAGGAAGCCATTCGCGGCATGGCAACTTCCTACTTCACAACATTATTCACTGATGACACTCCTTATCGTGAACCTCTTGTCTCTGTTAGATCCTACCCGAGGCTGCATAATGATTTGTTGGCTCCCTTGGCGAGGCCGCTTACTGACAAAGAGATCAAGGAGTCTATTCATAATATGGGTGCCTTAAAGCCCCCTGGTAAGGATGGTTATCTAGCTTTTTTCTTCCAAAGGTTCTGGAGTATGGTTGGCCCTGAGGTCTGTTCCTTTGCTATGAGGGTTTGGTTCAACAACTCTCTTATCCAACTAGTCAATAACACTCTCCTAGCTTTGATCCCTAAAATAGACAAACCTGAGTTTATCTCCCATTTCCGGCCTATTTATCTTTGTAACGTCTCATAGAAATGCATCACTAAAGCCATTGCCAATAGAATTAAACCTCTGCTCAATGATTGCATTTCCCCTCACCAAGCCAGTTTTGTCTCAGGGAGAAACATTCATGATAACATCATCATAGCTCATGAGTTAGTTCACACAATGCGCAAAATGAAAGGGAGGAACGGTTTCATGTCCATCAAAATAGACCTTGAGAAAGCCTATGACCGGCTCTCATGGTCTTTCATTCGTCAATGCCTTAGTGATTTGAATTTCCCTTTGCCTCTCATAAATATTATTATGCAATGTATCTCTTCTTCCCATTTCTCTATTATGTGGAATGGTTGTAAAACTGGTAGCATTTCACCTTCTAGTGGCATTAGACAAGGGGACCCTTTGTCACCCTATATCTTTGTTATTTGCATGGAAAACTAACCCATTTGATTATGAAAGCTGTTGATACTAAAGACTGGAAGCCTATCAAAGCTGGCCGGCAAGGCCCCTCCATTTCTCATATGCTTTTTGCAGATGATTTGCTATTTTTCGTGGAAGCTATCCCTTCTCAAATGCGCAAAATTCTGGACATATTACAGAGGTTTTGCGATGCTTCTGGGAAGAAAATTAACTCTAAAAAAACTAGTGTGTTCTTCTCTAAAAGTGGCACGCAAAGTTGCAAGGAAGAGATCGTTTCTATGAGCGATTTCTCTATTGCGCAGGGTTTAGGAAAGTATTTGGGGTCAATTACTCATCATGGAAAAGTCAAGAAAGATGGTTTTAAAGGTATCATTAAGAAGATGCATGTGAAGTTAGCTGGGTGGAAGGCGTCTTCTCTTTCTATGGTGGGCAGAATTGTGCTTGCTCAATCAGTCATGGGTTCTATGGCCACTTAAGTTATGCAACACTCTAAAATTCCAAAGATGGTGTGTGATGATCTTGAGAGGCTGCAAAGAAATTTTGTGTGGGGCAATACTGTCGGTCAAAGAAAACCCTACTTGCTGGGATGGAAAACCTTGTGTCTTCCGAAGCTTTCGGGAGGGCTTGGTTTTAAAAACTTGTTGTGCTACAATAAGGCTTTCCTTCTTAAAGTGGCTTGGGGCATCATCTCGAGACCCTTGGATCTTTGGGTTACAGTGATCGAAGGGAAGTATACCCGGAACGGGAATCTTTTTGTTGAATCAGTTTGCTGCGACCGGGATTCCTACCTTTGGAAAAGCTTACACAAACTTTGGCCCTTATTACTTCAAAACCTAAGGCGTGAAGTTGGAAATGGAAATACTACCCTGCTTTGGAGGGATAAATGGTTGCCCCACAATGCAACCTTGGAGAATTTCTGCCTTGTGGATGCTCATTTCCCTGAAAAGTTATGCACAGTCAATTCGTACACAACTGCTGAGGGCCATTGGGACCTTAACCGTTTTAGGCTTGCTGTCCCTGATTCCACCATTCCCTTGATCTTAGCCACAGCTCCTCCCAGGCCGGATGATTTGGAGGTCTCTGTGGCTTGGTGTGGATCCTCTTCGGGCTTGTTCACCATCAAGAGTGCGTACTCCCTGTTGTGCTCTGAGTTGGAGACCCATGAGAATACCCTTTGGAGCCTTCTTTGGAGTTGGAAAGGTCCCCCTCGCATGCAAATTCACCTATAAAAAGTTGCTCATGACCGTATTCTTACCAACCTTAGGAGAAGCGCCTGGTCTCATACCCTCCCTAACTGTAACCTTTGTGTGGGGGTTCCTAAATCTACGTTGCATGTCATGAGGGACTTCCCTTTAGCCACTCAGATTTGGGTTCATGCTATCTCCTCCAATGAAATAGATTGTTTCTTTTCTCCTGATCTCAATGAGTGGGTTACACTCAACCTTATGGGATCCTTTGGTAACTTCAGTCCTAGCGCTTGGAAGTACTTATTTTTTACTACTTCTTACTTACTGTGGAATTGGAGAAACTATCAGGCTTTTGATACTGACTTTCGCAGACCTCTCCATCCTATCCAAGTTGTTTTGGACCAAGCAATGTCCATTTCCTGTGTTCTTTCGGATTTGGGAAGATCCAACCTTTTGGGCCGTAAGGATACCATTCATGTTAAGTGGAAGGCGCCTGAAGAGGGATGGACCAAGTTGAACTCGGATGGGGCTTCTAAGGGTAACCCAGGCCCAACTGGTTGTGGGGGGCTTATTCGGGATTGCTCTGGGAGATGGATTACGGGTTTTTGTTCTAACGTGGGTTTCTGCTCTGCTTATACGACTGAGTTATGGGGAATTCTTAATGGCTTAGAAGTGGCTTGGAATGTGGGGTTGAGGAGAGTTATAGTGGAACCCGACTTTTCTTCCATTATCTCCGCTCTGAAGAAACCGCTGGCTAGAGGTCATAACAAGCTTCTCCACAGGATCCATAGCTTCCTCCGCAAAGATTGGATTGTGGTTTGGACCCATACCTACAGGGAGGGAATTCTTTCGCCGATTGGTTGGCCAACCGGAGCCTTTCTTGCCATCCTGGGACAGTGGTGTTCCCCTCCCCCCTAGAGAGATCTCTAGTTTACACCTTAATGATGTTATTGGGGCTTCCATACCTCGTATTGTTCCTTTATAATCTGTTGTTCTTCTTGGGCCTCTAGCCCCTTTATTTTCCACAAAAAAAAAAAACTTACACCTCTTACACTTAATCTGGTCCATTCATTTGTAAAAAATCCAACGACTTGCATTTCTTAAATTAAAAAACCACGTGACCTCGGTTATCTCCTCTGTCCTTCAGAAATCAACATCCTATCTATCTCTCTCACCTTCTTTCGGTGCTCCTTCACAAATACACGACTGAAGATATAGTTTAATAACAATAGGAACAATTTTTTTCACAAATTCCTGTAGCCCCTGCAACAACAATTTTTTTCGCAGCAAAGTTTCTATGCCCGCGTGCTCAATTGCTTCCAAGACTTGCGGGAAATCGAGTTCTCTGTTCTCTTTCTTCTCAAAGCTCACTACAGGTCCCTTGCATTTGAAGAAGGAAAGCAAGTGTATTTGGCCCCTGTGTCATTTTTAGTGAGCAAGTGGTGTTGATCTTTCCAGGCCTTCAAAAAATCAACAAATTCAGATCTGGAAGACTGGAACAATAAAATTGGAATCGCCTCCCGGAACAACAAATTTGCCAAGGTCTATGTACCCACCGACGAGGAGGCATTGTCGACGATGGAGATCTCGTCGAGGTGTGGGATGGAGGTGGAGTTTCTTGACTGTTGGGTGGGTCACTCCTAAGTGGGTCCCACATTATTTTAAAAAGAAAAAAAATATAAAAAGTTGCCAATGGCCCAAGCCCAAGTGGCATTTGAAAAAAAAGGTTTGAATTAAAGAAAGAAAGCAAGTGTGTGTGTGTGGCTTCGGTAAGTGAAGCAAAAGAAAAAGAAAGAGAACTGAGAGAGAGAGAGGAGAACGGCGCCAGAGAAGAAGAAATAGTAGGGACTTTGTGCTCTTCATCAAATGAGTAAACTACTCCTGTTCTTAATGAAAATTTAGTATGTTGTTCCTGGTGTTGAGAGCAATATTTTGACATCATTATATTGTTGTTTTGCCTTCTCTTTGAGCTGGGTTGTTATACCCATTTTTGTGAGGTTTCTCTCTTGTTGCTTGGTGATAACTACCTTTTAGGTGAAGTATTGTTGATTTGGTGTTCCCTAGTATTTCTATGAAGACTTGGTGTACCCATTTTTGTAAGGTTTCTCTCTTGTTGCTTGGTGGTAACCATTTTTTTGGTGAAATATTGTTGATTTGGTATTCCCTAGTATTTCTAGGAAGACTTTGTGCACCCATTATTATTTATAGTGGAAGTTTTTGCTGGACTTGGTCCTGTGGTTTTATCCCTACACCGGGGAGTTTTCCACGTTAAAAATTGTGGTGTCATTGCTATTTATTTTTCTGCCATTGATATTAGCCCGTGGAAGAATATTTTTTGTTGTGACTATTTATTTGCACCGGTGAAGGGGACAAATATTTGCTTCATTAGAGATTGTTATCTCTGTTTTTCCCAACAAAGTGGTATCAGAGCTTAGGTTGTTATGTACTGTGCATTTAAATGGAGGAAAATCAAGGGCCAAATATGATTAAGCTGGACTCTCAAATTATACACTTTGGAAGACCCTCATGGAAGATATGTTATACAGCAAAGACTTGTATGATCCCAATGAGGGGGACACTGCTCGACCCAAGGATAAAAATGAAAGTGAATGGTAAAAGATGAATAGAAAGGCAGTTGCTTTGATTAGGCAGTGGCTGGATTTGAGTGTATATCCTCATGTAGACACAAACAAATGCTCATAAAATTTGGAAGAAATTGATCGAGCTGTATGAGCGAAAGAATGTGCAAAATAAAGCATTTTTTATCCGGAAGCTGGTGAATATGAAATACAAAGAAGGGGCTTCGATGGCAGAGTATATGAGTATTTTTTAGAATACTGTGAATCGGTTGACAGCAGTAGATATTAAATTAGATAATGAGTTGCAAGCCTTGTTGTTGCTTAGTTCCTTGCCTGACACTTGGAAAGTTCTGGCTGTGACATTGACTAATTCAGCTCCTAATGGGAAGTTGATAATGTCAATGGTAAAAGAAAGCATGTTGAATGAAGAAGCTAGAAGAAAGGAGCATGGTTTGATTGTTACCTCCACTAAGTCAGAAGCACTAGTTGCAGAGTCACGGGGGAGAAGCCAAACCAGACATTTCCATAAGCATGAAAAATCTGACAGTCGTAGCAAGTCAAGAAGCAAGTCCAGGACTAGAAAAGAAGTGACATGTTATCACTATGGCAAGGTGGGACACATCAAAAGACAATGCAGGTTCCTAAAGAGAGAGAAGTCATAGGAAATAGATGAAGATAAAGAAAATAAAAATGATAAAGATACAGTTGCAGTTGCAGCTGATAGTGATGTTTACATTGTTTATGATGATAATTATATAAATCTAGCATTTCATGACTCCAGTTGGATTGTTGATTCTGGAGCCTCATACCATGTTACTCCTAGGCGTGATTTCTTCTCATCTTATACTGCTGGTGATTTGGCACAGTAAAAATGGGAAATGAAGGGGTATGTAAAATTGTTGGTATGGGAGATGTTTGGATGGAAACTAGCATTGGGTGCAAGTTGCAATTGAAGAATGTCAGGCATGTTCCAGATATCCGTCTCAACTTGATTTATGTTAAAGCCTAAATATTGAGGGCTATCACACTTACTTTGGTGGTGGCATCTACAAGCCAACCAAAGGGTCACTAGTGGTGGCAAAGGAAGAAAGCTTCACTACTCTCTACAGGATGCCTGGAAAGTTAAGCAAGGAGGAAGTGAATGCGGTTGAAGATGTTTCTTCTGATTTGTGGCTTATGCGCCTTGGTCACTTGAGTGAGAAAGGACTCAACATTCTTGCCAAGAAAAATTCTCTTCCTATGAAAGGTACACTTTTAAATACTTGCTCTCATTGTTTTGTTAGAAAACAACATAGAATTTCATTTCGTAGTTCTGGTCCTTATAGGAGGCCAAATGTTCTTGATTTAGTTCACACTGATATTTGCACTATGGATTGTAAATCTCTTGGTGGTGCTTCATATTTTGTTACATTTATTGATGATCACTCTAGAAAATTGTGGGCTATTGCTTTGAAATCTAAAGACCAGGTACTCGGTGTCTTCAAGCACTTTCATGCAAGTGTTGAAAGAGAAAACGGAAGCAAGTTGAAATGTATCCCAGCAGATAATGGTGGTGAATACAGGGGTCAGTTTGAAGAATATTGCAAAGAACATGGAATTAGGCTTGAGAAGACAGTTCCAAAGACGCCTCAGCATAATGGAGTTGCAGAGAGAATAAATCATACCATTAATGACAGAATTAGATGTATGCTCTCTCATGCAAAATTACCCAAATCCTTTTGGGGTGAAGCAATGAGAACTGCAGTGGATTTGATCAACCTTTCTCCTTCTGTTCCATTAGATGGTGATGTTCCAAACAGTATGGACAAGGAAAGATGTCTCTTATAGTCCTTTGAGAGTGTTTGGCTGCAGAACTTTTGTTCACATACCAAGAGATTAGAGGTCCAAGCTTGATGGGAAATCCAAACAGTGTGTCTTATTGGGTTATGGTCATGAAGAGTTTGGTTATAGACTCTGGGATCCAGCTGACGGGAAAATTATCAGAAGCAGAGATGTGATATTTCTTGAAAAACAAACCATTGAAGATTTTGAGAAAGCTGAGAAACAGAAGCTAGTTGCCAGAAGTTATATTGATGTTGCGCCTAAACCTCCTAGTGGAACATTTGTTGATAGGGGAGATATACAGGTAGATGATGGGAATGCAACTGATGACCCTGCACCTCACCATGATGAGCCAGTTGAAGAGGCTCCAATTGAGCCACCAGTTGAGCCTCGGTTGAGAAGATCTACTAGAGAGTGTCATGCTTCTCAAAGATACACTCCACATGAGTATGTGATGATCACTGTTGGTGGAGAGCCAGAAAGTTATGAAGAGGCCATTGTAAATGTTCACAAGGAAGAGTGGTTGAAGGCCATGCAAGAAGAAATGAATTCCTTGCATGAGAATCACACATTTGAATTGGTGAAGTTGCCTAAGGGTAGGAAAGCACTCAAGAACAAATGGGTATTCAAGTTGAAAATAGAAGAGAATAGCTCCCAACCAAGATACAAAGCAAGATTGGTTGTGAAAGGCTAGAGGAAGGGCATTGACTTTGAAGAAATTTTCTCACCTGTGGTGAAGATGTCCTCTATTCGAGTTGTGCTTGGATTAACAGCTAGCTTGAACCTAGAGTTTGAACAACTTGATGTGAAGACGACATTCCTTCTTGGTGATTTGGAGGAGGAAATTTATATGGAGCAACTTGAGGGCTTCAAGGTCAAAGGAAAAGAAGCGACTTGTGTGCAAGTTGAAGAAAAGTTTGTATGGACTCAAGCAAGCACCAAGGCAATGATACAAGAAATTTGATTCTTTCATGGAGAAACATGGTTATAGTAAAACTACCTCTGATCATTGTGTGTTTGTGAAGAAATTCCCTGATGATGATTTTGTTATCCTCTTGCTATATGTGGATGACATGTTGATTGTTGGTCATGATGCTAAGAAGATTGATTGTCTGAAAAAGGATTTGAGCAAGTCCTTTGCCATGAAGGACTTGGGTCCTGCAAAGCAAATCCTTGGCATGAGAATTACTCGTGACAGGAAGAATGGTAAATTGTGGTTGTCTCAACATAAGTATATTGAGAAGGTGTTAGAGAGGTTTAGCATGAGCAATTCCAAACCTGTTAGTACTCCACTTGCAAGTCATTTCAAGTTGAGCTCTCAACATTGCCCTACAAGTGAGAAAGACAAAGAAGAGATGAAGAAGGTT
This sequence comes from Sophora flavescens, assembly GCA_030762895.1. Lineage (NCBI taxonomy): Eukaryota > Viridiplantae > Streptophyta > Magnoliopsida > Fabales > Fabaceae > Sophora > Sophora flavescens. The sequence continues at coordinate 33,614,443 of CM061062.1, read as the reverse complement.
CCTTATGCATCTTCGGTTGGTAGTTTGATGTATGATATGGTATGCACAAGACCGGATATTGCTTATGTTGTTGGAGTAGTTAGTCGTTTTCTCTCTAATCCTGGTAGAGACCATTGGCAAGTAGTTAAGTGGATTCTCAGATATCTCAGAGGCGCTTCTAGAGTATGTTTATGCTTTGGGGGTGGTCAGCCTGTGTTAGATGGTTACACAGATACAGATATGGCTGGTGACTTTGATTCTATAAAATCTACTTCTGGATACTTGATGACTATTGCAAGGGGAGCAGTGTCTTGACAATCAAAATTAAAAAAATGTGTTGCTTTGTCTACCACTGAGGCTGAATATATTGTCATTGCTGAAGCTTCTAAAGAACTTTTATGGATGCAGAAATTCCTACATGAGTTGGGTCTCAAGCAAGAGAAGTTTGTGTTATTTTGATGCAGTCAGAGTGCTATCTAACTCAGCAAGAACCTGACTTTTCATTCCAGGTCAAAGCACATTGAGGTGCGGTATCATTGGATACGAGATGCACTAGAGATGAAGACATTTTCAATTGAAAATATTCATACTGATGAAAATGGTTCAGATATGATGACAACGGCCTTGCCTATGACAAATTTGATTTGCTGTAGAAAGAATGCGGGCTTGAAAAAAAAGGGTTTGAATAAAAGAAAGAAAGCAAGTGTGTGTGTGTGGCTACAGTAAGTGAAGAAAAAGAAAAAGAAAGAGATCCGAGAGTGAGAGAGGAGAACAGCGCATGAGAAGAAGAAATAGTAGGGACTTTGTGCTCTTCATCGGATGAGTAAACTACGTCTGTTCTTGATGAAATTTTACTATGTTGTTCATGGTGTTGACAGCAATATTTTGATATCATTATATTGTTGTTTTGCCTTCTCTTTGAGCTGGGTTGTTATACCCATTTTTGTAAGGTTTCTCTCTCGTTGCTCAGTGATAACAACCTTTTAGGTGAAGTATTGTTGATTTGGTGTTCCCTGGTACTTTTATGAAGACTTGGCGTACCCATTGTTATTTATAGTGGAAGTTATAGTGGAAGTTTTTGCTGGACTTGTTCCGGTGGTTTTTATCCCTATACTAGAGAGTTTTCCACGTTAAAAATTATGGTGTCATTGCTATTTATTTTTCTGTCATTGATATTATCCTGTGAAAGAATATTTTTTGTTGTGCCTATTTATTTGCACAGGTGAAGGGGAAAAATATTTGCTTCATTAGATATTGTTATCTCCGTTTTTCCCAACATTGAGCTGCCACTGCTGCTGTGCGGCGATGACTGAAGCCGGGCAACATCTGAAGCTACTGTTGTTGATTCAAGCGACAGATGATCTTGAAAGAAATGACGGTAAATAAGTGTGATCCTTTGAAAAAAATGTTAAGTCCAAATCAAAAATTCTCAGTCCACCTTGAAAGGGATGGCGATGGAGGAAATGAGGAAATAAATTTTGTGAATTTGTGATTTTAAAATACAAAATAATAATAAAATTAATAAAACCTGTTAAACAATTTAAGCCTGAGCCGTGAGAGAGAGAGTAACGATGCTGACTTGTGAGGATGGAGGAGATAACGGAGGTCACATGGTTTTTTAATTAAAGAAATTTAAGCCGTTGGATTTTTTTTCAAATGAATGGATTAGATTAAGTGTAATTAGCTAGTTGGTTTATTTCATGTTCTTTTAAGGATGTGCTATTTTGTTTATTTGTTATTCTTATGTTGACCTATATACTGTTATTGGGCTTATATTATCTTGAGGGCATTGACCTTTGTAAAATTCATATTGATCCAGCTATAGGGTCATTAAGTCATTTTACATTAGCTTTCCCCGTCTTCTTTGTTTTTATTTTTGTATATGGGTAAGAATATCTTTTGTATTCTCAATCAATATACTTATTTGTTTATAAAAAAAATATTTAATATATATATATATTATTTTCTTTCAATTAGAAACGAAATCCTTTGGGAAATAACACTTACACCTCTTAAATTTTGGTCAATTACATCTGACATTCCTGCTATTTCAAAATTACACTCCCATCTCTTTAGAAGAAATCACTGTTATTTCACTATGACAATCAGCAGTAAATGTAATGATAAAATAAATCTCAAGAAAAGTTGACTTAATTTTGAAACATGAATAACATTAAACTTTAGGAGAGGTAAGTGTAATTTCTGGACAATCCTACGAATAAATAAGGAAAATTTTTTACAATATACTTTACATGTACTTTTTAATATCATACATTATAATTTTCTCTTTTTATATTCTCATCCCAATATCCCATTGTGGTAGAAACTAGAAACCTTTCTTTTCGGGCAACGAAGACAAAAACTTACGAAAATCCCGTATTCTAATCTGTATAAGCGGCAAATAGGACCGGAATAAGCTAGACTGCTCGTCGGGGTCTATGACCTAGCCTATTTTGTAAAAATGTCAAGTCAATGTTTTTAAAATAGTCTATAACTCTATATAGCTAAAGAAGCCAGACCCAAGGCTTTTAAAAAATCTATTAAACCTATCAGACCGATCTATTTAACATATACACACGTAAATATATGTATGATATAATATATTATAATAATATAATATATTATTATATTATTTATAATATTTTAGAGTAAAAACTTATTGGCCCATTTAAATATAGTGACCTACTTGCCTATTTATTTATGAAGGTCTGGTCAGTATAGATCTACCGACCTCTTTATCATGTGAGGCCTATGTACCTATTTACAAGTGAAGGCATATATAAGTCTATAATCTATTTATAGGTGGACGCATTTAAAGGTACTTTTGATAAGTAGGTTTTTAAATAGACTTTCATGCCAGGTCAGATTTTGATATGGGCTAGGCCCAGGCCTTAACATCGGTCTATATCATGCTAATAGATCAAACTCAGATCTCAAGATTAGAATGTATGCCAAACTTAGGGTTATCGGGTTCTATCCCGGCCTAGCCTATTCCCTCCCCAAGTGGCAAACACAGGGCTTGTTGACTCATTTTAAAGCCTGAAATCCAAATTGGCTTAATCATGAAATCATGTGTGGATGGTGGAACCCATTTACTTTTAACGAATATGACAGTTTGTCTCCAATGTTACTTGAAGAATGAAGACATAGAACTAGGATTGCATAGATGATGACATAATAAAATTTAAATAAAATGTAAATTTATTTATTAGTTTTCCCAATAAAAAAATATATGTGAGAAGTTAGACACAATTTCAGAACTCAAATAAATATAATATAAAATTTGTGGAAGTTAATAGGGACATAAAATCTCTAACATTGGGATTTTGGAAAATTTTTCCAATTATAGTTTTTCTCCCCTCGGAAAATAGGTGGCGAATTAGGGTGTGGAAAAAGGGACACATTGTGAGTGTGTGACCGAAGTGAAGGAGAGGGACTGAGGAGTGCAAGGGTACATGTAACATGGCTCCATCATTTCACTTATTCCTTTTTCTACCATTTGTCTGGCCATTTTATTCATCTAGTAAGAATAATATTTTCATGCACAACTTTTTGGCAGGGGCATCATTTACCATCATTGATTCGAAACGTAATGACACAGCACTATGTTATGGGTGAGAATGCTAGAGAAGAAAAAGAGCCTGCTGAGTCAGAGTATGTGGAAAGCACGCGCCAGGCAAGAGAGTGGAATGAAAATGCTGGTGTGAGGCACAGCACTAGGAGCAAACGGGACCCCATGTGGGGTGAATTTGTAAAGCACTAGTCTATATGTAATGGGTAATTGGGTAGAAGGAATGTTTTATGCTGTTAGTGAGTACTTGATTTCTTCTCTCTCTCTACTCTGTACCAGCATCACCATATTTGCATTGTACTTCTGAGCTTGTAATTACTAGCCTGATGCTAGACTTCCATTTCCATTAATAGTACAAGCTCCTTTCCACGATTCCATTTCTAGTATTGTTATAGTGGTGCTTTCATCTACATCATGGCTGACAACACGCGGATGAAGGAAATTTATGCAGATCTAAAAAACAACTCTGAAGCCATCGAGAACGCAGCAGCAACAAATGACGCTAGATTCACCAGAATAGAAGAGAATCAAGCTGCTGCAGATGCTAAACTCACGCGAATCACTGAGGCCCTAGAATCACTTCTGGATCGGGACTGTGGTCCAAATTGGCAGCATGGTGTGAAGAACTCAACGAATGTTGGATTTCAGGTAAGCAAAATCAAACTAGATTTTCCTAGATTTAATGGGAAAAATGTGTTAGACTGGATTTTTAAGGCTGAGCAATTTTTTGGGTATTACAATACCTCTGATTCTGATCGTATTACAATTGTTTTCGTCAACTTGGATGAAGATGTAGTTCCATGGTTTCAAATGTTACAAAGAACTACCCCTTTCAGTCTTGGAGAGAATTTACTAGAGCACTGGAATTAGATTTTGGCCCTTCATTATATGATTGTCCTAGAGGTGCTTTATTTAAACTGAAACAAACAACCACTGTGAATGCGTATTATTTGGAATTCACTGCCTTGTCTAACCGAGTTTATGGTCTAAGTAATGATGCAGTTGTGGATTGTTTTGTTAGTGGTTTGAATGATGATATACGTAGGGATATGATGATACATACACCGACCTCCATTGTCAGGGCCGTAGCACTTGCTAAGGTCTATGAAGAAAAACAAATTACCCAGAAAACCAGCCTACACATTAAACCAGCTAGCTTAGCCAACTCAAACACTAACGATAGAACTTCCTTCACTCCAAACAAAACCCAATTCTCTGACAAACCAAATAACCCCCCTGTCCTAAACACTCCACCCACTAGACCCATGAACCTTAACCAGAAAAACCCAAACATTAGACGAATTTCCCCTGCTGAAATGCAATTGAGGAAAGAGAAAGGCCTTTGTTACTTTTGTGATGACAAATTCTCTTTTAAGCATAACTGCCCCAACAAACACCTCATGTTAATCCAAACAGATGAAACCGAAGCTGAGACCACCGAGGAAACCGCACCACCAGATATAACCACCCCAACCATAACACAAGACACCCTAGAACATCACTTATCCCTCAATGCAATGAAAGGGTCAGGAGGTTTTGGCATTATCCGATTTCAGGGCAGAGTGGATCAATGGCAGTCTCTATATTGCTAGATGGAGGAAGTACTAACAATTTTATACAGCCTCGAATTGTCCATTGTTTAAAGTTACCGGTGGAACCAGCACCAAAGTGGCAAGTACTTGTGGGAAATGGCCAGAGATTGACAGCTGAAGGCATGGTGAAAGAACTGTCTCTGCAAATTAATGGGCAGGACATTACGGTTTCTGCATACCTCTTACCTGTTGTAGGTGCTGATGTCATCTTGGGGGCACCTTGGCTTGCCTCATTAGGACCTCATGTGGCTGACTATGCGACTGCAATGATGAAATTTTACTTGAAGGGTAAATTTATTACATTGCAAGGAGAGCAAAACCAGAAACCTGAAGTGGCTCAGTTACATATGTTTAGAAGATTACAACAAACACAGGCAATTGTTGAATGCTTCACATTGGAATTAATTGTATGTGAACGTCCATCGAGATAAGTGGCTCGACTTGCCTACCAACATGGAACCTGATCCGGTGATGTTATTACACACATATCGAGGATGTGTTTCGTACACCTGCTGGTTTGCCTCCAAACCGGGACCAAAATCATATCATTTCTTTGAAAGAAGGCTCACAACCAGTGAAGGTTAAACCTTATCGATATCCACATAGCCAAAAAGCAAAGATTGAAGAGATGGTCCAAGATATGTTGAGTCAAGGCATTATACAACCAAGCACTAGTCCATTTTCATCTCCTATAGTGCTAGTCAAGAAGAAAGATGGTTCTTGGAGGTTTTGTACCGATTACCGAGCCCTTAACGCTATCACGGTCAAGGATAGCTTTCCAATGCCTACAGTGGATGAATTGCTTGATGAACTGTATGGTGCTCAATACTTCTCTAAGTTAGACCTTAGAAGTGGATATCATCAGATTTTGGTTCACCCGGAAGATAGACACAAGACGGCATTTCGAACTCACCACGGGCATTATGAATGGCTAGTAATGCCATTTGGTCTTACCAATGCGCCTGCAACCTTTCAAAGCTTGATGAATAAGGTTTTTTCACAAACTGTTGAGGAAATGTGTCTTAGTCTTCTTTGACGACATTTTGGTGTATAGTCCTACATGGAAGGACCACCTCACACATTTGGAGACTGTGCTACAGTTACTACATCAGCATGTTCTTTATGCAAAGCTGTCCAAGTGTTCTTTTGGGCTATGTGTGGTCGAATTTTTGGGTCATATGGTCTCGGGCAGGCGTAGCAATGGAGAGAACCAAGATACGGGCTGTTTGTGACTGGCCTAGGCCAGAAATTTGAAACAACTCCGGGGATTTTTGGGTCTCACGGGTTATTATAGGCGTTTTATCAAATCATACGCTTCAATTGCATCTCCATTGACCAACTTACTGAAAACAGAAGCTTTTTTTTGGATAGAATATGCAGAAAAAGCTTTTCAGGAACTTAAAATAGCTGTCACAAGTGATCCGGTTTTAGCTCTGTCCAACTTTGAAATGCCATTTGTGCTCGAAACTGATGCGTCCGAAATAGGCATAGGGACTGTCTTAAGCCAAGCAGGTCACCCTATTGCTTATTTTTCGAAGAAATTGGCACCACGGATGCAGAAACAATCTGCATATGTGAGAGAATTTCATGCCATTCAGGTGAGCTCTTGCCAAGTTCAGACATTATTTATTGGGGCACCAATTTATTCTCAGGACTGATCAAAAGAGTTTGCGGAGCCTTCTAGAGCAATCTTTACAAACGCCTGAACAACAAGCTTGGCTCCATAAGTTTATGGGTTATGACTTCAAGATAGAGTACAAGCCGGGGAAAGACAACCAAGCTGCGGATGCTCTTTCCAGATTGATGAACTTAGCTTGGTCTGAACCACAAGTGAATTTCCTTCAACAGTTAAAGGATGAAATGGTTCATGATGCTCAATTGCAAGCTATTATGAATGAGTGCCAAGTGACTGGCTATGCAGGACCCTATACTATGAAAGATGGGCTATTGTTTTGGAAGGGCAGACTTGCCATACCAAATCAGAGTACATTAGTTCAGCAAATATTGCAGGAATTCCATTCTTCCCCAGTTGGAGGCCACGCGGGTGTGGCACGAACTGTGGCCAGAATCAATCCTCAATTTTTCTAGAGCACATTGAGGAAAGATGTTAAGACATTTGTGGAGAATTGTTTGGTGTGTCAACAAGCCAAAACTCTGACTACGGCTCCAGCTGGACTTTTGCAACCATTACCGATCCACCTTTCGGTATGGGATGATGTCTCTATGGATTTTATTACCGGATTGCCTGTCTCTTTTGGCTTTACTGTAATCATGGTGGTGGTAGATAGATTAACCAAATATGCTCATTTTATGGGTCTTAAAACTAATTATACGAGTAAATCAGTGGCTGAAATGTTTATGTCAAATGTGGTTAAGTTACATGGGATGCCTAAATCTATTGTGTCCGATAGAGATAAGGTGTTCACCAGTAAATTTTGGCAATATCTCTTTGAATTACAAGGCACAACATTGGCTATGAGCTCAGCATACCATCCGAGTGAGTGATGGACAGGTGAAGCGATTAATAAGTGCGTGGAAATGTTTTCGAGATGCTTCACCGCAACAATCCCAAGTCATGGTACAAGGCGTTGAATTGGGCCGAATATTGGTATAACTCTTCTTTTCACACGAGCATTGGTATGACTCCATTTAAGGCTCTCTATGGTGAGACCCTCAATGATAGTGAAGTACAATACTAGCTCAAATGAGCCACCGGAAGTACAAGAACAATTTATTCTTGCGTGATCAGATTTTAGCGAATTGAAATTCAATTTGCAGTGGGCTCAGCAGAAAATGAAGTCACAAGAAGATAAGAAGAGGCTGGATGTGAATTATGAGCTTGGAGAGCTAGTGTTGGTAAAGTTTCAACCTTATAGACAAAATTCAACAGCTTTGAGGAAGCATCAGAAATTGGGAATGAGGTATTTCGGTCCTTTTCCTATAATTGCTAAGGTTGGACTGGTTGCATATACACTGAAATTACTCACTGAATGCAAAGATACATAACACATTTCATGTGTCTCAACTTAAGAAATTCAAAGGTGAGGCCACTGACCCTTACTTGCCATTACCTCTCACAACTATGTAGGAAGGTCCAATTAGGCAAGCTGAGAGCATCTGAGGACCAGGCGTGTTCGAGAGGAAGCCATCGATTCCTCAAGTCTTTGGTTAAATGGGAAGGCATTCCAATCTTGAAGCTACATGGGAAGACAGAGTGAGGTGGTGAACAACTTTCCTAATCTCAACCTTGAGGACAAGGTTGCTTATAAAGGGATGGTATTGTTATGGGTGAGAATGCTAGGGAAGAAAAAGAGCCCGCTGAGTCAGAGTATGTGGAAAGCACGCGCCAGGCAAGAGAGTGGAATGAAAATGCTGGTGTGAGGCGCGGCACTAGGAGCAAACGGGACCACCCCATGTGGGGTGAATTTGCAAAGCACTAGTCTATATGTAATGGGTAATTGGGTAGAAGGAATGTTTTATCTTTGTTAGTGAGTACTTGATTTCTTCTCTCTCTACACTGCATCCAAGCATCACCATATTTGCATTGTACTTCGAGCTTGTAATTACTAGCACGATGCTAGACTTCCATTTCCATTAATAGTACAAGCTCCTTTCCACGATTCCATTTCTAGTATTGTTACACACTATGTTTATGGTGAGGAGCTAGCATGTTTATTTTAGATTTTGAAAGGTATCGAAAGTCAATTTAGTGGAAGTAAGAAAAACTTACATTGATGAGAAGTGTTTAAAAAAGTGCAATTTTTCTGTGTTCAAAATAATCTCAATTAAACATACCCTTAAACAGTTTTATAAAGCGATTGACAGAGATTAAATTCACTTGTTTTTCTTGAATAGTTCTCTTCTTTCCAAGTTCCTATGTGTTTGGAAATCTATCCGATCGAAAATGCTTATAAAAAGTGGAAAATACTCGCAATAACTTTCATCTAGAAGTGATTTTATCCATAAAACACGAGATTCCAAACACAAAAAACGAATGTTCAATTAGATTACGAGCAAGGGATAAGACATTATATGAATAGTATTTGTTCCTGCCGAGATCCGGTTTGTCGGAATCTCGCCGTAGAACGTCATACCAAGAGTGAACAATGGTGGTTGTTTTAGACTTTGGCTTGACAGAATCTGATATTCCGGTCCTACGTATCCCAGTGGGAATCAAAGCCAGACGTAGTTCTAAGTTCAACCCTTGGTGGAGTGGTGATCTCGATCCCCTAATTTTGTATCGGATGAGTACTAGGGAGCAAGGACTGTCTGAGAGTCTCTTGGTCGACGCTAGTTCCTCTAATACGCTTAAGGGAGAGTTACCGGGATTCAGTGAAAAGTGAGTCTCTATCATTGGGTACTCCTCCCTTTATAATAGGATTCCCCTATCTTTTATGTTGGGAATTTGCGTATAAAACAAAATAAAACGCAGCGGAAAAATTCCCATCGAAGGATCCATGCGAATGGTCATGATTCATGATTAGAAAGTTTACCTCTTGAAGCGATGGTTGTTGGTTGAAATTCGTCTATCACGAACACCGCACGCGACGGTGTCTCAGAGGTATCCACACGAGCGGACTCCGTGAGCGTCCAACGTCCACGAACACGAAGCGTCTGTCTTGCAGTGCTAGCTTCAAAACCGAGACTTACTGTTCACTCTTACTCTCTCTGTGCGGCTAGGGTATCAACCTTGTGTGCACAACAACTTAAGTGTTCTACTTATAGTAGCGCCTCCTTAAGTGAGTTAGTGAGCAACACTTGACCTAAGCCCATGTACTATGCACTAGGCCCAATAGGAAAGTCCAACTCTCCTTTTAATGCTTCTTTTAATCCGCTCTTATGTGTGTGACCCTATAGGTTCCCAAAACATTAGTAGTAACATTAAATCCCATTTAATATTACAAACAGTGAGCGGTATCTAGCAATACATCACTTTGCTACCTAAGTAGTGAGAAAGTCGATGATTTGTGAAACCTTTACGTGACAAATATTCATGTGCATTATTATCCCTTTGTCCATATATCTATATTGAACACAAGGCATAGAATGTGTCACCCTTGTATGGTTCAATATCATGTTCCCTGATACCCGAGTAGACTTAACAACAAATGAGGTCAATATCTCATATTGACTCATTTCAAACATGGCCATGCATTTTCTGATCTCACTCTATCGGGGGCCCCACAGATATTACTCTGTCATGTAGGAGGGACAAATTCCATCTAGGTCACTCACATCCCTCTGCATGGCTCGTGGTATGCCCAATGACCGTCTTTATAATCATCCTATTACAGATGACGTTTGACGATATTAAAGCACACGACTCCTCATGTAGGGATCGTAGTGATTTCAGGTCGAAGGATTGTATGCACCATTGTCACTATGAGAACTACTTATGACACTCACATAACGCTCCATGTAGTGTTCTCATGGCGGGTCAATCCAGTACATCATTACTCTAATGTGTACCTATGTGTCGACTCCATATCTCATATCCATGACCCGTGAGATATGGTCATCAGTCTGCACACATAATAGTCTCAATTGTATTATTATTGTCCTTATTAATAAAATACTTGACTACGGATATTTAAGAATAGGATTTCATTGTTCAATAGTGTCTCACGATCAAGTCATATACTTGATATATTCTATTAAACTGAAATTTCTATTCTAAGGACTTTATTATGTTTAAACAAGTAACACAATAAACTGGAATGCCTCATATCATATATATATAATATCAAGATACAAATGTAAGTCTAAATAAATACACTGGCCTCTAGGGCTTACACCAACAATCTCCCACTAGCACTAGAGCCAATCAGGCATAAATCTAATGCCCATCGATCTAGTGTGACCTTCATGCTTCTGTTGAGCAAGAGGTTTCGTAAGTGGGTCAGCAACGTTATCAAACGTTGGTACTCTGCATATTTTCACATCTCCTCTATCGATAATCTCTCGAATGAGATGGAAGCGCCTAAGTATATGCTTGGATCGCTGATGAGATCTAGGTTCCTTAGCTTGTGCAATGGCCCCATTGTTATCACAATAGAAATCAATGGGGTCCACAATACTAGGAACCGTACCAAGCTCAGTAATGAACTTCCTGATCCAAACAGCCTCCTTTGTGGCATTGGAGGCGGCAATATACTCAGCCTCTGTAGTAGAATCGGCAACTGTCTCCTGCTTTGAACTCTTCCAGCTTACAGCCCCGCCATTCAGGCAGAACACATAACCAGATTGCGATCTGGAATCATCCTTATCGGTCTGGAAGCTAGCATCGGTGTAACCTATTACATTAAGCTCTTCCTCGCCTCCATATACCAAGAACGAATCCTTAGTTCTTCTCAAGTACTTAAGGATGTTCTTGACAATGAACGATGACTTTCATAGGGATCGGATGGTACTGCTCGTTATGCTTAAAGCATACGATACATGCAGTCGAGTACATAACATGGCATACATGATAGATCCAATTGTGGATGCATATGGAATCTTACTCATGCGATCCCTATCCTCTTGAGTGGAAGGGGATTGTGCCTTTGATAGGCATATACCATGTGACATAGGCAATAGTCCTTTCTTGGATTCATGCATGTTAAAGCGTCTCAACACTTTGTCTATGTATGTACTCTGACTTAGGCCAAGCAATTTCAGCGATCTATCCCTATAGATCCTGATCCCCAATACATAGGTAGCTTCACCCAAATCTTTCATAGAGAAGCAATTCCCTAACCATGTCTTTACATTTGTAGTGTAGGGATGTCATTTCCAATGAGTAATATGTCATCTACATATAACACCAGAAAAACAACAATGCTCCCACTAACCTTCTTGTAGACACAAGGTTCATCTTCATTTTTGATGAATCCACATCTTGTCTTACTGACATCATCAAAACGAAGGTTCCAACTTACGGAAGCTTGCTTCAATCCATAGATTGATCGCTGCAATCTACATACCTTCCTAGGCATCCCTACGAAATGTCAAAGCCTTCAGGTTGTGTCATGTACACATCCTCAAGAAGCTTTCCATTAAGGAAGGCAGTTTTGACATCCATCTGCCATATCTCATAATCATGGTATGCAACGATAGCAAGTAAGATCCGGACGGATTTAAGCATCGTAACAGGTGAAAAGGTCTCATCATAGTCGACACCATGAATTTGCTTGAAACCCATAGCGACCAATCATGCCTTAAATGTGTGTACCTTACCATCCATGTCAGTTTTCTTTTTGAAAACCCACTTGCACCCTATGGGTTTTACCCCTTCAGGTGGCTCTACCAAGGTCCATACCTGGTTGGTGTACATGGAATCCATCTCAGATTTCATGGCCTCAAGCCATTTCTCGGTCTCGGGCCGTGATGGCCTCCCAGTAGGTCACGAGCTCATCTTGATCCATGAGCAATACATCACCTTGTGGAGTCATGAGAAATCCATATCTCTCGGTGGTGACGTATCCTGTTAGACCTACACTTTGGTCTTGTGCTCTTTGGAGCGGGTTGTTCCTCCACAACATTCTCGTGAAGGTTGCTCCTGTTCCCACCAATGGTAGGTCACTACTCTGTGATTCTTGAATTTCTTCAAGTTCTATCTTCCTCCCACTGGTTCCTATGGAGATAAACTCCTTTTCTAGGAATACACCCGATCAGTGCGACAAACACTTTGCCTTCGGAAGGATTATAGAATTGATATCCCTTGGTTTCTTTGGGATACCCCACAAAGAAGTATTTATCATATTTGGGATCAAGCTTATTAGAAACTTGACGTTTTACATATGCTTCACAACCCCAAATCTTCATAAAAGATATCTTTGGGTCGCTCTGCAGTCCATATCTCATATGGTGTCTTTTCTACCGTTTTGGATGGAACACGGTTAAGTGTAAAAGCTCTTGTTAATAGAGCATGTCCCCGAGAAAGAGCTTGGAAGGTTTGCATGACTCATCATAGACCGAACCATGTCCAACAAGGTTCGATTTCTCCTCTCGTAAACACCATTCCATTGTGGTGTTCCGGGTGGAAGTGAGTTGAGATAAAATCCCACACTCTCTCAGATGATCATCAAACTCTAGGCTCAAATATTCATCACCTCGATCTGATCGAAGAGCTTTAATATTTTTACCAAGTTGGTTTTGTACCTCATTTTTGAATTCCTTAAACTTTTCAAAGGATTCCGATTTATGTTTCATAAGATACACAAATCCATATCTACTGAAATCATCAGTAAATGTGATGAAGTAATGAAAACCACCTCTAGCTAATGTGTTTAGGGGTCCGCATACATCGCTATGTATAAGACCCAAAAGGTCGTTGGCTCTTTCACCTTTGCCGGTGAATGGAGCTTTAGTCATCTTTCCCAATAAACAAGACTCGCATATCTCATATGATTCATAATCAAATGAGTCCAAGAGTCCATCTTTATGGAGCTTCGAAATGCGCTTCTCATTTATATGGCCTAAACGACAATGCCAAAGATAAGACGGGTTCAACTCATTTGGTTTGAACCTCTTAGTATTTATGTTATAGATGGGCATTTCAAGATCAAGGACATAAAGTCCATTACTCATGTGTGCACTAGCATAGAAAATATCATCCAAATAAATAGAACAACTTTTGTTCTTTATTATAAAATAAAAACCAATCTTGTCCAAACAAGAAACGGAAATGATATTCCTGCTAATTGCAGGAACAAAATAACAGTTCTCTAACTGAATAGTAAGCCCAGTGGGCAAAGTCAATACATAAGTCCTTACGGCTAAAGCAGCAACCTTTGCTCCATTTCCGACTCGTAGATCGACTTCGCCCTTTGTCAATGGTCTACTCCTGTCTAGGTCCTGCACATTTGTACAAATGTGAGAACCACATCCAGTATCTAATACCCATGATGCAGAAGTAGATAAATTGACTTTTATAACAAACATACCTGAAGCGGAAGTCTCACTTCCCTTCTTCTTCTTGATCTCTTCCAGGTATTTTGGGCAGTTCCTCTTCCAATGTCCGGTCCGACCACAGTGGAAGCAATTGCCTTCCATAGCCACACCACCCACAGGCTTCAAACCAGAAGTACTGGGTTTGATATTATTTATGGCCTTGCCCTTGCCCTTGCCCTTTTGTTTGTTCTTGGGCTTCTTGGGCTGCTTCTTGCTATTTCCAGCCTGGACCATCAAAATGGCCTTCCCCTTTCCTTTGTTAATATTTTGTTCAGCAGTTCTCAACATGCTCAACAATTCTGGCAAAGGTTTGTCAAGATCATTCATATTGAAGTTCATGACAAACTGACTATAGCTCTCAGGCAACGATTGCAGAACCAAGTCGGTGGCCAACTCTTGGCCTAAAGGAAATCCCAGTCTCTCGAGATTCTCAATGTACCCGATCATCTGTAGTACATGAGGACTCACAGGGCTCCCTTCTGCCAATTTACACTGGAAAAGGGCTCTGGAAACTTCGAACCGCTCATGCCTTGCTTGCTCTTGGTAGAGCAGCTTGAGGTACACGATCATATCGTACGCCTCCATGGTCTCATGTTGCTTTTGCAGCTCAGAGGTCATGGTAGCAAGCATAAGACAGCCCGACGTCTAAGGCGTCATCCCGATGCTTCTTATAAGCATCTCTGTCAGCCCTAGGAGCGATTGAAGCCGGTGGCTCCTCGAGAATAGGCTCCTCAAGAACATATAGCTTTTTCTCATGTTTGAGGACAATCCTCAAGTTTCCGTACCAGTCCCAGAAAATTCGTTAGGATAGTTTGTCCTTCTCAAGGACGGATCGCAATGACGAGGTTACTTGATGTGTTTGATGCCATGGTAATCTACGAGAGATAAATATGCAAAATATAAGTATCATGCCATGAAGTTATTTAATTAGGTCTTTAATTAAATACGCCTCCCACTATTTTACTCAAAACAATGACCCTCATCATTGATTCGGAAAATCCCGTTGGAAGATTTTCTAGTGGGCCAAGATCCATATTTCACCTAGCTTTAAGTCAGCTTTAGCTGATCACTTAAAATTCGGTTATTTAGGTAGGAAACACTTTCCGATTGCATCTCATGCAACTCTTGGACAGTTGGGTGAATAACTCTTATTCTAATCCATCACATGGACTAAAGCCCAACTTATGAGCCTCTAAGCCTTTCAATCCTACTGAAGTTGGCTTAGTTAAGTCAGACCCAATGGATAGCGAGTTGAACATTACATTTGTCCCATCGCGCCTTACTATTATAGATAAAGGTACCCCGCTTTGGCGGACCCACACTTAATCGATCATAGTCTTGACGAGTGCCATGCATCGGAAGGCCTTTAAGTGTGACTTAATATTTCCTTTTGAGGAATTTGTTTAAAGTTTGATCTCATCATTTGTTAAACTCTTTAACTTATTATTTACATATATGCATCTCATACATATATTAGTTAAACTCTTTTAACATACTATATACATACATAAGGCAAATAAATGTGATATGGTTATGGCCCCTAACGCATTGATTCTCCCAAGCCAATGAGAGAATCTAAACTAAAACCTAGGAGCGTCCAAGCTTCTCCAAGCAAGATCTCCCACGTGATAACGTCTTCTTGTCTCCATCATTACATTACATAAACAGAAACCTCATTTTCATATGAGGGGAGTGAGATGAGAAAAGAAGATACATATGGAATATAAGAGAAAGGCACGACACGCAGGCCGTATTTCAAAATATAAACCAAAAGATAAAAGGACTAAGGCCATAACCATTCACCATACATCGCCAAATAAATAGTAACAACCAATAATAATACACAATTATTATTATTATTAATTTCATTAATTAGAGATTTCAAAATCTGAATTTTGAAAACGTAACATATATATAACAAATCACATTTATTATAATTGATGTTACTATAAATCACATTTATTACAATTGTTGTTACTACAAATCACATTTATTGTAATTTATATAAATCACATTTATTGTAACAAATCACATTTATTGTAATTGATATAAATCACATTTACATAAATCACATTTATTGTAACATAAATCACATTTATTGTAATTGATATAATTATTAAATGGTGACATAAAATTTTCAAAATTTGAATTTCGAAATTACACACTACGCAGAGGTGGCACGGGGGTCCCGCTGCATGGCTCGTGGTATGCCCAATGACCATCTTTATAATCATCCTATTACAGATGACGTTTGACGATATTAAAGCACACGACTCCTCATGTAGGGATCGTAGTGATTTCAGGTCGAAGGATTGTATGCACAATTGTCACTATGAGAACTACTTATGACACTCACATAACGCTCCATGTAGTGTTCTCATGGCGGGTCAATCCAGTACATCATTACTCTAATGTGTACCTATGTGTCGACTCGATATCTCATATCCATGACCCTGAGATATGGTCATCAGTCTGCACACATAATAGTCTCAATTGTATTATTATTGTCCTTATTAATAAAATACTTGACTACGGATATTTAAGAATGGGATTTCATTGTTCAATAGTGTCTCACGATCAAGTCATATACTTGATATATTCTATTAAACTGAAATTTCTATTCCAAGGACTTTATTATGTTTAAACAAGTAATACAATAAACTGGAATGCCTCATATCATATATATATAATAGCAAGATACAAATGTAAGTCTAAAGAAATACACTGGCCTCTAGGGCTTACACCAACATTTTAGATATCTGATTTATCTCTTAAATATCTTTTAGAGATCTGTTTTATCTCTCAAATCTCTTTTGAGATATGATTCCTTAATTTAAGGGATATTATCTCTTTTAACCAGATAAGGTTATTTCAGATAATATCAGGATTTAATATTAATATCTTATCCCTTAATTAAATGATCTTTAACTTATTATCTTTAACTTAAGTTTGGTAGGGTATTCGAGCTCGGTGGCCGGGTTTCACTCTTCGGCCAGTACACAAGTCCCCCCAAGCTTTGAGCTGATTAGGCGTAGAAGCTTTCATGATGTTTAGCCGAGCTCTATATCTCGGCTCATACACAAGTCCCCCCAAGCTTCGAGCTGATCACGTGGAAGCTTTTTCGAAGGAGCCGAGGCTAGGAACTTGGTCTCACCTTTTGGTCTTTCGGCTCGGCGAGGTGATTGGCCGAGCTTCATACCTTATATATATGTGTTCACATCCTCCAACTCGGTGAGCATCTCGGGTGGCCGAGCTTAACGTTTTCGAGGTACCGAGCCGAGGTGGGGATGGTTACTCGTTTCCTGTTGAGGCCATACTTTCTTGGTTCCCGAGATGGAAAAGAGACGTTACCCTGTGTGGCGCGTGGCCTTTACGGCCTCATTTCCGAGGCTTGTGCTGTAGTTGCGTGCTCAAACGATAAGTCGAGAGCCGGAGCTCAATCGAGTGGCCGGGAGCCAAGGCTCAACCGAGTGGTCGGGAGTCGGAGCTCGACCGAGTAGGGAGCCTGAGCTTCTAGTTTCAAGTTGTCGAGCTTCACATTTCGGCCAATTCTTAAGTTCAGCGGGCTCGGTGGACGAGTCTAGAAATCATTTCCCTTTGATTTGTTTGGGTTTGGAGATCTAGCTTTACTTCTCGTCCAATATTTTAGTTTGGTAGACTCAGTGACCGAGTTTAACATCTCGATCAATATAGTATTCAAGGAAGAACTTTATAAGAGAATGTTAGATATTTTTATTGATAGCGATCCTTGATATTGTTTGGATTACAAGTAACAAATGTTTGAATAAGTAATTCTTTTTTTCATATCGGCCCACATAATTTTCTTTGAATAAGGGAAAAACAAATAAATGTTGTAATAAATTAATAGAAAGAATAATTTGTTCAAATACTTTGAATTTTTATCTTAATCATAATCATAACATATATAAAAGTAAAATAGTCTCTGCAGTTTCTCTCTCCCAAATTGGGGACAATTTTGTCATTTTCATTTTTTAAAATTATTGAAACTCTAATAACTAGCATTTATTTTTTGATAAATACTAATCAGTATTTTTAGGGTATTAATTAAGAAATTATACATAAAAAATTTATCTTAAAAAATGATGTATTTAATACTTAAAAAAATTAAAAGCTACAATTTTTCATATAATTTTTCTGTCTTTAGAATCCTTAATCAATGATTTTAGGATGCTGATTAGTAACACAATTTTTTTTTTTTTTTTTGGCATAGCCTTTGTAATTGTACCATCCACCATGTTATTAAAAAAAGCAAAAAGAAAAATTAAAGACATAAACAAACGTCAATAACACGAAAGTTGCAGTGAGGTAACCCCAAATGGTGAACACGACACTGCCAAAGCAAGAACCAAAGACCCGACCCACACAATAACGGGTGATTCAGATTCACCCTACCACATAAAGATGAACCTTTGTTTCGATAATCATATATTGCTTTGAGATCAAAATCTGATAGTTTAACAAATACAATTAATTTGAGATGGACAACCCAGAAGATGATGGAGGTTTATGTTTCTTGCGGTACATGGTGGCGGCGGCAGTGATGGAGACTTCTCCGGCCGTTGCGCAAGTGGAACACTGGGATCTCCTCCCTTTGCCGTAATGTGTCCAATGGTTTAGAGTTGCTAAAGATGCTGCTATTAGGAAGGCTTCAATTAATTATCCTCACATGGTTTCACATTTCCGGTTGTAGAGGCTGACGATTTGTTTAACTCAAGTAGTAATAATTAAAAAATGGGTAAATTCTCTCAACTTGAAGTGCAGGTTGTCAAGTAAATCATTTAAAGAAATGAGTGATGTGACTTCTTATGAGTGAGTGTGTCTTAACGAGTGTGTCTTTAGCATTCGTCCTTACAAATATGTGGAATTGGGTTAATTTAAGCAATTTCAGTGTTCTTCAATTTGTATCTAAAGGCACAATGGTCATGTAACGAACTCATATTTCTTTCACAATGGACTCCTTTGTTTCAGATTGACATAGGCACATATTTCATGTTTTCAGTGTTGATTTTATGGTTTGCTTACTAATTTTATTTATTTACTGTGCATTGACTGAATCACTTTTAGAAAGACGTGTCTCATTATTTGTTCATTATTAGAGGATGTATCTGAATGTATTTACAATTGTGTATCTGGCCACAATATAGTCTAGGTTCATTAGTCAGTTACTCAGTTAGCTCCTTGTAACAGTCTTACTCACCTTAGCTATTGTATAAATACCCAAGTGTACACCTTCTAACAGTAATGAGAATCATTTGTACAATTCCCTAAATTCTCTCTTTGTATTAGATTTACTTTTCTAATATGGTATCTTAGAGCATTTTTTTTCCTGGGCATGGTCTTTGATGGCTATAGTGCAAAACCCATTCTCCGAACCTTCCTCTTCCGCATCGCACCACCAATCTCTGGCGCCGGTGAACTTTGCACCGCCGCTATCTCTCAAACTTGATGACAGGAGCTTTCTACTATGGACTCAACAAGTTGAAGGCGTAATTACTGCGCATAAGTTACACAAATTTGTGGCGAATCCTTCGATTCCAACAAAGTATGCAACATAACTCGATCGAAATCTTGATGTTCAAACTCCGGAGTATCAACAATGGCTGGTACAGGATCAAATGATTTTCACTCGACTCTTATCGTCTCTCTCTGAATCGGTTCTGCCTAGGGTTCTTGGATTCAAGTATTCATGGCAGGTATGGGACAAAATCCATAAACACTTCTACTCGTTCCTCAAAGTTAAGGTACACCAACTTAGATCTGAATTGCGCAACACAAAGAAAGGTGCAAGACCTATCAATGAATATCTGTTACGAATTAAAGCTATAATTGATTCACTCAAAGCTATTGGTGATCTGATCTCGGATAAAGATCATGTCGACGCTATGCTTGAAGGACTTCCAGAAGAATACCACTCATTTGTTATGATGATTTACAGCAAAATTGATTCCCCTTCAATTGATTAAATTGAAGCACTACTCATGGTTCAGGAAGCTCAATTTGAGCGATATCGGCAAGATTTGGTGCTTTCTCCAGCTTCTGTTAATCTGACTCAAGTTTCCCCAAATTCAAACCCTAATTCTCAGCAATTTGACTCCTACTCAGATGATAAGGGAAGTTATTCGAATCAGTCAGCCACCACAACAACCACAGTGGCACCAAAATCAGTCACAACAGCAATGTGTTGGTGTGAGCCCTAGAGGCCAATGTTTTTCCTTTGGACTTACATTTTTATCTTGCTATTATTTATGATATGAGGTATTTCAGTTTATTATGTTGTTTGTTTAAAACGTAGTAAAGTCCTTAGAATAGAAAGTTCTATTTAATAGAATATCAAGTATACGACTTAATAGTGAGACGTTATTAATCAAGAGAACTTTACTCTTAAATATCCTTAGAATATGTGTATGGACTGATGACCACCTCTCACGGGTCATGGATATGAGATATCAAGTCACACATATAGGTACACATTAGAGTAATGATGTACTGGATTGACCCGCCATGAGAACACTACATGGAACGTTATGTAAGTGTCATAAGTAGTTCTCATAGTGACAATGGTGTATGCAATACTTCGACCTGAAATCACTACGACCCCTACATGAGGAGTTGTATGCTTTGATACAGTGAAACGTTATCTGTAACAGGATGACTATAAAGTCGGTTATTGGGTACACCGCGAGTCCTGCAGAGGGATGTGAGTGATCTAGATGGGATTTGTCCCACCTACATAACAGGAGTAATATCTGTGGGGCCCTTGATAGAGTGAGACTGTAAAATGCATGCCAGTGCTGAAATGAGTCAATATGAGATATTGACCTCATTTAATATTAAGTCCACTCGGGTATCTAGAAACGTAATATTGAACTATACAAAGGTGACACGTTCTATGCCTTGTGTTCAATATGGATATAATTACAAAGGGATAATAATACACATGAACATTGGTCACGGAAAGGTTACGTCAAATCATTGACTTTCTCATTACTTGGATAGTAATGATGTGTTGCTAGACGCCACTCATTGTTTATAATATTAAATATGATTTAATATTATTTCCAACGTTATAGGTACCTATAGGGTCACACACTTAGAGCAGATTAATCAAAACTAAAAGAAATTGGGTTAGACCCAAATTTCTATTGGGTCAAGCTCATGACAGATGAGCCCAAGAGGGCTTGGTTAAACCCTTTTACATGAGTGGGGCACCTACCTATATAAGGTAGAGTAAGAGTGCATAGCCGCACCTTCACTAGTGCAGGAAGTATTTTCTACGTCAGTCATTGATTTTTGAAGTCTGAAAAATCCCGACGTTATTGGAGCAGTCGTTAAAAGTGTAACTTTTTACGTCAGTTGATTACAAAACTGACGTTAAAAGTACACTTTTAACGCCAATTTTTTTACGTCATTTGATTACAAAACTGACGTTAAAAATACACTTTTAACGTCAGTTGTTTCATTCAGCTGACGTTAAAAGCTTAACTTTAAATGTCAGTTGTACTAAACAACTGACGTTAAAGGCTGTTTTTTTATTAAAAAAAAATTCTATTACAATATATCCCTTCCCCCAGCTATCCCTGCATTCAGTAAACAATCTAGTCGAGTAAACAGTCTAGTAACAATCCAATATTCCACTTAAATTTCATTAATAAAATAAAAGTATATATATACAAATTAAGAAACAAATGGGGGATAAAAAACATACTAATTACTACACACCTACATATGTTTCTATACTAATTACTAACTACACATCTTCTATATACTCCCGAGGTATACTTGCGGGCAATCATTTCTCTTTAGCATAGTTGAAGAAATATTCTGCAAACCGCGTCCTTAAGTCTTTGAACTCTTTTTTGTTTAGAGGAGATTGATCACTGTTAAAAGCCTGCACACGTTCAAATAAATGACGGTAACATTAATTAACGCAATGAAAATGAAAACTATAATATATAATTAAATAAGTTGTTTAATTAAGTATTATTACCCTCTTCCATCCTTCTGTATTAGATGCGGAGACTATGTTCAGCATATGTTGCATCACATAATATCCACACGACCAACCGTCTAGCTGATATCGAGACTACGAAAGAAATGAAATTTAATGTCAGTTAAATAAACATATATATTTGGAATTAGTAATTAGTAATTCTAATATTATATACTATTTAACAAACTACCAACCTTGAGGATAATCTAATCAGGATTTCCTATAGACTTAGGAGTCATACTCCTCCCGTTGGCACAACTCAAACTACAAGTCTTGAGCGCGCTATCATAAACAGAATATTCATGTCAATTAACCAATTCATCATGTTTGTTAAATAAAAACAAATGTTAAAACTTAAATTAAATAGAAGATTAATTGCTCACCTATTGATAGGTTCCACCACCTCCCGTGGCGGGTCCCCGTGGAGAGAGCATAGGAAGATGACAGTATGCAGCGAGGATGAATTACGAGCAAGCGCCAATAGTTGTTCATTATGTACAGTGCCATATATAACTCCTTGCGATCATCACCTCCTAGTAATCTCGTTAAATACGTTGTGACTTCTTTTTATCGTCAAAGAATTCAGGTGAAGGGAGTAGGGCTCTAAGAAGCCGAATAGGTTGTCACCCTCTCGAGTTGAAGTCGGTGGAGATGCCTATGATATGAATACAGTAAATCATAAAATTCAAATAAAATATATAAATTGAATTAATTATAAAATTATAAAGCATACTTACGTCGACCAAAGACTCACAACCGTGGTGGATAGTTGCTAGCCATCATTGCAAAAATACCCAATATCATCACCACTGAATATAAATCCAAGCTCATGCTCATGAAGTGGGCATGCCAGTCAACCATCATGCTCCAACTCCCATTGAAAAAGCATGGGCGCATAATCCTCGCCAATCGAGAACAACCGAGTCATGAGAGAAATCTTACCCGCCTTTGCCTTCAATATTAAATAAATCAGGTATATAAGTTGTTGATAATTAAAAAAACACAAGTAATTAATTGACAAATTTGGACATTAATAATGAATATATACCTTCCGTACCAACTCGAGCTCCCACCGCGCTAGCTTAAACTCCCGCCGTTTCGCTTCACACTCAAGCTCACGGCGTCGGACCTCCAACTCCCAGTCCCTCTCTGCCAACTCATCCACATCCACATGTGTCCTATTATAGCTCTCTTTTGTGCTCACATGTGAAGGGTTGGCAGCTCCCGCGGTGTCCTGGGAACCCATGGAGGCAAGCTCCCTAAAAAGTGCCTGCTTGAAATCTGGGTTGGATAAGAAGCGGCTCATCAGCTGGTCTGTAATGGTAGGGTCGGAGAAGAGCTTTTGTATAATGGTTTTTGTAAGTGCAGCCTCATCGACAACCCGTCTTCGTGAAGTAGACTTGCCATAATATTTTTTGATGTCCACCGTCTCTAGAATACCGATCACCCGACCAGGATGGTCGTCCTTGCCTAGAGCAGTGAGCAATATGTCCCGGCGTCCAAAAGGGACGAATGAGCCCTGGGAGCATTTTCCCTTAAGATCCATCTACAATGAAGAATTGAAAAACGTGTAAGAGAAAGGTGTTCCTTCAAAATATCAACCATAAACAAATATCAACTATAAATGCATATAGGTAGTTACTTAAAATCTTAT
Source organism: Sophora flavescens (assembly GCA_030762895.1). Classification (NCBI taxonomy): domain Eukaryota; kingdom Viridiplantae; phylum Streptophyta; class Magnoliopsida; order Fabales; family Fabaceae; genus Sophora; species Sophora flavescens. The sequence continues at coordinate 33,590,702 of CM061062.1, read as the reverse complement.
CTGCCACATCGTGATTGGCTTCAGCTTTAAAAGAGCCTTTCTTTGTCATTCGCCCGGCCAACCAAACGTCCTCGCGCGGGATAGGAGACGGAGGATTAAGAGGTGTGCCCTCAGGCACCTCCCCAGCTGCTATCCTCGCAGCCAGCTCCTCCTGCTCTCCGCCATCATCTCGTCAATCCTAGTGGCGTACCCACCCTAAGACAAGGTGTGGGTGTGGACGTTCTTAGCTTGATTCTGCCGACCCATCTCCGCCTTAGCTTGTTTAAACAAAAACACATAATTAATAGAGTTAAATACATTTAATTTCTTTACTTAAATGATCTCTAAGAAGCATAAATAAATTAACTTCATCAACTAACGTGAAATGTGTCCCCATATCGAATGCTAACAAATTTATCCCACATCTCCCTATCAATCCAGGGGTAATCCAAGAACATCTTATCAAGCTTCTTCTTCCCATATACATAGTGCCTAGTAAGATCATGCTTGAACCCATTCCAACACCTTGCCCCCAATGAGAGCCAGATGATGCTCGTCATTCGGCACGGTCCAAGCTATCTATACATTAAATACATAACAAACAGGATGAATTAGAACTCGAATAATTATTTAATAATGTACATCAAAAGAATGTAAAAGTAAAGTACCGTGATAGCCTCCCAAATTTGATCCTTAAAGTTCTATGGAACGTCATTCCAATGGTTGTATAGGATGCTAACGTGCTGCTTGGTTTGTAGAATCACCCACGATTTAAATTCTCTAGCACAGGGGCCCCGGGGCTTTAGTTTAGCATCAAAGGACACCTCAAGAGGCTGGCCAGTTTGCCTAGCCTTCTCTAACTTCTTCAATGACGTGGCTCCTCTATCCCGTTTTCTCCGAGACTGTGATGTCTGTTTGGACAAAAAAATGTTAAATTAGAGGGTTATGTATAACAAGGATAAATAAAGAATATATAAAGAACTTAAGCTTACATTATAAATAAAGAATAAAGATAGTATATAACATGTAAACTTACAGTATCATCAGGCGTAGTCCCCATAGAGTCCTGCGTAGGCCCCATAGTGTCCTGCGTAGGCCCTATAGTGTCCTCCCGTGCATGCGGGTCCGAGTGATCCATGTGTATGCCTGTTCAAAAACGGTAAATATTAAAATATGTTTTTTTAACATGGATAACTAAAGACAAAGAAAAATAGATAAATACACTTCCTCGTATTCAAACACTTGACACAAGGACAATAGAACATTCCGTTACTATTAGGCATTCCATAAAAAATGAGGTTCATATCCTTCTCTTTAGTGAACTTTTTGCATATATTCTCGGACTATCAACCGAGTTTTGAAATTTTTTAACAATAGATTAATCTCTTTAGCAGCCATATATAAAGTGTAGAAAATAACTTATCAGAGTCCAGGCACCATTTCAAACACATGGTTTTCCTACTGGTTTTATGATCCTTAACAAATCAAAATTCCCTATCACCACTATCAAACTCCATCAAATACCAGTTATCAACAAAATACCCTCCATACATATAACAGAGATAAATACAATAACACAACTTATACCACATCACTATTTCAACATTGCTATTTACAAACCATTTATCAGAAAGAAGAAAGAGATAAAGACTCTGACATATTTTCACAAAGTTCACAAAGTTAGGGCATTACCAGAGAATGTGGCCGCTTTTGTTAGGGCTCGGTGGTGAAGGAGAGTGGATTCTATTAGAGCTCAGTGGTAAAGGAGAGTGAAGGAGAACCTTAAATGAGAAAGAAAAGCACCCTTAAATGAGATAGAAGATAGGAGAGAAGAGAGAAGAGTAGGGAGAAGATGACTCACCAGAGAATACTGTCGTGGTGGTGGCTGAGAAGAACTCGCAGCGGTGGTGGTGGAGCATACCTCGGTCGCGGTCACGGTGCTTGACAAGGGTTAAGGGCGAGAAGAGGCAGAGGGTAGTGAAAGTGCAGGGTGAAGAAGGAAGGAGCGCATGTTTATGTGTAACGTATAATTTCTAATTTGATTCCACTTTACGTCAGTTGTTTATACAACTGACGTTAAAAGGTCATATTTTACGTCAGTTGTTACAACTGAAGTAAAATATGAACTTTTAACGTCAGTTGTTTAAACAACTGACGTAAAAGGTGAACCGCGTCACTTTTTACGTCAGTTGTTTAAACAACTGATGTAAAAAGTCATTTAAATGAACCTGATAATTACAGAACTGCCACCTGACGTTAACCTTGCCTGTTTATTACCTATTTTGCACTAGTGCTTACACTCTCTAGCTGCATTCAGTACCCTGTTTACGTGAAAACGAAAACACCGCCGCGTCTCTTCTCGCACCTAGCAGTGTTTAGAAGCGCACTCCGATTAACACGTGAGACGTGTGAGACGTGTTTATCTGCTCATGTGGACTACGTAGAGGCATTGCTGGTTCGTGTAGTACTCGTGATTTGCAGCGACTCAAATCAAAGGTCTGTGCTACAAGAGGTAAATTTTTGAAACATGAACCATGACCATTCGTAAGAATTCTTGGTGGAAATTATTCCGTTGTGCTTGTTTGATGCAAAAATTCCCAACAGTAGTATTAGAGCAGCTTGCGAAACCATGATTTTGTTTGTATAGTTTTCCTGTTATATGTGATAACATGCTTTTGTGCGAAATTGTTTTCTGAAAAATTAGTATGCTTGTATGATAACACGATTCAATACTTTTAAATACGATTCAATGTTTGTCATGTTCATTTTGTGAGCAATTTACGAAATACATATATTTGATATATGCTGCATGGTTTCATTGGCCTTTGATTCAAGAGGTTGATTTTCGAAAGTGGAGCAAAGTACTGTGCGTTCAAAACTGATTGTTTTCACTTTTGTGTATATGATTCATATTTTTTTAAAAAAATATGAATGTAAAACTGGACTCTATGGCATGCGCAGATTTCAAATTGAAATCCTTTGATTTGTACTTTTGTAGCAAATCAATTATTATAAAAAAGGTGGAAATCTATTTGCCTTTGTCCAAACCTTCCGTGATTTTGTTATTACAAGATATTAGTTAATCTTTTGTTTTAAAATAAAAATTTATTTAATCAATTTAAATAAATAAAAAATTTATTTAAAGATATAAATAATAGTAAAGAGTTATTATTATTTATAGTTAAATAGTTTTAATTGTGTGTTATGATTTCAAAATGCAGATTTTGAAATACTTTTGTATCACTTAATTAATCGCAATATTAATAGTAATTAAGTGTATTATTAACGTGTGTTTTATTAAGATTTCAAAATTCAAATATGTTTTGGATATTTTATATCTCTTATTTAATAACAGCATTAATAATAATAAGTGTGTATTATTATTGTGTTTGTTATGATTAAAAATTAAATTTTGAAATCTTTTATATCACCAATTAATAACAAATCAATTATAATAAATGTGATTTATTATATATGTCATGTTTTCAAAATTCAGATTTTGAAATCCTTGATTAATGACAAAAATTAATAATAATAATTGTGTATCATTATTGTTTGTTATTATTTATTTGGTGATGTGTGGTGAATGATTATGACATTAGTCCTTTTATTTTTTGGTTTATTTTGAAATATGGTCTGCGTGTCGTGCCTTTCTCTTATATTTCATTTGTACCTTCTTTTCTTCTTACCTCACTCCCCTCGTATGTAAAACGAGCTTTCTAATTTATTTGTAATGTAATGATGGAGACAAGAAGATGACATCATAAAAGGACTTGGTGTGAGATCATACTTCGAGAAGCTTGGACGCTCCTAGGTTTTAGTTAAGATTCTCTCGTTGACTTGGGAGAATCAATGCGTTAGGGGCCATAACTATATCACATTTATTTGCTTTTGATATCTGTATGAGATGCATCTATGTATGTATAGCATGTTAAAAAGTTTAACTAATGGTGATGTTAGAAAATCAGAGAAATATCTGATAATATATTTTCATATCTTACAATATTTTAGAGTATCCTATATGATCTCTTAGGATTTATTTCTTAATTATACTTTATGATTTGATTCTCTATTTGATCAAGATTATGATTCAACTTTTATTATAAATAGGACTATTAGTGTTGTCTTTTGTAATGACATCATCACTACATCAAATCAATATCAGTGTTATTACTTGTTAGTTTATTTCTTTCTTTTCCTCCTTCCCTACCTAAAACCTTCTAATTCAATAGGTGAGATCATTTTAATAAAAAACCCTTAAAAGGAAATATTAAGTTTAAAGCCTTCCAATGCATAGCACTCGTCAAGACTAATATCGAATGAGTGTAGTTCCACCAAAGCAGAGTGCATTTTTCTATACTAGTAAGACGCGATGGGACAATTGTAATGTCTAATTGCTATATGTTGGATCTAACTTAACTAAGTGATATTCAATAGGATTGAAAGGCTTAGAGGCGTAAAGTTGGGATTTAGTCCATGGGATGGATTAGAAAAAGAGTTATTCACCCAACTATCCGAGAGTTGCATGATATGCAATTGGAAAGTGTTTCCTACCTAAATAACCAAACTTTAAGAGATCGGCCAAAGCTAACTTGAAGCTAGGTGAAATATGGATCTTGGCCCGGTAGAAAATCTTCCAACGGGATTTTCCGAATCAATGTTGAGGTCATTGGTTTGAGTAAAGTAGTGGGAGGCGTATTTAATTAAAAACCTAATTAAATATGTTTATGGCATGATACTTATATTTTGCATATTTCTTTATGTAGATTACCATGGCATCAAACACATGAAGTAACTTGTCATTGCGATCTGTCCTTGAGAAGGACAAACTATCCAGAACAAACTTTCCGGACTGGTACAGAAACTTGAGGATTGTCCTCAAGCAAGAGAAAAAAGTTGTATGTTCTTGAAGAGGCTATGTTATTGGTGCCACCAGTGCGAATGCACCCAAGACTCGACAAGGATGCTTAAAAGAAGCATCGGGATGATTCCTTGGATGTCGCTCGTCTTATGCTTGCTACCATAAACTCCGAGCTTAGGAAGCAACATGAGAACATGGAGGCGTTTGATATGATCGAACACCTCAAGCAGCTCTACCAAGAACAAGCAAGGCATGAGCGGTGCGAAGTCTCTAAAGGTCTTTTCCAAAGCAAGTCGCGAAGGAAGCCCAATGTGGCCTCATATCCTTTAGATGATTGGGTACATTGAGAATCTCGAGAGGTTGGGTTATGACTTGGGCCAAGAGTTGCCACCGACTTGATCTTGCAATAGTTTCGGAAAGTTACAATCAGTTTGTCATGAACTTCAATATGAATGATCTTGACAAATCACTTGCCAGGGGTTGTTGGGCATGTTGAGAATTACTGAAATCAACATCAATAAGGGAAAAGGGAAGGCCATTATGGTGGTCCAACCTATAAAAGGCAAGAAGCAGCCCGGAAGCCCAAGAGGCCTATGAACAAGCGAGAAGAGCAAGGGCAAGGACAACAATAAGTTCAAACCCAACACTTACGGCTTTAAGCTTTGTTGGTGGAGTGGCTAAGGAGGTACGTGCTTCCATTGTGGAAGACAGGACACTTTGGAAGAGGAACTGCCCAAATACTTGGAATAGTGCAAGAAGAATAGAAGTGGGACTTCCAGCCCAGGTATGTTTGTTATAGAAGTCAATTTATCTACTTACGCATCATGGGTGGTATTAGATCTTGGATGTGGTTCTCGCATTTGTACAAATGTGCGAGGAGCTAAAAAGGAGTGGACCATTGGCGAAAGACGAAGTCGATCTACTAGTTGGCAATGGAGCAAAAGTTCTTTGCTTTATTTGTAAGAACTTATGTATTGACTTTGTCCACTAGGCTTATCATTCAATTGGAAAGCTGTTATTTTGTGCCTGCAATTAAAGGGGAATATCATTTGTTTCTTGTTTGGACAAGATTGGTTTTTATTTTTTAATAAAGAACAAATGTTGTTCTATTTATTTGGATGATATTTTTGTAAGACTAAGCCCTTTTTGAGGTTTTGATATATGACAAACAATGTGAATTTTGCATGAGTTTTTCAATTTGATTATGCACTAATAAAGTGTTCAAGTGTTTGCAGGTTCACTCATGAAGAGGAAATTCAAAGGATCAAAGGATGAAATGTCAAAGATCAAAGAAGATCATGAGACTCAAAGACTCAAAGGAGATGACATGGAACAATGCATCAAGAACAAGTTGAATTAAGAACTTAAGTTCTTAGATGCTATTGTAAGGATAGCATGCTTAATCTCTTAGTGAAGCTCTTGGAAAATTAAGGAAAAACTAAGTTTTCAAAAGAATAATTAAAAGAGTTTTTCAAGGAAAACGATTTTCAAAATATGTTAATTGAAATAAGAAATTAAGTGAAGGTATACATCTGTTTGTACACATGTGTATGTTGATTAAATTTCAAATTACAAGTGAAAACCTTTCTGTACACGTGTGTTGTACACATGTGTATGTTCAGTTGATTTTTTCAAAGTACAAGTGAAAATCAGGTACTCGCGTGTTGTACATGTGACACCCTTAACCCGAGTATCACATTAACTACATTAATTAAAATATAATAATCACGTTTAGTGAGTAGTCGATTTTACTTTCCAAAAATTAAGGTTTTTAATACTCTTTTCTAATACTAATGTTTATTTACATAACGTCATATACAAAGGAAAGACAGAGAATTCTGAAAACATAACTGTTGTTTTTGGCTTCAAAGACTCAAGAGGGGGGTGGATTGAGCTTTCAAAAAGCTTTTCAAAAAACTTTACTTTTCAAATCAGAGTTGCCTCAGGATCTTTTACAAAAATAGTGATGGGTTTTTTATGAAATCTTGAATAGTAGGTGGTGAGGAAAGAAAGATTAATTCAGAAAGATAAATCAGTAATAAGATTCAAGTTCATAGCTCACAGCTATCAATTAAACAGTGATTGAATCAAACAGGAAGAAGTTCGGTTCAGGGTCGTACAGGTATTAGATAAAGGCCTTAATCAGTCAATAACTGAAGTTACAATATATCAGTTTTAGTTTCAGTGATCAAGAACAGTCTTAATCAACTCAGTTTTGAACAATTAATAACTCAAGATTGATTGCAGTAATGCTCTGGTTTTAATTCATATTAAATATATCGAGAACTAATATCAATTGAAAACTTAGAACATCAAGATCACAGTTATATGCCCAAGACAAAAATTAAAGAGTTTGAGTTTAGAGATATCAGACAATCAGTTTTATACTGGTTCAGCCACCACCACTGTGACTTACATCCAGTCCCCACTCCACCTGCGGGTATTCACACACTAACACAACAAGCTTTAGCCAGGTAGCTTGAAAAACCTTTACACCACAGAGCACTCCTTCACCTCGAGATACCACACTCTTGTGAAGAGCCTCAATCAATGTTCTTCCTTAGGATTCCTGACCCTAATCACACAGAGACTCCCTCTCTCTTTACAATCGAAAAGTAAAGAAAGATTGATTCCTAACTCTCAGAAGTCAGATATACAAGTTGAAGTTCTTATGAAAATTGAAACACTCTTTTTCACAATGAAGTTCAAGCAAGAAGATGAATGATTTTCACAATTGATCTCTCTAATTGATTTTGTAAACTTCTGATTATTTTAAAAGTGTTCCTTTGATCCCTCTATATATAGGAAACAAGTTATAGTCGTTGGGATCAATTAAAACAGATTTGGGTCTGACAACAGAATCTGTTTTCTTGATTACGAATCTTAAACGGGGGGTTGAGTACAGGGCTGTATTAACCAATTTCATGCTTGATAGTTCTGATAGTTTCTCAAAATCTTGAACTTGGTTAATTCATCAGTACATCCATTCAATACATATATGTATTGAATCAAGAACCTTAAATTCATTTGTCAGTTACAGTAGCAGACATACATCCATTGATTACATGGTTGTACCTGACAAATAATTTTCTTATTTCCAAAAATCATTTTCATTAAAAAAAACTTATTCCTTTTAATGCAGGTTATGAAAATTGATTTTCTTCATGCATCTTTTTAGTTTTTGTGACTAAGAGATTTCTTTCTCTTACAAATCATCTAAGACTTAAATCTAAAATTCTCCTTTAAGCTTGGTCTTGATGATCCTTTGATCTTTGACTTTGCTCTTTTGATTTCTACATGCAGCTCCTTGATTCCTTCAAGTTCTTCCTTGAATATTTTCCTTGAATTTGCTTAATGAACTTGTTGATCACTGCTTGATACCTGTCTTTGCAATTTGACACTAAAACACTTGCACACACATTAAATTGTATTTGTCATATATAAAAATCTCTAAGTTATTGAGTCTTACAATAACAAGTTCATTAATACTTAAGCCTTTATATAGTCAGACTTCATGACAGAAATTTACAGAGTGATGGTTCATGAGATCCACTACATGATTACTAAGTTGTAGTTAAAGTTAAGGCTAAAGGTCACAACTAACCATCGGTTTCAAAATACCTGATTCATATCAAACTACCCAAAAGATAGACTTCCTAAGAGCTGGCCAAAACAAAAAAAGCCCATTAGGGAGACCGTGATGGTCATCCCTACCCTTTGGTGGTACATCGGGTGAAACCACCACTGCCTCATCTTCTACGGCCATCTCATCATTCTCCTTTTCCACGAATTCCTTCGGATCTGCTTCAATCGGCGAAGCGGGGGCAGCCTCTGGCTGAGGTGGAACCTGGGGAGGGTCAAGAACTAAATGCCCCAAGTCCGCCAAGTGTTGTAGATAAATCTCCATAGGTGGCAACGTGACATGAATGGTCTCCACTGTGTGGGTACGCCTCTGAGCTCCTACTCTATCCACACCATCTACTATACAAAAGGGACCAGTGTAGGCCACGACGTGGGTCTCTATAGGGAAAGTCCACGCGGTCGGATCGTGTGGATTCTCAAAGAGAATGGCCCGTGTCCATGCGTGAGCCAACTGGATCTCTGCTGAGTCCATCTAATCGCAAGTATACATCACATATACATATAACAAGAAAAGGAAAACAACATAAATGCAAGGGTGAGATACCAATATATGGATGAATTATGATGACTAAAATGCCCAAACACAGAACAACAGATACAGATAAATATTCATGTTCAACATATAGATTTACACAGAATGATCATGCCAAATCACAAATCATCGTCGTTTTTGAAAACATGGCACTTCTATATCTAAATCATTCTGTCCTAGTCTCCGGAGACCATGCAATTTTTAAAAAACGGTGAGCTGATCAGGGTCATTTTCCACACAGGCTCCAACTGCCACACAGGCTCATATTTGCCACACGGGCTCAAATTTGCCACACAGGCTCAAGATTCTCGTTTTTTCAATTTATCCAAAATTGGGCATGTCTACCAAAAATAATGCATGTAAAATCTATTATTTTCGTAGATTTTTATTTGTGCTTCATTCTTTCATTGTCGGAGCTCACGGCTCGCGACCTCCTGTGAATTTTAATTGTCTTAGTAATTTTAATATCAACATATGACGTTAAAGTCCGAGTGTCCAATCTCAACAGTCCTAGCTAGACCTGTGCACTAGCCTTAAACTTTGTGGTAGTAGAAAACAGCCTTGACCCCTTTTTACTCCATTTTCCACGTTTATCACAACATATATAGGACACACAATCCACGGCCACTAGTATGGGACACACAGACCACAATATTTTATATATAGGACACACAGTCCACAACGTTGTGATACGGATCATGGATCCACGTGCCAGAACTCTAGTATCCCGATGTCTCGGCTACTGGGTTCACTTTTCATCTTATTTTTCGTTTAGTGAAAAAAACAAATACAAAGCAGAAAATTTTCGTAACTCATTCAAGTTATCGGACATTTCTTCTTGAATAAAATATTTTTGAATAAAACATTTTCTTTCGAAATCCTTTTTATTTTAAAACCTTAGGTTTTGAAAAAAAATCCATTTCTATTTACATAAAATTATTTTATTTTTCAAAGCTTCTTTTTCCTCAAACATGTAAAAATCTCCAAATAATTTCCTTCCAAGTTTCAAAAAATTGATTTTCTTCAAACATTTTTCAAAGAAATTAGTTTTCTTTTGGTAGAAAATCATTTAAATTTCTAATGGAACTTTTTTTTTATGAAAATTCATTTAACTTCCTAAAGTTTTCCACTAATCATTAAAATTTTCTTAACTTTTCATTTTATTGAAACATTGTTAAAAATGGATCCTTGCTCATGATTGTTCTTAGTAAATATTTTCTTAAAACTTTTGTCCTTATTATTATTTGAGTTCTAACCAATGTTTAGACTTCCAAGCAACAATCACAAGGCATATACAACAACTTCAAATATATATAAGCACATTCATAATGTTCATAATTTCATCAACACATAAACAACACTCTAACATATATAAGCAACATTCATATACTTCAAAAATCACCAACACATAAACAACAACTTTAAGCAACATTCATATTTTTCATAATTCATCATCACATAATAAATTCAAAATCAAACCAAAACAACCACAAATAATAACAACTTCAACCAATACATTAAAATAACACACATGACATATAGTCATCATAAAATAATTATCCCTCAGGCTTTCTCCCCTTACCTCGATTGGTGAAAAGAGAAATCGTGGTTTTTCCGCTTTAGTGAAAACAAACTCGCGTCATTCTTACGCTTGAAAATATAAATAAAATCAAGTGTAAAATATAAGTAAAAATTCACAAAAACATTTCACTCTCCCTCATGCATGCATTCGGCCATGACCAGATTTTTGGGGATGAAATTTCCAATTTTCACAAGCTTTTGGATCAATGATCCTCAAGCATCATAGAGACAAAATCAAGGTCTAATACCTAAAAATAAAAATAAAAATAATCCATCTACTCCACAAGGAGTAGTTTTCAGCCTACACACTAAAATAAGCATAGGATTTTATTATTAATTCATGCATGTAAACAAAATGATGTTTCCTTCAAAATTAATTGAAATCAAAATCTTTTTAACTTTTATTCTCATGCATAATTGTTGTGGATTCAGTCTTCTTTAACAGAACTTGGCATTTCCTTCCCTACACCTACATTGTACCGTGATAATCTAAGTGTCGTTGCCCTTTCTCACAATCCGGACTTACATTCGAGCATAAAACATATTGAACTTGATATACACTTTGTCAGAGAGAAGGTTGTCTCCAAGCAACTCCTTGTTCAACATGTCCCAGCCTGTAAGTTAGCTGATCTGCTAACTAAACCCCTCTCTGCCTCTCGGTTTGCAACTCTCAGGACCAAGCTCAATGTTCATGCTCTGCCGCAACCACAATATAGTCTAGATTCATTAGTCAGTTACTCAGTTAGCTCCCTATAACATTTTTACTCACCTTAGCTATTGTATAAATACCCAAGTGTACACCTTCTAACAGTAATGAGAATCATTTGTACAATTCCCTAAATTCTCTCTTTGTATTAGATTTAATATTCTAATATTCATGAACCGACAACAAAATTGCACAAAAACATAAAAGTGTGAATGTTGAACAAAATTACATGATTCACTTAAGGATATGCATGATAATTTCATAGTGTTGGAGAATAAGTCCTACATTTCTTGATCAGAGAGAACCAAAGGATATATACTTTTTGGACAATATGGCAAATCCTGTTGGAATAATTGGGCCTAACTCCACTATAAAAACTAGATCATAGAGGGAGGGATGTCCAAGTTATTATAAATGGTTCTTGGCTCATATACTCAACCAATAAATAGGACTTAGACACTTAATAAATCCCAAGCTTAACACAAAACCAACCCATACTCTTTCAATTGGGCATGCATTGTAATGATAACACGATATCAGGAGTTTTGTCATAAACAAATTTTAGAGCCTTTTGGAGCTCTTCGAGAGGCATGAAGGAAGGCTCTGCTAGGGTTTCCCACGTAACACCCTAGGGCTTGGATGGTGGCAAAGAACATGGCCGTCTGTCCTTGGCAGTTTCTTGCGAACTCATCTCAGCAACCTGATCATGAGTCAATCTCGTCTCCTAAAGATCCTGCTCATGATCCTTCTCAGCCTGTATTGTCTCCACAGCGTAAAAAGTTTACTCAAGCACTTAATAATGCGTGTGACATCCCACAAAGCCAACTTCCCAAGCCCCGAATCATAGGTGAGGAAATCTCCATCAAAATTCTTGAGGAAGAGTATAAGGTTGGCCTTGAGGGATGCAAGAATCATCTACATGGTCGCTTGATTCTTGCTAAAGGTGAAGCCCCCATTAAGCTAGATGCCTTGCGTGCCAAGTTGTTGGTGTTATGGAAGCCTTTAGGGCATTGGGCTTGATATCTCTTGGAAGAGGTTACTATGAGTTTTCTTTCTCATCTGTGGAAGATTTAAGAAGTGTGCGATCAGTCCCCTCATGGAACATGAAGCCACGTATTTTGCGGCTTTTCTCCTGGACAAGTTTTGGAGAAAGGAAAGGAAAAGGTCAATGTCAATGCTGCACCTAGTTCTAATTTACATGTCCCGTTCAATGAAGGCACAAGTAATAAAGTGGTTCATGATGTGAATGGAGATATTGATGGTTGTAATAGAGATGTAATCTTAGTGGAAGATGGAAGTATTGATAGGTCTGAGCTAATTGGGATCAATAATGCTCGCAACACCAATGGTCCAAATCCAATTTTAGGCATTATCAATAATGATAATGGAGCCATTAATCCTGAAATTAATGTTGTTAATCAGGGGGAAGCTTTGCAGCAAGAACAGCATGTTGTTTTGCAGAATACTGTCAGTAATGTGCAGAATAATTCTCAGTTGCAAGGCGTTTCTCAACAAGTGCAGCATGCTGTTCCACAGCATAATTCAAATAGCAGGTCCTTGATTATTGATTTTCAGGAATCTCCAGCAATATCAGTGCAATACACTTCAGATGAAGTGGTTCAAGAAACTCCAACAAGTATTCTTAATGCAGATCAGTCTCCTGATTCTGTCAGAATTCAGGGCATTCAAGCTGTGCATCAGAACAGAACAGAGGACAACATTATCCAAGTTGTTGATAATCATCAAGATCTTCCTGAAGTAGTGCAGAATGAGCTCACAGTTCTCAAGCAGTGTTGGGCAGATATGGTGAATGAGGACATCAGGCATGAACAGGATAATTTGTTGGAGGAGGCAGAACCAGAATTTGAGACTGTGTTCTCTAAATCTCAGAAGAAACGAATGAGGCAAAAAAACAGGAAAAATGCCAAAACTGAGATGCAGCAAACCCGAGCCAGGGCAGGTGGGCCTAGAAATCTTGCATGATGAAGTTCCTCTATTGGAATATAAGAGGCATTGCCAACCCCTCTTCAAGGTTGGTTTTAAAGAAGCTTTGTGCTCTTCATAAACCAGATTTTGTTTTTATAGCAGAACCTTGGATGTTATTTGACAAGTTTCCATCTAAATTCTGGAGTGATCTTAAATTGAAAGTTTTCGCTGTCAATGATAGGGATTCTTTAATGCCTAATTTGTGGTGTCTTTGTGCTGAGCATTGGAATCATACTGTTATTTCTATATCAGTTCAGCATGTTTCTTTTACAATGGTAGTAGAAAATAAAACCATTGGCATCTCTGTTGTTTATGCCTCTACTATCTACTTGAGCAGAAGAACACTTTGGCAAGAGCTAAATGTCATGCAGAACAATTACAGCATGCCTTCGAGTTTTTTGGGTGATTTTAACTCAGTGATTGGTTCTCATGAATACAGGGGTAGTGCAGGCCTTTGAGAGTTTCTTGGGATGATTTTCAGTCTTGGACAGCTTGCAATAATCTGATTCATTTGCTTACAAGGGGAGCTCAATTTACTTGGTCCAATGGAAGGAGAGGTAGATCATTTACAGAAAAGGGACTAGATAGAGCCATTTGTAATGATGAGTGCATTAATTTCTGGTCTAGTATCTCTTGTTGTACTCTAACTAAGAGCAAGTGAGATCACTTTCCCTTACTACTGGATCTGCAAAAAGGGAATAATCAATATCACTCTTCCTTTAAATTTATGAGGATGTGGTCTAAGCATCCTGACTGTCGTAAGATTGTGCAGGAAGTCTGGAATGAGAAAATGGTTGGCTGTCCTATGGTTATTTTGAGTAACAAGTTAAAGGCTTTGAAGATGAGATTAAAGGATTGGAACAAAAATGTGTTTGGAGATGTTAATTTAAATGTGAATTCGGCTATGCAGCAATTAGATTTGATACAGAAGCAGATTGATGAGGATGGTTTCTCAGATTCTTTATTTGATCTTGAAAGTTGCTCAGGTTGATTTAGAGAAGGCTCTACAGTATGAGGAAGCTTTTTGGCAAGAAAAATCAAGGCTAAACTGGCATCTTCAAGGAGATAGGAACACTCAATTCTTTCATAAAATGGCTAAAGTAAGGTATGTCACTAAGCAAATGAATATGTTAAAACATGATGGTGTTATCTTGAATACTGCATCTGAGATAGAAAACCATGTACTCTCCTATTTTGAGAACATGTTTTGTTCAGAGAATAATTGTAGTGATAATGGTCTGATAAATGATGTTATCCCTAATATGGTCAGTCATGAGGATAATATGATGTTAACCTCCCTACCATCTGCGGATGAAGTGAAGCACGCTGTTTTTGCCATGAACAAGGATGGTGCTCCAGATCCAGATGGGTTTGGAGCATTCTTTTTCCAGGAATTCTGGGATATTATAGTTGATGATGTTGTTAGTGTTGAGCAATACAGGTCTATTGCCCTTGCAAATTTCAAGTTCAAGATTATCACCAAGGTTTTAGCAGATAGGCTAGCAAGGATCACCCCTAATATTGTGTCTCAGAATCAATGGGGTTTCATACAAGGTAGGCAAATTTCTGATTGCATTTGTCTTACTTCAGAAGCCATTAACTGAATTGAGAAGAGGAATTTTGGAGGCAACTTGGCAATGAAGATTGACATTAGGAAAGCATTTGATACACTAGATTGGGGTTTCTTACTCAAAGTCTTACATGCTTTTGGTTTTGCTCCCAAATTTTGCAATTGGATTGAGTCCATCCTTCAATCATCAAGGCTTTCTATTTTGTCAATGGTAAAGCCACTGGTTTTTTCCCTTGCAAAATAGGAGTTAGGCAAGGAGATCCGTTATCTCCCTTGTTTTTTTGTCTTGCAGAAGAGGTTCTGAGTAGAGGCATTTCTAAGATGGTCCAAGATGGGAAGATCTCTCTGATTGCTGGCCCTAGAGGGACACAAGTACCCTCTCATGTTTTGTATGCAGATGATGTAATGATTTTCTTCAGAGGCACTCAAAAGAATTTGCATAATCTGATGGGATTGTTTCAGCAGTATGGCAATGTTTCAGGGCAGCTGATTAACCCATCCAAGTCAACCTTTTATTATGGAGCAATTTCTAACAGGAGACAGGCAATAATTGCTGGTATCTTGGGTTTTTCAATTGGTAAACTGATCTGGAAAAATTGTGATTCAAGAGAGCTCGGTTTCAAAGATGCATACCTTTATTATAAACCGATTGGCCAAGTACTTCATTGGGCCAAATTAATCTGGAACAATGTCATTCCCCCTATGTGAATGCTCTTTTGCATCCAATATTTGGAACTGGTTGAGTTCTATTGTTGGTGCCAATATAGATACCTTGTCAGTTTCTAATATTCTGGCCATTTGCGATAAAAGTTGGTCCTCTCAAGCAAGGGATGTGATTCTCGCAGCTGTCATTCATGTTATATGGCAGAAACAAGATTAGATTCGATAATCAGAAGATTCCTTTGAAATCAGCCATATTGCCAGTGTCTCTATATCAGGGAATAACAGTAAGGGCCATGCCTCGGGTTCAATGCAGGAGTTTATGATTCTGAAGGCCTTTGATGTAACATCAAAGCCTAATAAAGCTCCCATCATCAAAGAAATAATATGGGTTCCTCCTCCTTGCTGTTGGATCAAATGCAATACGGATGGGGCGGCAAGAGGTTATCCAGGTAATGCCGGTTGTGGTGGGATTTTCAGAGATAGGGGTGGAGCAACTCTGGGTTGTTCTTGGAATTACTCTTACTTTGCATGCAGAGATTATTGGTGCTATGAAAGTTATTGAGCTAGCCTTTAAAAATGGTTGGGTTAATTTTTGGTTAGAGTGCCACTACAAATTGGTCACCATTGCCTTCAAGAATAACAAAATTGTTCCTTGGCAATTGAGAAATAGGTGGAAAAATTGTTTATAGTTAACTAATAAAATGAGATTCATAGTTTCTCATATTTTTCGTGAGGACAACAACTGTACAGATAAATTGGGCTCTCATGGAATTTCTATAGCGGAACGATATTCCTAACTTCATTAGGGATGATTTTTTTAGGAATAGAGTAGGCTTGCCTAACTTTAGATTTCAATAATTTTTTCAAGGGTTTTGGTTCATGTCCTCCCTTGTCTCTTTGTATTGGTTTTCTTTTTTTTTTTTGAATAAATTTTTGGCAAATGATTGGTGATTCTGGGATGCCAGCCTAGTTGGGATGTCAAACATCATAGTGATGCTTTTGTAAGTCAATTTTGTCAAAAAAAAAAAAAAAAGATCACACAATATCAGAACTCATAAAAATTGGCTGTAAAAAAAAAAATTGAGGCCTTGAGACTTAAAAAAAAAAAAGCCTAGGCAATTCTAAAAAAAAGAGAGAGGAGGCCTGAGGCCTCTGAGGTTAAAAATATGAGTACAAGCCCAAAACAAAAAAAAAGCAAACAAAAAAAAAAGAAAAAAAAAGGCCGATCAGATTGAAGGAAAGCTATGCCAGGCCTTCAGTTGGACTTTAGAGGGAGTGTTGGAGAATATGTCTCGCATTGCTTGAACAAAGAAAACCAATGGGTATATAAGCTAGAAATGTTTGAGTCCAACCTGTCTAAACTTTTCGGACATTGACAATTATTAGCTTAATATAAAACCAGCTCACATTCTCTCAATTGGACCTGAACTATAATGATAATACATAGTATATTCATTTACCATGACTTTATATCACTTATAATATGGGTTGGGTTATGGTGTACCACCTACATTTTATACCACCCACTACATCATTCATGTGCCAAATTTTGGGCCAATCAAATTGCCACATAGGTTGGTCAAAATTTCATATTTTCTAGTTGTATTATACTGTAGTCAAACTATATGAATATAGTATATTGTAGTATAATATGTGTTTTTGGTATTTGCAAATTTAAATCATATTAAAATAATGTTTTTTGATTAAAAAAATTGATTATATTGCAAAATATTATTGACAACAAACATTATTTTAATTCATATTAAAATATTATTTTTTTAATATAATCAGGTTTTTTAATCAAAAAACATTATTTTAATATGGGTTAAATTGCGAATACAAAGAATACATATACTATACTACAATATATTGTATTCATATATTTGACTACAGTAGAAATACAACTATAAAGTTTGAAATTTTGACCAAACCCATGTGACAATTTGATTGGTCCAAAATTTACCACATATGGGTAGTATAATGGGTGGTGCAAAATATGAGTGATGCACATTAACCTAACCCCTTACAATATTGAACAATTTAGCTCACATCAATTCCATAACTAGATTTCCACCAATGCAGACATCATCATTTTAGAAAAAGAATTTTGCTAAACGGACACACTTTTGCGGACATCATACGGTGACATCGTATGAACAGTGTCGTACTGTAGCTGCACTGTGCGGTACTGTAGCAGTTTTTTTAATTTAAATATTTTTTATAAATAATTTTTTTGATTAAGTATGTGTCAATATCTGGTGAATCGGGTACAAATATCTGGTGAATTCAGTTCATTATCTGATGAATGTGTTTTTTGAGAAATAATTTTTTTGATTAAGTATGTGCAAATATATGGTGAATTCAGTTCATTATCTGGTGAATTAGTTTTTTTGAGAAAAAAATTGTGGTTTAAGTATGTGTAAATATATGGTGAATCAGGTATAAATATCTGGGAATCAGGTATATTATCTGGTGAATGTGTTTTTTTTTATAAATAAATTTTGTTGGTTAAGTATGTGTAAATATCTGGTGAATCGGGTACAAATATCTGGTGAGTTCAATTCATTATCTGGTGAATGAGTTTTTAAGAGAAATAATTTTTTTGGTTAAATATGTGCAAATATCTGGTGAATCAGGTATAAATATCTGGTGAATTCAGTTCATTATCTGGTGAATGGGTTTTCTTGAGAAATAAAGTTTGGTTAAGTATGTGCAAATATATGGTGAATCAGGTATAAATAACTAGTGAATTCAGTTCATTATTTGGTGAATGTGTTTTTTTTTTTTATAAATAAATATTTTGGTTAAGTATGTGTAAATATCTGGTGAATGAGTTTTTTGATAAATAAATTTTTTGGTTAAGTATGTGAAAATATCTGGTGAATCATGTACAAATATCTGGTGAATTCAGTTCATTATCTGGTGAATGGGTTTTTTTAGAAATAAAATTTTTATTTTTTAAAAAAGTCAAAATTAAAAAAAAAATAAAAAAAATCGGTGCTACAGTAGCGCTACTGTAGCAGTGTCGTATTTGTGTCGCAAAAGTGTGTCCGTTTAGCACAGCTCTTAGAAAAATGCTAAACGAACACAGTTTTTTGACATCATACGGTTTGACACCGTATGAACAGTGCCGCACAGTGCACTGTAGCTGCACTGTGTGGCATTGTAGCATTTTTTAAAAATTTAAATTTTTGTTATAAATAATTTTTTTGATTAAGTATGTGTCAATATCTGGTGAACTGGGTACAAATATCTGATGAATTCAGTTCATTATCTGGTGAATGGGTTTTTTTGAGAACTAATTTTTTTTATTAAGTATGTGCAAATATATGGTGAATCTGGTATAAATATCTGGTGAATTCAGTTCATTATCTGGTGAATAGGTTTTTTTGAGAAATAAATTGTGGTTAAGTATGTTCAAATATATGGTGAATCAGGTATAAATATCTGATGAATTCAGTTCATTATTCGGTGAATGTGTTTTTTTTATAAATATTTTTTGTTGGTTAAGTATGTGTAAATATCTGGTGAATCGGGTACAAATATCTGGTGAATTCAATTCATTATCTAGTGAATTAGTTTTTTTGAGAAATAATTTTTTTGGTTAAATATGTGTAAATATCTGGTGAATCAGGTATAAATATCTGGTGAATTCAGTTCATTATCTGGTGAATGGGTTTTTTTTAGAAATAAATTTTGGTTAAGTATGTGCAAATATATGGTGAATCAGGTATAAATATATGGTGAATTCAGTTCATTATTTGGTGAATGTTTTTTTTTATAAATAAATTTTTTGGTTAAGTATGTATAAATATCTGGTGAATGGGTTTTTTTGATAAATAAATTTTTTGGTTAAGTATGTGCAAATATCTTGTAAACCATGTACAAATATCTGGTGAATTCAGTTTTTTTAGAAATAAATTTTTTTTTAAAAAAAGTCAAAATTTAAAAAAAAAACAAAAGTGCTGTTACAGTGGCGCTATTGTAGCAGTGTCGCGTATGATGTCTTTTTTTTGTCAAATTAGCAAACCTCTAATTTTAAACCGCTTCCTTCATTTGTACATCATAATCATATACAACATTAACATACATGTTCATTCTTATAACTAATAATCTACTAAACATAGAGTTTATTCTTGAAACATTTTCATCTTCAAATTTTTGTACCATTACCTCAATCACGATCAATATAATATATAGCGATACATCTTTGCATTGCATAAACATCATCCCATATAACTCATTTCTCATTTAAACTTGATTTTAAATAATTAACAACGCTCAAACAGTTAAAAAATGTAGCGAATTAATTTGAAGAACGTCGTTATTAATGAAATCAGTTTAATTTAATTGTTATTTTTAGTAATAAATCTAGTCTTCCATTTATTTTAATAGAATATCGAACTCCTGACTGAAGGTGCATCACTGTTCTTGAACTGAAGGTGCATCACTATACTTTTCTTTTGTATGGTATAGCATAGAAGCTGCCAATAACGAATTATGATCATATATTTTTGTGGTCCCCAATTATAAGTTCCATGAGCCATAGATCCTTAATTTCTTCCTTCCGTACAGAAAAAATTAAAAACAAACATGGTGTAAAGAAAGGATGGGACCACTCACAACTGTATTCTTTAAGTAGTTGCAACTAAGATAGTAATGTTCCACCTTATTTTCTAATGGGTTTTGCCAATGTCATAAAAACATTGATTGAGAAGTGTTTATGGAAAACTGAGAAAAACACTCCTACAAATTTTAAATGCATTACTTTCTAGTGTCAAGTTTCTTTTTTATGTTTCCTTAATCAATATCATTATGACACTATTATTAGTGTAAAATATGCTTTTAACATTGGAGTTTCCACATCGATTTCCATAAAATCGATGTGTAAAACGAGGCGGTGGCATTTTTGAAATTGAAAGCAAAGGATTCCACATCGGTTTAAAAAATAACCGATGTGTTAACAGTTTCCACATCGGTTATTTGTTAACCGATGTCTAAAATTAAAACAAAAAAAATTTAAAATTTAAAAATTGTATCTTTCCACATCGGTTCCTAATGAACCGATGTTGTATTTATATTATCCACATCGGTTTATTTGTAACCGATGTAATAAATTAAAAAAATGAAATTTTAATTAAATTAAATCGTAAGTTCTACATCGGTTATTTTTAAACCGATGTGAAATATGGATAACCACATCGGTTCTTCTAAACCGATATGTAATATTTGACAAAACCCTACTTTTTGTCATTCCCTCCATCTGTTCCGCGCCCTCTTCCATTCCCTTTTGTTTTGTGCTCGTGACTTTCTTCCCTAACTCTCTCACTGCTCTATGCTCCCCCAGTCTTTCTCACATCGAAGCAATCCCTCCCTCTAGCGGCTCTCTTTCTTCCTTCACGCAAGCTCCCTCATCTCCTCTGCTAATGCGCGGCCTGTAACATTTCTAGTCTCCAAAACCGCCTCTCATTCTCACCGCGAAGTTCACTTCCTCCAGTCTCCAAGTTCCTTCGTTCCTTCAATCCTCTGCTTTCGCGACCTGTCTCCTTCCCACCATTGTTGAAGAGGGTGGTAAAGACGATTGTGACAAGCCTCGTTAAGGTTATCTTCATCTCCTTTTTTTAAATCAGCTTCTGGGTTTTTTATTTCAAGCTTGATTTTGTGTGTTTAGGGTTTCTTCTTTTTGGGTTTCTATTTATGCTATTATTTATTATTTAATAAAAAGATTTTTCTACGAAAATCAGCTTGTGAAGTTTGTGTCTTGAGTCCTTGTTCTGTGTATATCTATCTATATATATATATATATATATATATATACACATACATAAATATAATAAAATTGCATGTGTTGTTCTGTGTGTGAAGTGTTATAAAGTGTGAATCTGTGTCTAATCCACCACAGTGGAAATGGCTCCAAGACTGGATTTTTCCAATTTGTGGACAAAGGATACACAGAAAGGAACACAAGTGGTGGTATCACGCGTCACGGTCGTGATGTCTGTCATGGCTAGGCCGTGACGGATTCTGCCTTGGAAGTTGCTTCACTGGTTGGTCTGTCACGGCCGTGACCACCATCACGGCTAGGCCGTGATCAGTTCTGACTGTGAGGGTCTGGTTCCGTTGGCATGTCACGACCGTGATGGACATCACGGGCTGGCCGTGACCAGTTCTGACTTTTCCATTCTCTCTTTTAAGCTCTAATCTATCACGGTCGTGATGGTACATCGCAGCTAGGCCGTGATCAAGTCTGCCTGTGAGGGGCTGGTTCAGTTGGCATGTCACGGCCGTGATGGACATCACGGGCTGGCCGTGACCAGTTCTGACTTTTCCATTCTTTCTTTTCAGCTCTACTCTATCACGGCTAGGCCGTGATGGGCTCTATTTGGATCATTTTCTTCACTTTTCAAGCCCCATCTTCATGCAAGCTACATAATTAGTAAAACCTCAGTTTCCCGTTTGAGATGCAATACTAATGAGCACACGTGTACGTGCTTAATGTACCGCTCATTGTGTTGGATCTTGAATTGTCCAAAGTTGGACAGTTTGGGAAAAAACTTTTTCTTAATTCAGTTAAAATAGTTATTCATTGATTCTAATGTTATATACTTGATAAAAGTTTGGATTGATACAATTCCTTTCGTTCTCCGGGTGCATACTTTATCGTGATGGATGTCATCGAGTTCAAGTCGTGTACGTCGGAGACCGAAGGGAAATGCTGTCGAAATTTTGTTGAGTATAAGCATGAGAGTTAAGGACTAACTGTTAACCGAATGTTGAAAAAGTTTCTTCTCGAATGGGATAGGGCCATACCCTGTCATAAGAAGTGGTTGATGAATATGTTGGACTAAGTACGAAGTTATTGTTTTAGTCATGGATCGCGGTTGGATGAATGCTAGACGGACAAGTGATGAGTATGAGAATGGAATGGAAGATTTTCTACAGTTTGCAAAAACAAATGCTCTTGATAGTGGTAACGGAAGGTTTTATTGTCCTTGTGTTAACTGTTTGAATGAGAGACGACTAGAAGCTGAGGAGATACGTCGTCATCTTATTTGTGAGGGGATTTGCAAGAGTTATACAACATGGATATGTCATGGTGAATCATTAGACAGGCCGAGGGTGTCGGATAGAGAGGAAGTTGATGACGTGGAAATGTACGATGGACTAGAGGACATGATCTGTGATGTTGGGCAAGAGTCTTTTCGGCGCGCACATGTGTATGATACTTTGTGCAGTGATGCGGAAGTGGGTTTGTATCCAGGGTGCACTAATTTCACACGGTTGTCAGCGGTGTTAAGATTGTTCAATGTGAAGGCGAGAAATGGGTGGAGCGATAAAAGCTTTGTCGAATTGCTTGAGTTGTTGAAAGACATGCTTCCAAAAGGCAACACATTGCCATCTCGAAACTATGAGGCGAAGAAGATATTGTGTCCGATGGGTATGGAGTATAAGAAAATACATGCTTGCCCCGTGAAGGTGTTATGGTATCTTCCTGTGATTTCGCGGTTCAAGCGATTGTTTGCTAATGTAAATGACGCAAAGAACATTAGATGGCATGCAGATGAGAGGAAGTGTGATGGACAGCTTCGGCATCCGGTCGATTCTTTGCAATGGAAGAGAATTGATAGTTTGTTTCCGGATTTCGGCAATGAGCCCAGAAACCTCAGGCTTGGACTTGCTACCGATGGAATTAATCCATATGGAAACTTAAGTAGTATTCATCGTTCATGGCATGTTCTCCTGGTAATACAACCTTTCTCCTTGGTTGTGCATGAAGCGCAAATACATTATGTTAAGTATGATGATTTCGGGTCCTAAACAGTCAGGAAATGATATTGATGTTTATCTGAGTCCCTTGATTGAAGACTTGAGAATGTTGTGGGATGAAGGCGTTGATGTGATCGACGGGTATTGCCGTGAGACATTCAGATTGCGTGCCATGTTATTTTGCACCATCAATGACTTTCCAGCATACGGGAACCTGTGTGGGTATAGTGTTAAGGGGCATAAAGCATGTCCAATATGTGAAGAATGCACATGTTACCATCAACTGCAACATGGAAGGAAGACGGTTTACCTTGGGCATCGGAGATTTCTTCGACGTAATCATCCTTATCGTAGATTGAGAAAAGCTTTCAATGGACTTCCGGAGAATGAAATTGCTCCGGTGGCCTTGACTGGAGAGCGAGTTTATGAAAGGGTGAACAACACTAATGTTATCTATGGGAAGACCCAGAAGAAGGCTACCGAGAAGAAAATATGGAAGAACAGGTCGATCTTCTTTGATCTTCCATACTGGTGCAAGCTTGATGTAAGACATTGTATTGATGTGATGCATGTGGAGAAAAATGTGTGTGACAGTTTAATTGGAATGCTTCTTAACATTCAAGGCAAGACAAAGGATGGTGTGAATGCTCGTCAGGATCTAGTTGCGATGGGTATACGAGAGCAGTTAACTCCACTTAAAGTGGGGGATAAGAAGACTTATTTGCCCCCAGTATGTCATACTTTATCAAAAAAAGAGAGAAGAAGTTTTTGTGAATGTCTACGGGGAGTCAAAGTGCCACAGGGTTACTCTTCAAATATCAAAAGACTTGTCTCAATGAAAGATCTCAAATTAGTTGGCTTAAAGTCTCGTGATTGTCATGTCTTGATGCAACAACTACTACCGGTGGCCATTCGTGACATATTACCTAAAAAAGTCAGACATGCCATTACTAGGTTATGCTTATTCTTCAATGCTATATGTAGCATGGTCGTTGACACTAAAAAGTTGGATGACTTGGAAAATGAGGCAGTCATTATCTTGTGCCAATTGGAGATGTATTTTCCACCTTCATTTTTTGACATCATGGTTCATTTGATTGTTCATCTAGTGAGGGAGATTAGATTATACGGCCCCGTTTATTTAATGTGGATGTACCCGGTTGAGCGATACATGAATATCTTGAAAGGATATATGAAAAATCCACACCGTCCCGAAGCATCTATTATTGAAAGGTATGTTGCAGAAGAAGCTATTGAGTTTTGTACAGACTACATGTCAGAAGCGGAACCTGTAGGACTTCCGAAGTCTTGTCACAAAGGAAGATATGATGGTAAGGGTACACGAGGTATCACTGTTAAGAGCATGGATCGGGATGAAGTGCTTCAAGCACATTTGTATATATTGAATAACACTGATGAGGTTGAACCATACTTATGTGAGCATAAAAGCATCATCAATGAAACTTACCCTAGAATGAATGAAAAATGGTGTTTGAACAAGCATAACAAGACTTTCTTGATCTGGTTTAAAGAAAAAATTGCAAAGGATAGTATTGCTTCTGATACATTAAAATGACAAGCACAGGGGCCTAACTTTGATATCATATGCTGGAGTGGGCACGATATCAATAAGTTTTCCTTCTATACAAAGTCCCAGGATGACAAAAGACTATGCAAAACAGTGGGGTTATGGTCGTCGCTGAGTCCATGCATTTCTCTAGTTCGAAAGATAAAAACCATGTTATGGCATCCGTTTCATACTTTGGAATCATTGAAGAGATATGGGAGGTTTATTACACGAAGTTTAGAGTACCTGTTTTTAAATGTCAGTGGGTCGACAGTAACAATGGTGTGCAAATTGATGAGTTAGGATTCAAATTGGTGGACCTTAATAAGGTAGGTAATAAAGAGGAGCCTTTCATCATGGTATCCCAAGCAAAAAAAAGTGTTTTATATCCGTGATCCTTCTAACAAAAGGTGGTCGGTGGTTCTCCAGGGAAAAAACATGTATAATGGTAGTGAGGGAAATCAAGATTCAACTCTTGATATTTCTGATACTCCTTCTTTCTCAACACGAGTGCCTAATTTCAATGAGGAAAATGAAGTGGATGATGTACATGCTACTCGTAATGATCACCAAGAAGGGTTATGGGAGAACTTTACTAATTGACCACAAAGTAAGATTAGTTTGAGTTATGTTTAAAGGCATATTATATGTTTACGTTGATATTTATAAGTTAATTATGTTTATGTACATTGATCGATATTTATAAGTTATGTTTGATATTTATCCTGACATACTAACAAGTTTTTTTTGTTTAAACAGGTGTACATGGTTGATCGTGAGGATATCCCTCCTTTATGCAGCGGGTCGGAGACCCCGTCTACGGGTAGAAAGGGTAGACGTGCCACACGAATGAGGAATTTGACTGCCAACCGTGGTTCAAATCAAAGGATAAGAATAGACTTTGATAATAACCTCAATCATATTGGGCCAATGGCAGAGCAGTTTAACAGTTTTGTGGCGACCCTTGCTAGGAGCAGGCCTAGTATACTCATTGATAATTGGAAAGATGTACCGGCGGACGTGAAGGATCATATATGGGAGAGTATTCTGATATCTATACTTTTATGTCCCGTGTTTGTCTGTATCTACTTTATTTTAATCTTACTAATATCATACAGTAATTCGTTGATTCTTTTGGTCTTAATGCAGCTCACCTTTGACATACCGGATACGATGGTTATGAAGAAGCGTTTGTTAAAGTATGCTAGTGAGCGTTGGAGGGCTTTTAAGGTCGACCTGGGCAGATACTATGTATTCAATCCAACATGTGAAAAGAACCCATATGAGGTGTACCCGTTTCTTGACCAGGCGACATGGGATCGCTTTGTTCAGAGCCGACATGATCCCGGCTTTCAAGTTAACTTATTTGATTTGTCTCTAAATTTATGTAATTTCATTAATTTTATTTACTTATGTAATTTAATTGTCTTATATTTATAACAGGAGAAGAGGAAAAAGGGGCAGGAAAACCAAAGCAAGAATGTCTACCCCCATGTCATGTCTCGTGGGGGATATAAAAAGCTTGGTCAGATAATGGTGGAAGAAGAAAAGAAAGCACGTCAGGAAGCAGCATCTCAGGCGGATCCTAATGCTGAAAATCGTCCAGAGGTTGTTGATCCACCTCCACCCCCACGCCATCATAAATGGAAGAGGGCCCGACAAAGAAAAACGGGACAATATACATCTGAGGAGGCCAGCCAAGTAGTTGAGAAGATTGTAAGTATAGTTTGAATTGTAATTGTCATTTTAAGATTGTTACCGAATTGTAATGTGACCTGATATTTTATATGTGATAGGATGCCTTGGACGAGCAGGTAACCCAAGGAACCTTTGTTCCTAGAGGACGCCAATACCATGGTTCATCTTCACACCAATCCCACAGGGATGTTGATGCAGATAGAGCATGGCTAAAACAGGAGATTGCAGCTGAGCTTAGACAGGAGATGGCCGAGCAGTTTGCCCAGCAGATGGCAATATTGACTTCTATGTCCCAGCTGATGACAGCCGGTGTCCAACCCTCTGTCCATGTGAGCACTAAGGGCTCATGTGATCCTCCTCATCAGCCTGAAAATGATGATGATGATGATGACGATGATGATGATGATGACGACCCTGATAGGTGTGAGCTGTATGTTGATGATCATGATGATCGCCGCTTAGTGGCATTGGGGAGGGCACATAATAACTTAGGTAATACCATACACCATCGTTTATTACCGGATGATCAGCTGAGGGTCGTTGTTGAGATTATTCGAGATGCTGATGCTCGAGTCCCTGTGCCCCACTGAGGAGGTTCAAATAGTGGATCAGGCCCCCGGTAACTTCATCCTCTGGCCAAGAAAATTGGTCAGCTTTCTTGTTGCATCTGAGGTATTCAGTTAGTTGTGTTTTTCTATATTCATAGTTGAAATTATTTATTACTGTTTAAAGATAATGCTTTATTTTTATTCGTTATAGGATGTTGGAAATGATCATATTCTGCCTAAAAGGTCGGATCCAGGAAGACCGGAGATGTCTGCTCCAGTCAAGGTATTCATTTGACCATTTAATTAATTACCAATGAAATAACTTCATTATCTGTGATTACTAATATATATCTTTGTTGTTTCGGGGATCGACAAAGGGGCACCTGGTGATGTTTTTAAACTTCTGGCTATAAAGGTTGTCACCATGGAGAATGACGCAGCTTTGGTGAGGTTGGAACATGATGCCAGCCCAGGTGATGAACTGTATATTCCAAAGAAGGAACTTATGGAGATTGTACTCAATAAAGAAATGGCTAGTTCTGCATACCTATTGTTATGGTGCACGTAAGTACATTTTATTTATAAGTTAAGTAATTAATTTTTAAATACTATGATAATTAACATGTTTTTTCAATATATTAGGTATCTGCATCGTATGTTAGTTGATCAGGGTAACCTCGCCCTTTATGGGTTCATTGACCCCATGTTCATTCAGGGTGATGTTCTCCTAGCATCAGAAGACCGAGTCATCACCATACGTGATATACTTGCCTAAGACGGTCATCAATTCTACCTTGCGCCTTATCTCAATAAGTAAGTACCTGTTATTTAATTATAACTATATATGACTTAGTCACTAATTGTTCCTCAAATACAGCCAGCATTGGCAACTGTTGATCTTGTACCCTAGGATGAACGTCGTGGTCTTCTTCTGCTCAATTGGAAATAAGCCGGAGAATGAACTGCAGACGATCATCGAAACGTAAGCATTAAAATACTTTATAATCAGCAATGCAGTTGTTTTAATTATCTGAAATCTATATAGATATACTTTAATTAATGTTTATTTTGTCATGATAGTTCTATTAATGCAAGTCACATGTTACATGGTGAAAGGCGTCGGCCTATCAGATGGATTATTCCTAGGGTAAGATATTTATTAGTACAAATGCATCAAATGCAGTGGGTATAATTATTGATTTCTACTTAATTTAATTCCTCATATTCTAATTGGGTTTCATTTGTACATAGTCACGTACACAACGTGGATCATGGGAATGTGGATACTATGTGATGCAGTGGATGTTGGAAATTATCTCCTCCAGGATCAATGAAAGATGGCACGAGGTAAATGTTAATTGATAACAATTAGAAGTAACAGTTATAGATTTGTTATATGTTTTATGTTAGTTTATTAATTACTTAAAAGATATAATCTTTTGTCCAATTAAACTTGCAGATATTCAACAATCCAACTCCATTATCTGATTCCGACATCAACAGCATAAGGAGGCGTTGGGCAACTTTCTTTCTTGAAGTGTACCAACCATAGTTTGTATGTATGTATGTATATATATATATATATATATATATATATATATATATATATATATATATATATATAGTTAGTTAGTTTAAAAACTTATCATGTACTGGCTGTAGTGTACTTTTGACTGATCATATGTATTTTGATATGAAATATATAATATATCATGTACCTTTTTGGTTTCTAATTATCTTTGTTGTCTGAATGTAATTGAACGTACATATGTATTGTTCGTAATAAATTCAATATATATTAATTGTGTTTTTGTTGTACAAAAATGATTGTTGAGAATATTTAGAGTATGTTATTCTGGTATTGATCTGCATCATTACTGAAACAGGGGAAAGGAATGATAGAAATGTAAATAACAGTTTCAAAAAAAAATTAGACTTTACACATCGGTTTTAAAAAAACCGATGTGGAAATTTCAATTTCCACATCGGTTTTACAGAAAACCGATGTGGAAAGTAAAATTTCCACGTCGGTTTTACAGAAAATCGATGTGGAAAGTCTAATTTCCACATCGGTTTTCAATAAAATCGATGTGGAAAGTGATATTTCCAATAGGTTACCAATTGACAAATGAACTTTCCACATCGGTTTGTTATAAAAACCGCTGTTAAAAATGTACTTTACACATCGGTTTCAAAACCGATGTGTAAAGTGGCAATAAACCACATCGGTCTTTTCAACATCAGTTTGAAAACCGATGTGAAAAGCCAAAATAACTGATGTGGAATCCCTTTTCTGCACCAGTGTATTTAGTATTATCCTTTTTTTAATTACCTTGATGGACCTCAAGAGCACATCCTTTATTGCTAGCTAGTCATAACATGCATATATAACTAATATGAGTTTATGCTTGTTTTTGCATACGATGGATATGATGGATGTAACACCCCATTTTTCGTATAAGTGCTTTCATGTGTTCCTTGTTTGTTAAGAAGGTTTAGAGTGGGCTAAGTGGGGGTTTTTGAATTAAAGAAATCCTTTCCTGACACATGAGCACGCCTGTGCTCATGTATCAGCACGCCCGTGCTTAAGGCTGCATGTGTCTCGTTGACACTGATGTGAGCAAGCCCATATTAGAGAGCACGACCGTGCTCAACAGTCAGGCGCGTCTCGTTGACGCTAAGTTGAGCATGCTCGTGCTCAACAGTTAGAACGATCGTGCTCGGGTCTGAGTCTTTATATAGACATTAGATTATGAGGGTTACAAGTTACAAACATCAAATTGGCACTTTAGGCAACCCTAAGTGTGACGGCAGCCTTTCCCTCTCTTCCCTTTTGAACCCAAACTGTTCTTGGTGTTCTTGCTCTTTGGGAGAGACAATCTCACGCTAGTGCCAATTAAAGCAAGGCAAACGTTATTCCTTCTTTTGTTCCTTTCATTCTGTTGAATTGGGAACTAATGGGTTAACCCTGTTTGTGTTAACGCAAGGCTTGGAATCGTACGTCGAGCCGTTCGAGGGAACCAGTCTAGGAGCTTCTTCGGTTTAACGGGAATTCTTCATACCAGGTATGAGAAGAAGAAATAGTATGAGTATTTAAGCTTGGGGGTAGCGTAAGACGAAGGGTTCCCATAACCCTTTATGTTTGATAACATGTTGTATGCCTATATGCCTATTTGTTATTGATGTTAACTATTGTATTAGTATGATTATTAATTATTGATGTTGGTATGAATGCCTTGTTATAAATCATTGACAGTCATGAACATGATGATGTAAGTTGCCATGATTGGGTGCTTATCATATTTGTGATATTATAATGTATTGGCTGTTGACTGTTGTTGCGACGCGTTAACGTTAATGATTAAGCCTGTTAAACAATGTTAAGGGAGGTTGTTCCCCGTGTTCATAAGACTGACTGTTAGTAATGAGTGAGGATTATGCCAATGGCTTAGTCAAGGACCCTATGGATTGATCTTGAGCGATTAGGGACAATTAATGGAATGGAACTAAAGGACTAATTCGCTTTTAATTTGTTAGACATAAACAATAATTCAATATTAATGAAACTGATGAGTTATGGATTAAAAGAGCCTTAGGATTGAATCTGAGAATGTCCAAACAAGAGCAATAGGGTCTGTGACCCTTCTGCCCAGAACAGCAGGCGCGCATTCGAGCACGCCAGTGCTCAACACCCGTGCTCCCATTCAAACCCAGAATTAGGTGCGCTGCTTGAGCACGCCCGTGCTCAACAATCAGCATGATCGTGCTTGACTGTGAGCTCAGCACGACCGTGATGAAGGGTGAGCACGCCTGTGCTCACCTGTGAAGAACATAAACCAGAATGGTGCAAAAGTAGGGGTTTCACCCCAAATGCTCTGAAGACCAAATACAAGTGCTAAGATTTTTGTACCTTGGTAGCTTAGTGACCAAGGGGGCCTTGATGCATGATAGTCAAGGTGGTAGTCTCTAGTGCTTAATGCCTAGAGTGTTAATGATGATGTGGTACCTTGTTAGTGTAGTGGCCAAGGGGGCTTTGACGCTTGTGGTGAAGGTGGTAATCTCTAGTACAGAACGACTAGAGTGTTTAGTTAATGAATATGAAGAATAACGATGAATTGATGGTGTTAAAGCTTGGGTAGCCTATGGGCCCAAGCGGAGGTGGTGGTTGTGCTTGTGTGTTTTGTTGAGCATGAATTCACGCATCGGAGATGATAGTGGAGGATGTTCAACATAAGGGAGGATATCCGAGAGTAAGACAATCTGGTCGTCCGAGGAATGTACATTCTTGGTGGCGCACCCGAGAACAAGGTGCGTCGGCTGTCCTAGGGGTCCATCCGAGGTCCGATGGGGTGGCCCGACGTTGGTGCTTATTGGCCAATGTGGAAATATAACTCCGAAGTTGACTTCCTGAGATAGATGGATCCAAGTGCATAATGGAGTAGTGGAGTAGTGTTGCATTGTATAGCATACACGCTTATATTATGATGTTGATATGTTATACTGTTGTTTGCTATACATGATTGTTTGATGTATGCTCATCTTGCTAACTGCTTCCCTGCCATTATATTCATATTCATGTTTCTTACTCCCTATCTCTATGTTTATTGTTGTGACATGTATCTTTTAAGCAGAGGACGACGAGCAGCCAGTTGAGGAGTAACTCCGAGGAGCCTCGACTCTTTAGTTAGGATTTCCAGTTTTTCAATAGTTAGTTAGTTTGTTCAGTTTATATCTGAGGTTGTTTTCCGAATTAGTTATAACAGCTATGTATGTGACATCAAGGGTTAGGTTTTGTTTATGTTATGTTTTTATTTTCCGCGTTTTGAGACTTGATACGATGTGGTACCTTTTACCTTAATTTTGATTAATTTCAATAAATGATGTTTCTTTTAAATTACCTTATCTTTTAATGCTTTATATGTATGCGGGATAGAGGGTGTCACAATGGATAATTATTAATCCACTTGCTTCTCTTTTATAATGAGGTAAGAATCAAGATTAGTTATATTTGCCTAGGACTTAGGGTCTGTTTCTTGTTCTTATTCTCCGCATTTGAATTCATCCTTAAATGGGGACCAAGAGGCCTTGGTTCGAGTTCCGTTCCTCCTCATTGTAGTACTTAATATAATTCACAAAGATTAAAATAGATTATTAGTGGATAAGGGTAACACAACTAGGGTTCAAATCTAGAATGATAACTCGTGTCCTACTATACAAATTAAATGACAATTAAGGAGGAATGTTGTACCTATTTCCTTGTTTTACTACATTCCCTAATTTCAAAATATGTTTTATTCGCCAATGTGAAATTTGTCAAGGCAAATTCACAAGCTCATTAGAGGAGTTGAAATTGAATATATACTACAAATTTATTTATCATACATGGGTAGTCAAATGAAACCTAAGGCTGAAATCAACAAATAGCAAAAGATTACTTGTGTGTTTGGTTCTACTTCCAGAGATATTAGAAGTGCTTATGCATCTGTCAAACATGATTCTGATAAAAAAAGATGTGTTTGATTATATTTTTTTGGAAGCAATTTTACATCCAAAATTGGTTCTATCAGAAGTAGTTTGGAGTAGCTTCTACTTTTGGATTAAATAATTACACTAAGTTTTACATCAAACTTTCTTTCAAAGTAAAAACATCCAAACATAAATCACTTTACTTCAAATTTAATTGTATTGAAATCAATTCTACAAAATCAATTTCATCCAAAAAATCAGCGCTTGTCAAATATTCATCCAAACACATCCTACATATAATAGAATCTCAAGCCAAACATAAAAAGTGTGTTAAAAAATAATATATAAGATAGATAAATAATAGTTTATAGTTTCTAATATGTGTACAAGATATAATCCTTAAGAATTATTTTGTTACAATAATAGTAATGCGGATATTCCTATTTCAAAATAATATATTGTGAAGACTCAGAACATAAACAATGATATCAATTATAATACAAAAGAAGAAGAAAGACAGTAATAATTTGTATCAACTCAAATACAAATAAAAAAGGAGATGAGAACAATTTATAAATATGTTTGCAGTCAAAAACAAATATAAGAAATTAAAAGACAAGTCCTCTTTTCAATTCCTGGGAAACCAACCCTCTTCACCGAAAACCTTTTTTCCCTGTTTCTTCCATGAGAATCAAGTTTAGTAGAACAATTCAAGTGATATCATCAATTTTCAACGAAATAAATGGCCTCATTTAAATCATTAATAAATAATAAAAAATAATTCAAAGCATCATTGGAGCATAATAACGAGATGTCCAACTATAGGAATAATTACTTCTATAAGCAATTGATTCTTACATAGAAAAATTAAGATGTGGGATACGTAGTCCGTGGGATCCTCATTTGATGAATATAGAATTGAACTGTCAGAATGGAGAGTTGCTAACTAAAATAGTATCAAGTAAAAAGTGATGATATGACATGACGAGAGTCATAAAATTGAAAGATTTAAGCAACTTCAATAAGTGATGAGTGTGATTTCACCTCATATTTCCTTGACATTTTGTATGCATTTTCATGTAGTTTAGGCATTTTTAATTTGATTTTTGTTAGTTTTTACCTTGGAACGGGTAAGGTGGTTTTGTGGTGTTTATGTGCAGGAATTGAAGATTAAAATGTTCAGGATCAACCATGATGGAGCTTGCATGAAGATGGAGCTTGAAAAGCAAGAAAACTGAACCAAACAGAGCCCATCACGGCCTAGCCGTGACAGCCATCACGGTCATGATCGAGCAAGGCTGAAAAGAAAAGTACACAAAAGTAAGAACCTGTCACGGCCAGGCCGTGATGGCCATCACGGACGTGACAGGTCAACCAATGCCAATTATTCCAAGACAGAATCTGTCACGGCCAGGTCGTGACAGGCATCACGGCCATGAGGCGAAAAATCTAAAATTTTAATTGCTGATTTGATTTGATTTTATAACAACTTTAATCCAAAGTTACCCTACATTATAAATAGGACTCTAAGGCTCGAAAATAGGGATCCTTTGGACTGCTACCTTAGGCAAAAATTAGGATTTCTCTTCTTCTCAATTTCTTCTCTTCTCTTAGGTTTTTTTTTATGCTTTTGTTAATCAAGCTTGCTATGAACATGGCAATGCTTGAGTAGTTTTTTTATTTCTAGGAATTGGGGCTATGCCCAAGACTTGTTTTATGTTATGAATTGACGTTTTACTTCTTGTTAATCCCAATTTGCTTTTGATTTGATTCATATTGCATGAATTACTTGTGAATTTGGTGCGCACTTATTTACATGTCATAGATACTCTAAGGAGGAACCTAGCGGTGAACTTAGGTATTGGATCTATAGGGATTGAACTTAGGACTTAAATCACGAGAGTTAGAAGCGGTCCTTCGAGGGTTCACGAATTGTCACAAAGCTTAAAGGGTTCAATTTAAATTCAATTACCACGAGAGTAGGGATTGGTTTAATTGGGCACGGTTCTTGTATCCTGAGAGGGAACATTAACTTATTTAGGATAAATTCGCCTTCAAAACAATTTTGATTTTTAACAAGAGGGTAGTCAATTTAGTAGCATGAGCAGTCTTGTTGGTAACCCAATTCCTGGAAATCTCTTTTGATATTGAAAAATCCCATATTTGATTTGATTGCGATTTTGTTTGATTGCATTTCAGATATTTGATTTGTTTGTTAATCTTTTAAAAACCAAATCTTTTTCTAGTCCAGTTTAATTGATTTAATAATTGATAGTTATTTAAGATCACGGTCCCTGTGGATTCGATCTTTTTATTACTTGACGACGAAGCCGTTCACTTGCAGATTCGAGCCCATCAATAAGTTCCACCATTGGAGATGCTATAACAAGCAATAAAATGAAATCAATATATCTTAATAGAAATGTTGGAGAAAATAAATATAATTTAAATTCAAATATCATATTAAAATATTTTTTAAATAAATTTTCCAACAACAAAGTGTGTATGCAACTAAACTAAGTTTGGGGTATTTTCAAACAAATGAAAAGTACACAAATAATAAGAGTAATGTGGTTGAAGCCCCTTAGGTAAATACTGGTAAGTTCAGCACTAATTTACAAAAATAATGACTTAAAAAACAAAGGCTGAATTTCTATTTTGATCCCTTATTTGTTTTAAAATATTCAATTTGGTCCCTCAATTTTTAAAATGTTCAAATTGGTCCCTTAATTATTTTAAAATATTCAATTTGGTCCATCAATTGTCAAACGTTAAGAAAGACGTCATTTCCATTAAGTTTCATCGTTAAGTTGAATAAATTAAAACAAATATACCCAAGAGCGCTTGCTGGGAGAACTGCCGCCAGCGGTTACAGGCGGAGGGTACTATGATCACATGGACAATGTTCAAGGACAGATTTCTCGAGAAGTACTTCTCGGAAGACATCAAGGACAAGAAGGAGATGGAATTTCTGGCACTAAGGCAGGGCAACATGTCGGTAGGAGAGTATGCGGCCAAGTTTGAGGAGCTCGCCCGTTACTATAACTGTATCAGTATGTGGCGGACAATCATTACAAATGTGTGAAGTTTGAGGATGGTCTGCATCCAAAGATCAAGCAGTCTTTCAGCTACCAAGAGATCCGAGTCTTCCCAGTTTTAGTGAACAAGTGTAGGATATATGAAGATGCTTGCAAGTCTGGAGGGTCAACCTCCAAGGGATCAGACAACCAGAGCAACAAGAGGAATGATAAGGGAAACAGGTGGAAATCACGTCTCGCTCCAGCTGGCAAGGACTTCAAGCGGGATGGCAAGAAGTCCCAGTTTTCTTCAGATAGGTCCAGGAGATGGGATTCTTCCAATTCTAGACCTCTGCGGTGCGACAAGTGTGGACAGAACCACTTCACTACCCAATGCAAGGAGACAGACATCATCTACTTCCAGTGTGGCAAGCATGGGTCAGAAGCCTCAAGCCAACCGTCTGAAGACCACGGGGAGAGTATTTACTCTCAGAGGAGCCGAGGCCTCCGAATCCGAAGACGTGATCCAAGGTATGTGCCTCATTAGGGGAATTCGTTTAACTGTATTGTTTGATTCGGGTGCGATCCACTCGTTTGTGTCATATGAATGTGCTAAGAGTCTTAAGTTGCATGTGACACTTCTTGAGTGTGATTTAGTTGTTGTCACACCCACGAATAAACATATTCATACTTCTTATGCATGCAAGAATATTCTTATTACCATTGATGGTAGAGACTTTATTGTTGATCTTGTATGTTTACCTCTAAAAGACCTTGATGTTGTTCTTGGCATGGACTGGTTATCTTCCAACCACGTCCTTCTGAATTGCTTTGATAAAACCATAGTTTTTGGAACTCCAGTGGAGTCTAGGGATCCCAGCTTTCTCTCTGCCAACCAAGTTAAGGATTCAATGAACGCAGGAGCCCAAGTGTACATGGTGCTATCTTCCCTGGAATTTGAGAGCCCTCCTGATGTCGACAACGTGCCTGTTGTGCGAGAATTTCATGAAGTGTTTCCGAGGGATGTTTACGAACTACCCCCAGAGAGAGATGTGGAGTTTACCATAGACTTAGTTCCTGACACTGGGCCTATATTCATAGCACCCTATAGAATGTCTCCTATAGAGCTAGCTAAGTTAAAAGAACAGTTAGAGGATCTGATGCAGAAGCAGTTCATCAGGCCTAGCGTATCCCCATGGGAAGCGCCAGTGTGGTTGGTGAAGAAGAAAGATGGCAGTATGAGGTTGTGTGTCGACTATCGACAGCTCAACAAAGTGACCGTTAAGAATAGGTATCCCCTCCCTAGGATTGATGATCTTATGGATCAGTTGATAGGGGCCTGTGTTTTCTTGAAGATAGATTTGAGGTCAGGATACCATCAGATTCGGGTTAAGTCCGAGGACATCCCGAAGACAGCATTTAAGACGCGATATGGTCACTATGAGTATCTAGTTATGCCCTTTGGTGTGACTAATGCTCCTGCTGTATTCATGGATTACATGAATAAGACCTTTCACCCTTACTTGGATAAGTTTGTTGTGGTTTTCATATATGACATCTTAGTGTACTCCAAGACTAAGGAGGAACATGAGAAGCACTTGAGGGTTGTTTTGCAGACCCTTAAGGAGAAGCGGTTGTATGCTAAGTTGTCTAAGTGCGAGTTTTGGTTAGAGGAGGTGAGTTTCTTAGGTCACGTGATCTCTAAAGGTGGGATGGTCGTGGATCCGGCTAAGGTAGAGACGGTGCTCCAGTGGTAAGCGCCAAAGTCAGTGACCGAGGTTAGGAGTTTCTTGGGTTTAGCAGGGTACTATAGGAGGTTTATAGAAGGCTTTTCTAAGTTAGCATTACCCTTAACCCGTCTCACCAAGAAGGTACAGTTGTTTGTGTGGGACTCTAAGTATGAGGAGAGTTTCCAGACCTTGAAGGATAGGTTAACATCAACACTAGTTTTGGTTTTGCCCGAGCCTAGTAAATCTTTCGTAGTATATTGTGATGCATCGAAGCAAGGTTTAGGTGGAGTGTTGATGCAAGATGGTAAGGTAGTAGCTTATGCTTCTAGGCAGTTGAAAATCCACCAGAAGAACTACCTTACCCATGATTTAGAGTTAGGAGCTGTGGTATTTGCCTTAAAGATTTGGAGGCATTACCTGTATGGAGCTAAGTTCGAAATTTTTAGTGATCATTAGAGTTTGAAGTATTTGTTTGACCAAAAAGAGCTCAATATGAGACAGCATTAGTGGATGGAGTTTTTAAAGGATGATGAGTTTGATTTGACCTACCACCCTGGAAAGGCCAATGTAGTGGCAGATGCTTTGAGTAGAAAAACCTTGCACGTCTCCGCTTTAATGGTTAGGGAGATGGATCTGATCGAGGAGTTTAGAGACTTGAGTTTAGCTTGGGAAGTTACCCCTAAGAACATTAGGCTTGGAATCTTGAAGGTTACCAATAGTTTGATGGATGAGATTAAAGAAGGGCAAAAGGTAGATAAGTATCTCTTAGACCAGAGGGAGTTACTTGCTCAAGGTAGAGACCTTAGTTTTAAGGACGAAAGTGATGGAGTTTTGAGGTTTAAAGATATATAGAATCTGTATACCAGATACCCCAGAGTTTAGGAAGTTGATCCTTAAAGAAGGACATGGGAGTGGATTGAGTGTGCACCCAGGTGCCACTAAGATGTACCAGGATTTAAAAAGGATGTTTTGGTGGCCTAGGATGAAGAAAGATGTGGTTGAGTTTGTGTATGCTTGTTTAGTGTGCCAAAAAGCTAAGATAGAACACTAGAAGCCATCAGGAAAGTTGCAACCTTTAAGTATCCCTGAATGGAAATGGGACAGTATTGTCATGGATTTTGTGTCTGGACTTCCGAGAACTCCAGCATGTTATGAAGCAATATGGGTTGTTGTCGATAGATTGACTAAGTCTGCCCATTTCATCCCTATGAACATGGAATACCCTTTGGAAAAGTTGACCAGGTTGTACATCAAAGAGATAGTTAGGTTACATGGTGTACCTTCTAGCATAGTGTCAAATAAAGACCCGATGTTTACCTCTAGGTTTTGGACTAGTTTGCATGAGGCCTTAGATACCAAGCTTAGGCTAAGTTTAGCCTATCACCTGCAGACAGATGGTCAGTCTGAGAGAACCATCCAATCCTTAGAGGACTTGCTTAGAGCTTGTGTGCTAGAATATGGATATATACCTTGACATGTACATATGTTTTGATGATGGACAAAAGGAACTATTCAAGTCCAAGGACTTATTTTCAAAAAGTGTGAAAAGGACCAACAAGCAAATCTTTAGGTGAAAAGGACTAACAAGCAAATATTTTGGTGGAAAGGACCAACAAGCAAATACAATGGGTTAAGGGATATTTTATTTTATTTTATTGCCTGTATTAGAAGTTATGTAAATGGAAGTGTGTCTCTCAAAGTTAAAATCAATCACACACATACTTAAAATATGACTTGAAAAAGAAACTTAAAAGGTCTTTAAATTGGAATTTATTATAATATCTTTTGACCTTTAAAGTTTTTCAAAAACCCTTTTATATGTGGAATAATCGATTATAATGATCGATTATGCAGCTCTTAATTATGCTTAAATGAGTCTTTAAATATCAGAGCTGTTAGGTTTTTGAAATTCAAAATTCAAAGAAAATAGTCGATTATGGTAATCGATTATGCCTATTTGAACACGTTTTAAACTCAGTTTTAAAATGGCTTTAATGTGCATTAAAATGGTATCAATCACCCATTAAGCCATTGAGTTTGAATTCAAAATGATATAATCAATTATGGGTTTCAAAAATCGATTATTGCTTTTTAACCAAAAGTCAGAGAGTTCATAATCGATTAGGATAATCGATTATGCTTATTTAATTCAGTCTGAGCTTTCAAACAGAGACCAAGTAATCGATTAGTGTAATCGATTATGACCTTACTGTTTCAAAATACGCTTTGAGAAAATGCTTAAAATAATTGATTATGCTTTTTCTATAATCGATTATTACGCGAGAAAAACCAGTTTTCAAGAGCTTTTGACCTAATTTCACATGGTTTATTTAAAAGGTCTTTTGTGAGAAATCAGATACAGAATACACACGAACTGAGCTATCACTTTCTGAATTTCTCCTCTCTTGAAATATTCTATATCACTCTCATTTCTATTACACTTGCATAATAAAATCTTGAGAGACATACACACCATATAGGTGTTTTTATAGTGCTTCAATTTGTTTCTTTATCTGCACTTGTGAGTGCTTTCTAATTGTAAACTTGTTTCTGAATTTTTGTGAGTGTAATCTCACGTAAACACTTTTGAGGCTCTTGCACAAGGGATAGTCCGTCCTGATATTTGTGCTAAGAGTTCTCTGTTTTGTAAAGGTTCTAGATGATCCTGTTAAAAGCTATAGTTGATTGGAAACCCTTGGTCGTATTGCCTTGGGAACTAGACGTAGGCCACATGGGTAGTTTGTGGCCGAACCGGGATATTTCACTTGTGTTCATCTTCTAAAACCTTACTCTTTTTACTTTCGTTAGTTGCACGAGCTTTACAAACAGTTTTTCTGATTGTATTAAGAAGGAAAAGTTTTTATTTTACCAAAGTTTTTGAAAAACACAATTCACCCCCCTCTTGTGTTTTGAATCACTTGTCAACAAGTGGTATCAAAGCTTAACTCTTGGTTATAAAGGACGAAACCGTCTCAAGAGGAAAGATGACTTCAAACAATTTTTGAAACGAGGGTAGTTCCGTAAACAGACCCCCATCGTTCAATGGTGAAGGGTATGGATATTGGAAATAAAGAATGCAAATATTTTTAGAAGCTTCTGATATTGATATTTGGGATGCTGTTAAAAATGGTCCATTTGTCCCCAAGCACGAAGTTGATGGTGCTTCGGTGGATAAACCAAAAATACTTTGGACCGACGAGGAAAAGAAAAGGGTCCAATACAATTTGAAAGCTAGGAACATCATCACCTCAGCTTTAAGCTACGATGAGTTTTATAGGG
Organism: Sophora flavescens; assembly: GCA_030762895.1. NCBI lineage: Eukaryota > Viridiplantae > Streptophyta > Magnoliopsida > Fabales > Fabaceae > Sophora > Sophora flavescens. Next base: position 33,550,110 of record CM061062.1, on the reverse strand, counting down.
TCTCAAATTGCAGGACCGCGAAAGAAATGTGGGACACCCTTCAATTGAACCATGAAGGTACTACCGTGGTCAAAAGGGCTAGGATGAACACATTGACCCATGAGTATGAGCTATTTAGGATGAAACAGGGTGAAAGCATACAAGATATGAAAAAACGTTTCACTCATATAATCAATCATCTTAGGGCTCTTGGGAAAACGTTTTCAAACGAATATTTAATTAACAAAGTTCTTAGATGCTTAAATAGAAGTTGGCAACCAAAAGTAACTGCTATATCTGAATCAAGAGATTTATCTACTATGTCTTTGGCTACTTTATTTGGTAAATTGCAGGAACAAGAACTTGAGCTAAACCGCCTCATTGAAAGTGAGGAAAGCGACAATAAAAAGAAAGGCCTTGCTCTTAAGGCTAGTATGAATGAGATAGTGGAAGAAGAGAGTGAATTTGATGAGTTTGAAGGACTCAATGACAGAGATGAAAACTTAAGCTTAATGGTTCGTAGGTTCAAAAGCTTTCTAAGAAACAAAGTGAAAGCTTATCAAAACTTCACTCCTCAAAAGAAGGTTGAAGGAGAAACAACTTCCTACGTACCTACTTGCTTCAATTGCAAAAAGAAGGGCCACATTCGTCCCGGGTGTCCTCAAGTCCAAAAGAAAAATGATAAGATCGAAAAGATGCCACAAAAGGATAAAAGGGGAAGAAGGGCTTACATCGCATCATGGATTCCTCGGATGAATCCGATGACGAAGAAGCCAACCTTTGCCTCATGGCCAATCACGAGGAGATTGATGATAAGGTAATAGATGATGAAACTGTTGAATTATCTTATGATGAATTACTTGTTGCATGTGAAGAATTGAATGATGAAAACATGCGTCTTAGAAACACAACTCATGCTTCTAAGAAAACCATTTATATTCTTGAACTCAAAATTGATTCTTTGAATAAAGAAATGGAAGAAATAAAAGAAAAACAAGCTTTGTTGAAAACTTCATCATGCCTCTCTCATGAAAACAAAGTTTCAAACTGTAGTGAATGCAAGTTTTTAAAAGTTAAAATTGAAGATCTATATGATACACTTGCTAAGTTCACTAGTGGAAGGGATAATCTAAATATTTTGTTAGGCAATCAAAAGGGAACCTATGATAAAGCTGGTTTGGGTTATCATCCTAAATTACATGAAAAATCTTTTAAAAGGTTCTTTAGCCCAACAAACAAATCCATTAGTCCTTTTGTAAAATGCTTTTATTGTGGTAGAAAATGACACACTGCCTCTATTTGCAATGCTAGAAAGAATAAGAATTTGAATGGCAAGAAAGTATGGGTACGCAAGGGCAATGCGCCCAAGGCTAACTCTCATGGACCCAACATGATTTGGGTACCGAAAGTTAAAACCTAAATCTGTTTTGTAGGTGTGCATGAAAGCAAAGAACTCAAACTGGTATCTCGATAGCGGATGCTCCAAGCACATGACGGGAGACAAAAACAAGTTCTCCTCCCTCACACCCAAAAAGGATGGTTTCGTCTTCTATGGTGACAACAATAAAGGTAAAATCTTGGGAATTGGGACTATTGGTAAGAGTCCTAACCCCACCATAGAAAATGTGATATATGTTGAAGGTTTGAAACACAACTTGTTAAGTATAAGCGAACTGTGTGATAAAGGATTTAATGTTGTGTTTGATAACTCTAAATGCATGGTCATGGATTCTAGCAATCAAACTAAATTAATTGGTCATAGAATTGGAAATATCTATATGGTTTGCTTGGATGACCTACCTTCAAATGATGTAGGCTGTCTAATAAGTAAAGAGGATGAAACTTGGCTATGGCATAGGAGGATGGCTCATATTCACATAGACCATCTTAAAAAGTTTGGTTTGCAAGGACCTAGTAATTGGGTTACCAAAGCTCCATTTTGAAAAGGATAAAATGTGTGATGCTTGTCAAAAAGGAAAACAAGTAAAGGCCTCTTTTAAAACTAAAATTTTTGTTTCTACAAACCAGGCTTTACAGCTTTTACACATGGATTTATTTGGTCCATCTAGAACAATGAGGTTTGGTGGTAATTATTATGCCTTTGTTATTGTTGATGACTATTCTCATTATACATGGACATTGTTTATTCCTCATAAAAATGACGCTTTCGGTGTCTTTCATAAACTTGCCAAGATTATTCAAAACGAGATGGGATTAAACATTGTAACTATCCGAAGTGATCATGGTGGTGAGTTCCGAAATGAGGCATTTGAGGCCTTTTGTACTGAAAATGGAATCGGGCATAATTTTTCCTCACCTAGGACTCCCCAACAGAATGGGGTGGTGGAAAGGAAAAATTGGTCTCTAGTAGAGCTAGCGAGGACGATGCTCAATGAGACCAACCTTCCTAAGTATTTCTGGGCAGTCGCGGTAAGCACCACATGCTATGTGATGAATAGAGTCCTCATAAGACCTATTATGAAACAGACGCCCTATGAAATTTACAAGGGAAGGAAGCCCAACATCTCCCACTTTCACGTATTCGGATGTAAGTGCTTTGTTTTAAATAATGGTAAGGAAAACCTTGACAAGTTCGATGCTAAAGCTGATGCGGGTATATTTCTTGGTTATTCTAATTCTAGTAAAGCTTTTCGAATCTATAATAAAAAAATTATGACCATTGAAGAATCTGTGCATGTATCATTTGATGAGACTAACCCTAAATCATAGAAGAGGAAAGCATTGATGATGTTGCAGAAATTTTGGGAAACACCTATCTTGAGGAGAAAAACACTCAAGAGAATGACATTATTGATCAACCACCTCCACAAGAAGAAGAGACACCCCATTCCGATCTTCCAAGAGAATGGAGAACATCTAGACACCATCCTCTTGACAACATCATAGGTGATATATCAAAGGGGGTAACAAATCGAAACTCTCTTAATCATATATGTCATTACATGGCTTTCGTTTCTCAAATTGAACCTAAGAATGTTGATGAGGCCATAGTAGATGAATACTGGACTCTTGCTATGCAAGAAGAATTAAACCAATTTGAAAGAAATGATGTTTGGGAATTAGTCCCTAAACCTAAAAACCATTTGGTAATTGGAACTAAGTGGGTTTTCCGTAACAAGCTAGACGAAAATGGAATAATAACTAGAAACAAGCTAGGCTTGTTGCTAAGGGATATAACCAACAATAGGGCATAGACTTCGATGAAACCTATGCTCCCGTAGCTAGACTAAAGGCTATCCGTATGCTTCTTGCTTTTGCTTGCATCATGGATTTCAAACTTTTTCAAATGGATGTCAAAGCGCTTTCTTAAACGGTTTTATTCTAGAAGAGGTTTATGTGGATCAACCTCATGTTTTTACAAATTTTGAATTTCCAAACCATGTTTTCAAACTGAAAAAGGCTTTGTATGGTTTAAAGCAAGCCCCTAGGGCTTGGTATGAACGCCTAAGTAAATTCCTACTTGAAAATGGTTTTCAAAGAGGAAAAGTTGATACCACACAGTTTATTAAAAACAAAAAGCATGACATTTTACTTGTGCAAATCTATGTGGACGACATAATTTTTTGTGCCACTAACGAAGCTTTGTGCAAGGATTTTTCAAAAATTGTGCAAAGCTAATTTGAAATGTCAATGATGGGGGAGCTCAACTACCTTTTTGGGTTGCAAATCAAGCAATCAAAGGAAGGAATTTTCATCAACCAATCCAAATATTTTAAAGAGCTTCTCTAGAAATTTGGGATGAATAATTCAAAGGAGCTTTCCACTCCCATGAGCACATCTTGTTACCTTGACAAGGATGAAAATGGTAAATCCGTTGACATAAGTAATTATAGATGTATGATAGGCTCTCTCATTTATCTTTCTGCTAGTCGCCTTGATATCATGTTTAGTGTTTGCTTGTGTGCACAGTTTCAATCGAACCCAAAAGAATCACATCTCGTCGCGGTAAAACGCATTATGAGATACCTCATTGGCACACAAAACATGAGTTTATGGTACCTTAAAGGGGCTGACTGCACCCTAATTGGATATTCGTATTTTGATTTTGAGGGTTGCAAATTAGACCGAAAGAGCACTAGTGGAACTTGCCAGTTACTAGGGAATGCTGTAGTTTCTTGGCATAGCAAGAAACAAGCAAGTGTGGCCTTATCCACCGCCGAAGCGGAATACGTTGCGGCGGGTAGTTGTTATGCACCAATAATTTGGATGAAACAACAGTTAAATGATTATAGAATTAATATTAACACCGTTCTGATAAAATGTGACAACACAAGTGCCAGAAACCTCACAAAGAATCATGTATATCACTCAAGGACTAAACACATTGAAATTAGGAACCATTTCATTAGGGATCATGTTCAAAAGGGAGATTGTACGATTGAATTTGTTGAAACATCTAAACAACTCGCAGACATTTTTACAAAACCCCTACCTAAAGAAAACTTCTTTTTCATAAGAACTGAATTAGGGATTTTAAATCGGTCATGCATTGATTAAATTCTGCATATTACATCTTGTTATTTATTGATAGATTTATTAAGTGTGCAGGCAGAGAGGCTATAATCGATTAGGATAATCGATTATGACAAAATAAATTTTTCAGTTCATCAAACAGAGAGTCAATAATCGATTACAATAATCGATTATGACTATACTAACTTTTAAGCAGTGTGGACAGAGGAGCAATAATCGATCGTAGAAATCGATTATTCAATTAATCGAAAATTTCCAGAAAGTAAATAATCGATTACATAATCGATTATGTGTTCATCAGTGTTCATCATTAATCAATTTTTGAGGATGAACCTAGAAAATAATCGATTCGATAATTGATTATACGAAGACGAAGAGTTGGAGCCAAAACCACACGAGCAGGAACCAGTCAATCAGGAGCTGCCACATCATCAAAATAATCGATTATTGAGGTAGAATAATCGATTATTGTGCGACTTTATAAGGTAATCTGAAACCCTAGCGCCTCATTGGCATGCATATCACTGTTTTTGCGCCCCACATTGCTATATCTCTCTGGTTTTTTACTCAAAATCTCTCTACCTCCAAACTCTACATCTCTAGTCATCATCCATCATCATAATGCCTCCAAAACGCCAAAGAACTAATGTTATCTCCCCTGGACCTCTCAATCGAGAGCAGGTTGAGAAATACTTCTCAAATGGAGATCAGTTTGCTAACTACAAGAGCACCTACTCAGAAGCCACGTTTTCTGGATATTGAGTGGATGAGGAAGAACAAATTCAAATTTCTGAAGTTTCTGGATTTTGCTGAGATCACCGACTTTCTATGTCAATCAAAGGATATCTATCCTGACTTGGTGAAGGTATTTTACTGTAATCTAAAACTGGTTGATGGTGTTATGATTTCGAGGTCTGTAGGAAACCTATTTGTCTCACTGATGAGGCGTTTGGTAGGATTGTTGGCTTGCCTTCTGAAGCCACCTATGCCACTGCCGAGGGTCCTGCTGTGGAACCCTTGGTAAATGAGTTTGCTAGGATTCAGGTCATTAAGGATGTCTTAACTGATCCTACGGATGTGAATGACAAAGAGATAACTGGTGGTCAGATGAAAGTGCAAAGTAGGTTATTGCACTAAGTGTTAGGGAGACTTCTGTTTCCTAGACATCATAATTTTTCTCAGTTACTGTAACACCCTACTTTTCGTTAAGTGCTTTTATAAAGCTTGTTTGGTTGTTCAAGTTGGTTTTGTTAAGTTTAAGTTGTTGCCTAAGGGCTTAGTGGGATTTTTGGCTCAAAAGCCCCTCTATGGTAAATGAGCACGCCCGTGCTTAAAGCCAAACGCGCATTGCCAAGTTTAAGTTGAGCACGCCCGTGCTCAAGTGCAGACCGCGTCTCGCTAACGCTAAGTCCAACACTACCGTGATCAAGGGAATGCACGATCGTGCTTCATGCACAGTTTATAAATATTGGCACAGAAACCGAGGGTTGCATTTTAACCCTATTTTTGATGGCTGCTACTACCCTAGTGCGACTGCTACAGTTTCATTCCCTAATTCTCTCATATTCACTGCATTCCTTGAGTATTGGACACCCTTGGGAACAGTTCTTTCATCTGTGCCAATAATAGGTAATGGTTTCTTCACCTTCTGTTTCCTTTTCATGTTTATAAGGTTGGAAACTTATGTGGTTGATTTTGTTTGACCAAGGCTTGGAAGGTTAACTGAGCCGCTTCGGGAACCATGACCAGTTTGATCATTAGAGCGTTTGGAACCTTCAATCCAGGTATGGGGAGAAGGGTAGTGTATTCATTAGGCAGTGGGGGTAGTGTAAGGTAAAGGGGTTCCCATGACCCCGGTTTGTTATATATGAATATGTAATTTAATATGCTAAATTGGTTGTTTGTGATAACACGTCCTTGACTGTTTTTAGTATATGTTGTTTCATATGCCTTATGTTCATGATATGTTCTTGAAGTTTATGTTGATTATCTTGGTATGAACATGATGCTATGTTGATTGGTATGATATTGGTTGAATCATTGGTGTTAATGTTGAGTTTTGATAATGAGTTTTTACCTAAAGATATGTTGTTAAATGACCTAGGATTATTGGATTAATCTTCCCTAAAAATTGGTTAAAATATGTGTTTGAACTCTACCAAGAAAGTATTGTCGTGCATTGAGCACGGCCGTGTTGAACAGGGAGCACGCCCGTGCTCCCAGTTTGAATTCTAGATAATGGTCGCGCATTAACCACGGCCGTGCAGCAGAGGAACATGACCGTGAAACTAAGCATGGCCATGCCTAATAGGAAGCACGATCGTGCTGCTGAGCACGGCCGTGCATGAAAGGAAGCACGATCGTGCTTCACTTATGTGACCAGCACGGCCGTGCAATGGGCAAGCACGCCTGTGCTTCCCCTCAGGACAGAGAACAAAATTAAGGACTTAAAGGGAGTTTTAACCCTAATCTTCCCCCAATAACTCTATGTTGACGTGATTAATTAATCTTAAAGATTAGATAACTCGGTTAAAGTTAATGAAGATAATTAATGATGATAAGATGTTTAAGTCGGTAACCGTTGGGTTATCACACGTTGATAACTTTGGTGTTTATCGGCCAAAGTGGCCTCGATGCTTATTAGTCGAGGTGTTGATGATGTTAAGTTTTGGGTGCTTATTGGCCCAAGCACGATGATGTTGATAATGAAGTCTTGGGAGCTTTTTGGTCCGAGTAAAGGAGGTGGTTGTTGTTATTTGTTGTTGTGCCATGCATAGAGCATTGGAGTTGATAGTTGAGGGGGGAGGTTCGACATAGGGGAGATCGCCCGAGAGTACAGTGATCTGGCCATCCACGGTAGGTCACCCGAGGTTTGCTGACCACGGCCCCCCGTGATGAGGCATCCACTGTTTGATGCGTTGGTTATCCATGTGGTTCACCCGAGGTTCGGTGAACTGCCGATGTTGGTGCTTCTATGGACAATATGGATATGTAACACCGAAGTCGTTCATCATGAGTTACTTTGGATCCACATGCATAATGGAGTAGCGGAGTAGTGTTTCATTGCACCACATAGGATACATGATTTTGATGATGTTGATGTATGGTGATATATATATATGCTGATGTATGCTATGATGTTGCCATGCTTGTTTGTTTACCTTCTTCCTATCTCCATGCCGTATATGTTTACATGATTCTTACTCCCCGTTTTCTGTTTTCATGTTTGGCATGTTTGGTTTCATGCAGAGGATGGCAAACAGTCCAGAAAGGAGTGACTCTGAGGAGCCACCACTCATTGTTAGGGCCTTCCTTTTGTTAGTCTAGTTTTCAGTTGTATTCTGAGGTTCTTCCGAAATGGTTATACTAGCTCTATTGTGACATTCGGTTGGGACGTTTGTTATTCGTTTATTTGTTTTAAATTTGATTTTATTTCTGTGTTTTGAGAACTCGTTCATGTGGGACCTTCCTACCCATGGAGAAAATGTTTTATTTATTTCAGTAAATACATGATTTATTTTTCAGCCTGTCCGTTTATTACGTTTTAACATGCGGGGTAGCAGGGTGTCACATTTAGTGGTATCAGAGCAGGTCTATCCTATCAGGCCGTGGTATGAGTCTATTGTGAGTCTGTTGTGTGCTCTTGTTTGGATTGTCTATACTTGTTATAAACAATGATGCTTTAAGTTAAGTTGCCAATCACTTCTACCCGCTTAAGTTTCTGTATTAAGAGTTAATTTGGACATGTATAGGAACTCATGGCAGGTAGAGGACGTAACGATCAGGCAATTGCGGACGCGTTGGCACTCCTTGCCAATGCTATCAGTCAGGTTAACAACCCCAACAACAATGGTGGGACAGCTGAGTTTCAGGGCCTGGACAAGTTTCATAGGAACAACCCTCTGTCGTTCAAGGGAGCTTATGATCCGGAAGGAGCTTTACTATAGTTGAGGGAGACTAAGAAGATCTTCCGAGTGACGTATTGCAACGATCAGCAGAAGCTCATCTTTGCTACCTTCTTGCTGACTGAGGAGGCTGAGCATTGGTGGGAAAACTGCAGGCAGTAGATGCAGGCTGAGGGCACAGCTATTACATGGGTTGAGTTCAGGCAGAGGTTTCTGGGGAAATACTTTCCAGCGGACATCAAGGACAAGAAAGAGATGGAGTTCTTGGCTTTGAGACAGGGATCTATGTCAGTTGGTGACTATGCAGCCAAGTTTGAGGAGATGACGAGGTATTACACTCCGTACCAGCATACTGCGGATGAACGTTCCAAGTGCATTAAGTTCGAGGCTGGACTTAACCCCGAGATCAAGCAGGCGATCAGCTACTAGAAGATCAGAGTCTTCCCAGTTCTAGTCAACAAGTGTAGGATTTATGAGGATGCTAGTTAGTTCAAGGTTGCCAGTTCCAGAGGATCGGATAGTCAGAGCGGCAAGAGGACTGATCAGAGAGACACAGGTAAACAGCGTTATGCTCCGACCGGCAAGGACTTCAAGCAGAGTGGCAAGAAGCCACAGTTTCAGCTGGATAGGTTTAGGGGTGGGTTCTCTAATGCCTCTAGACCCATGAGGTGTGACAAGTGTGGCGCATCGGATCACTATTCTTCTCAATGCAAGGAATCAATTGTGATTTGCTTCAGGTGTGGCAAGTCGGGTCACATCAGCCGTGATTATGAGGGAGCAATAGCGGAGCCTCCCAGTGTTAGCAAGAGTCAGAAGTCTCAGGCCAACCGACTGAAGACCATTGGGAGAGTCTTTACTCTTAGTGGAGCTGAAGCCTCCGAGTCCGATGACTTGATTCAAGGTACATGTTTTATTTATGGAACTCAATTGACTGTGTTGTATGATTCGAGAGCTACTCACTCATTTATATCGAATGATAGGGTCAAGAGTCTTAAATTACCTGTTTCCTTTCTTGAGTTTGATTTGCTTGTGTCTACACCCACAAAAAAACCTGTTTCCACTTCTTATGCATGCAAGAACTGTCATATTGTCATAAATGATAAAACCTTTGTTGCTGATCTTATATGTTTACCTTTGAAAACCTTGATATCATTCTTGGCATGGACTGGTTATCTTCCAACCACGTCCTTCTAAACTGTTTTGATAAAACCTTAGTTTTTGGAACTCCAATGGAGTCTAAGAATCCGGACCTTCTCTCTGCTAGCCAAGTTCAAGCTTCGATGAAATACGAAGCCCAAGTGTATATGATGATAGCTTCCCTGGAAGTAGAGCAGCCCTCCCGATGTCGCCAGCTTGCCTGTTGTGCGAGACTTTCCTGAAGTGTTCCCGGGGATGTTTATAACTTACCCCCAGATAGAGATGTTGAGTTCACCGTAGACTTAGTGCCTGGCACCAGGTCAATCTCCATAGCACTTTTTATAGAATGTCTCCTCTAGAGCTAGCCAAGTTGAAGGAACAGATGGAGGACCTGATGAAGAAGCAGTTCATTAGGCCTAGTGTATCCCCGTGGGGAGCACCGGTGTTATTTGTGAAAAATAAGGATGGTAGTATGAGGTTGTATGTCAACTATCGACAGCTCAACAAGGTGACCATAAAGAATCGGAATTCCCTCCCTAGGATTGATGATCTCATGGACCTGTTGATGGGTGCTTGCGCCTTTTCTAAGATAGATTTGAGATCAGGGTACAATCAGATTCGGGTTAAGTCTGAGGACATCCCGAAGACAGCGTTCAGGATGCGATATGGTCACTATGAGTACTTGGTTATACCATTTGGTGTGACCAATGCTCCTACGGTGTTCATGGACTACATTCATGGACTACATGAACAAGACCTTTCACCCTTACTTGGATAAGTTTGTGGTGGTGTTCATAGATGACATCTTAGTGTACTCCAAGAGCAAGGAGGAACATGAGGAATACCTGAGGGTTGTCTTGCAGACCCTTAAGGAAAAGCAGTTGTGTGCTAAGTTGTCTAAGTGTGAGTTCTGGTTAGAGATGTAAGACTAAGACCTCATTGATGTTTTGATGTATGACAAACAAAGTGTATTTTGCATAAGCTTTTTGATTTTGATTATACACTTATTGTGTGTTAAGTTCTATGCAAGATCACTCGTGAAAAAGGAAAGTCAAGGATCAAGGGATGCAAGGACAAGGACACAAAGCAATGGACGAGGACTAAAGCATCAAGCAATGAAGATCTCATTCTTTAGATGCTATTGTAAAAATAGCTCACTTGATTTCTTAGGTGAAGCACTTAAATTTAATAAGAAACTAAATTTTACAAAGGATAAACAAAATAGTTTTTCAAAAGAAAGGTTTTTCAAAAAGTCTTAATTGAAATAAAGAAATAAAGTATGTTGTACACATGTGTTGTACACATGTGCATGTAAAGCTAAATTTCAAGTTTTAGAAAGAACCTTTCTGTACACAGGAATCATACACATATGTATGAAAAGTTGTGTTTTAAAAACAAGAGAAAATTTACCTATACACATGTGTTGTACACCTGTGTATACAAGAGAGTGCACTCGGGTTTGAAACTGAAAGGTTGTACACATGTGTTATACACCTGTGTACACAAAAGTGAGCTCTCGGGTCTGGAACTAAAATTTGTACACATGTGTATCAGTGTATTGTTTTGAAAAATATGAAAAATGCACAGATGTACAAAAATGATACACCTATGTATAGAACATTCTGGGTTGATGTTCTAATATACATCTGTGTACGAAAAGTATACACATGTGTATTAAAACAAAGTACAAGAGATACACATATGTACAAAAGAATGCAATCTGTCTATACGTTTGAAAAAGCTGAAGACTTGGTTTAATACACAGATGTATAAAGAAGCTAATATGTGTACGAGCTTTGAAAATGATTGAAAAACACAAGTACACAGATGTAGTACACAGACTATTCTGTTACAGCTTTTCAAAACTGATTTGTAATCACTTGTAACAAATTTTGTGATAAGACCCATGGATCTAAGTCTTCAAATACATATAAAAGGACTTCATAACAACACTTTTCAACACCTTACATATTGTGAAAACAAAAATTCGAAATATTCATAAGTTTCCAAAAGTGGTTCATCTTGAGAGAAAGTGTGATATTTTCTTAGAGCTTCAATTTGTATAATCAGACTTCTAGAGTCTTTCTTCTACTTAAATTCTTTCTGCAAATTACTGTGATTAAGAGAGGGTATCTCTTAGGATTGAACAAGGATAGATGGGATCCTTGGGTAACAAAAGCAAGTGTGCTTTTTGGTAAAGGCTTGAGCAATGAGGCTATCTTTGTTATTGCTGTAATTGGATATTGTAATTTTTGGTTATATTGGAGAAAACCATAGAGGTGTGGAACTGGATGTAAGCAAGCCAGAGGAGGTAGCCGAACCAAGATAAATCTGTTTGCGTGTTCTTCTCATCTCTAAACTCCATATATTTGTTATATGCATGTGTATGAATGAAAAATGTGTTTTATGTGATTTTAAGTTGAATCTTTAATCTGAATCATTTGTTAAGATTGTTGTTTCCTTCTTGTAATCCTTCTTAACATCATTACTTGTTACATAACCTGATTCTTGAGAACTAAAATTGAGTGAAAACCAATTTTCATTAAGAAAACTCTTTTTTGGTTTAATTTGCTGAAAAAGTTTTCAATATCTCAATTCACCCCCCCCCCCCCCCCCTCCCCCCCTGAGATTGTAGCCATTATCAACAAGTTGCATCAAAGCTATATCTCTTGTTACAAAGCTTAATAACTTCAAGAGATGGCTACACATGACATCCTGGGTGATGGCGCTTCCCTCGCAAGACCTCCTGCCTTCAATGGTAACCAATACATGTATTGGAAAGAGAGAATGCTAATTTTTCTCGAAGCTGCTGGTTTAGATATTCAAGATGTCGTTGAAAACGGTCCCTATGATCCCTTTACACTTTATGCGAATGGAAATAAAGTTGCTAAACCAAAAGATGATTTGAATGATGATGATAAGAAAATAGTTGGCTATAATTCTAAGGCAAAGAATATTATAACAGCTTCCTTGAATTATGATGAGTTTTTCAGGGTCTCCAACTGTAAATCAGCAAAGCATATGTAGGACACTCTTCAACTCACTCATGAAGGAACCAATGATGTAAAGAGAGCAAGGATGAATGCACTGGTTCATGAATATGAACTCTTTCACATGAAGAATGGTGAGGAGATAGATGAGCTGTAAAAGAGGTTTACATACATTGTGAACCAGCTTGAAGAACTTGGACATACAATCACATATAAGAAACAGATTAATAAGATAATGAGATATTTGAGTCGTGAATGGTAGCCAAAAATCACTGCAATTGCTGAAGCAAAGGATCTAGACCACCATGAAGATCGCTACCCTATTTGGAAAGCTGAAAGAACACGAATTGGAACTCAATAGATTGAAAAGTCATGAAGATAAGGAGAAAAAGAAGAAAGGACTCTCACTCAAGGCTCATGTCTCCAAAGAACTAATAGAAAGTGATGAAGATGAAGACCTTGATGAAAGTGAAGAATCCGAAGAAGACATGGGATTGCTTGTGAGGAAATTTAGAAGATTCATAAAAAATAATAGAAACAAGAAGTAATTCAGTTTTTCGACCAAGAAGAACTCAAACAAAGGTGAAAGCTCTTCCTCTACAATCAAGTGCTTTGAATGTGGAAAGCTTGGACAGTATAAAAATGAATGTCCAAAGCTGCAAAAGAAAGAAAAGTATGAGAAGAATGACAACAAAGAGAAAAGAGGAAGAAAGCCTAGAATAGCATACATAGATTGGGAGGAAAATGATATGGATTCCACTAGTAGTGAATCTGAAAATGAAGAAGCCAACCTGTGTCTTATGGCAAGCCAACAAAGTGATAGTGAAACCGAGGTAAATGATCTTACTCCTACCTATGATGAGTTACAAGATGCCTTTGATGAATTGTATGAAGAATATGTTAAAATTGTCAAACAACTTATATCTTCTAGGAATATCATTGCAAAACAATGTAGTGATTATGCATCTTTACAAATAAAGCTTAAAGAACTAGAAGCTAAGAATTTAAAATTGCTTGCACCTAGTTCAATTTGCACCAAATACACTACACTTGAAAATGAAGTTGAAAAACTGAATGTAGTTCTATCTAAGTTCACTGTGGGTATAGATAACTTGAATTCCATATTAGGACAGCAAAAGGGTGTTTATGATAAAGCTGGAATTGGATATAAGCCAATGGTACATGGAAAATCCTTCAAGGAGCTTTTTGTTACATCTAGTTCTTCAACTAGTCCTTTTGTGAAATGCTATTATTGCTTAAAGAAAGGTCATACAACTGTTGCTACTAACACCAAAGGACCCAACCAGATTTGGGTACCTATAGAACACACATAAATTATGTGTTGCAGGTGTGTTTGAAGGCCAAGAAGTCAAATTGGTATCATGATAGAGGCTTTTCCAAACACGTTACGGGTAACAATAAAGAAAGAATATTGATTGAATATTTTTTCCAATTATTATTATGAATATGTGATTGTGCATCCTTTGGTTTAAAGTTATTTGATCAATTATGAATAGACCATTGGAACCAAATGAATTTTTATTATGAACAAGTTTGATGAGAATGAAACCATAGTGAAAAATAAAGGTAGATAAATGGCTATGGGCATAATTGATTGATAATTGATGTTTTTAAATGCTTGATTGTCCTTAAAAAGTGTCTTTAAAATGATTTGAATCAATTAATATGTGATGTATATTGGTTGTTTTGAATCTTTGATTGATTTGGAATTACCTGTTAGTTTTGTACACAACTTCAGTACATAGATGTATTGAATCTGTTTAGTGTTGAAATTTCTGTACATAGATGGCATACATCGATGTACTTATTGTTTTTAGGATTTTCTGTTTCTGTACACAGGCTTAGTACATAGGTGTACTGTGTAAAAATAATACCGGGCCATCTGTACACAGGATGTGCACACAGATGTATATATCAGAACATTTTTTTCAGCCTTATTTGATACGCTATACATAGATTGACAAATTTGTACACAGGTGTACAAACTTCAAAAATCAATTAATACACAAGTGTACATAATCGATGTACAAAGGCCAGAAATGCTCTTTAAAGAGAAATTTTTGTTTTTCTGGTTGTGTTTTGTTTAGCTGACTATGTTTAAACCATGTTATGTTTTGATGTATTGCTATTGCTATGAAATGATGAATTTTATGACAGCAATATTAATTTTTAAGTTTGGTTTATATCTTCCATATTTTCTTTTTGATAATGACAAAGGGGGAGATGTACCATACATGAGATGTATCATACATGAGATATTGAAATATTGAAAAACCTATAAGCTATGATACATGGATAAATAAGCTCTGATACATAAACTAACTTTCAATGAATCTCTAAGCAAATGAAAGATGACTTTTTCATGATAATTGTAACACCTTGTATTTCACTGTTTTAAATAACAGTAATACATATAAATATGTTTATAAATTTATCTGAGTTTTAGAAAATTATTTTAAATAAACGGAGTTTACTACTCAATCCTACTTGAATGTAGGAAGCTACGATTAAAATTTAGGTTGGAAAGTCAGGTGAAACCCGGCCCGCGAATTCCATTGACAGTATAATTATACTGCTCAAAAGACCTAATTTTAATTTATAAACGAAAGACTTAAGGTTTTTATTTTATTTCCTACAATTCTGTATTTTTAGAATTATTTCAGAAAATATAAAATAATTTACGTTTTTCGGGCGTAATACGTAATCGGGTGAGCGGCAGAATGGATTTCGGAGTTTCCAAGAGCAGATAAGGAGTTTATCTTAGGATTTTGAGATGATTCAAGGGGATTAATCATACTTTTAAGTCTAGAAGGTTCTACAGGGTTAAAGTGAAAATTTAGGAATTTTACGCTTAAGTCCCTGAACTTTCTGTTAATTACCCTTTTGTCCCTAAGTTAGTTTCTAAGTTTTTTTTAAAGTGAATTGGGCCATAATCTTTGTTCTCAAACCCTTATTGGACCGTGGCTATGAAGCCCAAAATTCTTGTCCATGGATTGATTCCCTAAAGCCTATTTGAAACTATACAAGTTTCCTATGTCATGCTTAAGTTTAAATCTTTAAGTGGGCCCTACACAAAAAAATGAATCCAAGCCCAAATTTAGGAGGCCCATGCGCAAGCCCATGAGGGAGAAGGGGCTGCCCTCATAATTTTTTAGATGAGCCAAGAATTTTCTAGAATGTTCAACAATCTTCTACTTTATTCTACAACATTCTCTAATGTTCTCAAATCTTCTTCAACATTCTTGATTCTTCTTAAAATATCTATGACAAAAATCAGCCCAAAGTTAGTCAATATAAGCTCACATTAAATGTGGCAAATAGTCATCATGACAATTTATTGGCAATTTGCAAACTAGTCCTTATACTTTTGGAATCTTTGCAAAATGGTCCCTAGGAATTATTTGCATTTAAATCCTTTACACAAGACAACTCATCCTACTAGATCCTTCTAAAAGTGGAGCCACCCATCTCTATAAATACCTTCTCTCACTTTTCACTTAGCTTCTATTGCCTTTTTGTTGAAAAACCCTAAAGTTCATAAGTCCTTTAGTGTTAGATTCGTGAAGCAAGTTCTTGGATTTCCTTTGTCATTGATCTTCAAGAGGTAAATCCTAATCTTCTTCCTTAATCATGCCTATGTTCTTTAGCAAGTTTCTTGATTCAAAGTTTGTTTCATATGTGTTCATCATTTTCAAGTTTCTAAGTCTTGAACTTTGAAAAATCATAATAAATTCTAGAAAAATCTTATGATGATGAAACTACTTTCTATATTCTTGATATCATGCATATTATCTAAATCTAAGAGCATGATGTAATCAAAAATTGCTTTCCTAAAAACCTAGCCTTGACCGAATCTATCAAAGTAGGTTTGGTAGAGTTTTGTTCATGTGTTGTCATGTATGATCATGTATTCTATATGGCATGTATGTCTACACACTCTAATCCATGTTAGTTTCTTAAAAGGAAAATCTTTACTCAAAAATCTCTATGTTGGCCGAACCCTAGATGGGTGAGATTTGATGAGTTTTTGTTCATAGTTTTCATTAATGATCTTGTTAATCAAGCTATTAGTATGTATGCTTAATAAATCCAAGTTGGTTTATTAAACTAAGAACCCTAACCCTATGAACATGTTGAGGTCGAATCCTTGTATAAAAGAGTTAGGAAGTTTTGAGTTTCAACTTTAGTTGTTTAGTCACTAATCCATGATTTAGGTTAATCAAGGATCATAAATCCATGACTTAATCATGATTAGGAATTTTAGT